>JAUESF010000080.1:4419199-4436733 GCA_032274765.1 Malacoctenus tetranemus
TGAGTCATCGTTTCACCCTGCGGAGGTGCTACGTCATGCTAAGTCCCCTGAGAGGCCTCCTCGCCATGAGATGCTGGCTTGATCAGTGGAGGGCCGGGGTCTGGATAAACACGGGCTCGCCACCATATGGGCAATGTCCACAAGCCAGCACTCTCTGCCTTTATCTCCCCCCCTCCTCTCTTTTTCTTTGGACTGTTTGTTTTCCAACCTGCTGCAGTGAGTGTTTGATGGCTCTTTCATCTCTCACGTGGACAAAGCTCTCGCCAGACAGGTGGAGGAGCTGGACAGATAGGTGGCGGACATGGGTGACTGACAGATACTGACAGCGCGGCAAGGGGCCAAAATAAAGCAGGCGGATCAAAGGATTCCACCGTGCGGGGCAACGTGTGTGGTAGGTGCAGTTATTGATGCACTTCTTCATGGCTTCATGGGATTGTCACGTCTTTTTTGGGCGAAGGACAAAAAACCCACGTCTGCATGAACTGATAACTCGAACATAGCTACTAAGTTAGCCTTTTTATTATTCAGGTGGGTTTAAAAGTGATTGTGGAACCAAGTAATTAGAGGCCTTGTAAATGACCAAAATTATTCACTTTTGATTTGTGCTCCAAGGTTTAACCAGTTTCAAACCTTTGTTGTTTAAGAGCAACTTTTTCAGGTGCGCTGAGAAACATTCTGTCTTTGAGCTTAAAGCTAAAGAAAACATTTACACCTTTATTTTGAAAGGATTTTATCATTCTAAATAATGCGTTTCCTGCCATGTGAGCACACTAAAATTACAGTTAGTCAAAGGTCTGAGTGACAAACCAGAATGGAACTAGGTTGGTGAAACAAACCAACTGAGAAACTTTATTTGCTTAAGCTAATGATGAGCTATTGTTCGTCTGCGCCATCTGCCCTCATCTCTATTCGTTCTCCCTTATCTAAATACTTCACCTGTTTGGTTTGGCTTCTTTTATTGTTCTTGAAATCGATCTTCAAAGTCCATAACTTCATGTGTGGAGCTGCTGTAAGCGTTCTCGGACCACACAAACATGGAGATGATGAATGCGTGTCCAGTTGTGGCCATTTCTCACAGGCTAAAGGCTCTAGCTGAGATCAAATGGGAGAACAGCCAGTATCCAGCTAGCCTGGTCCCCCTACACCGTTAAGCCCCCCCTGCCTCCAACTCCTCGGGCCTTCGCCCCCTATGGCCGGTAGGGGCACGGAGGGCCGCGGAGAGACAGCTGAGAAAACCAGACACACTCGGACGCAGCCTTTGAACACAGACGTGACAAGCAAAGGGGCCTGAAAATCTGCGCTCGCTCTCTCTCTCTGTGAGAATGATATATGTGCCGGGCTGCTCCTAGGAGTGTGCAGGTCCTAAACTTGAAGAGGGAATGCACACATGGAGGCGGCGCCGAGGGGAAGACGCAAGGCCGGGCTGCTCCCCGCGGACACATCGCGTATTATCAACACACTGTCAACTTCTGAGATGGGGACCCAACTGCTGATGATTAACTGTTTCCCAAAACACGCCGGTCCAGACGGCTTCTGGCTATTCATACCGAGTCATGTTCCTCAAGGACGAGTCGGTCTCCACTAGCAAAGAAAGCGGTTCCCCGACAGATGGCTGACGGTGGATTACTGGACTTTTTTGGGAAGTTGTAGAAAAGCGTCAGGACATGTCGGTTGACTTACGACACATCCCATTAGAAAGCATCCATGTCCCCAACAATAGCTCCTTTGTGCGTGAATACACGTTTTGTTCCATGAAGACATTGTTTATTTTGGCCCCCCCCCCAGCCTCCCTCAAGATGCGGTTTGTTATCTCCTCATACATGACAGTTGAAGCCTTCAAGCTCCAACAACCTGTCTCCAGATGAGAGAGCAGGGCGAGAAATGAGACACCACCTTGTTCGAGTCACATCCATTGACTTGCAAATGAGACCAAAATAACCTGCAAAAATGTGGCCTTGTTTGAGAGCAGCTTGGGTTTCACGTTGGGGGGGGGGCACTGACGGCTAACTATAGGCAGGTTCAGTCAGAAGCTCCGAGGACTCTCGAGTTCACAGCTTCGCATTTTTCCATCAGAAACCGAATCATGCGCGAATTTTAGAAGGAGCCCTGTTTGCTTTTGCGCGTTCTGCGAGGATGTCACACAGCGCCAAACCTGACTCACAGGAATTTCAGGCTTGAACGTTTGCCAGGCCTGCAGAAGGAATACACAGGATGTGCACGGGGCTCAGTGTTCGACTACGAACCCCCCGCCCCCTTCGCTCATAGAACCACATGTGCTTGCATGCTAATTTTTTCCCTTCGGACGGCGTGGGGGTTCGTTTCCTCTGAATTTCCCCCCCGCTCACAGTTTGAATGACAGAAGCAGTGAGCCGACCAACTGAACTCTGCTTGTCCAGACTTTCCAACTTAGAGGCTCATCACTCGCGCTGGCCTCAAACAAGAGATCCATAGTTTGTGAGATCAGTTTGTAAACTCCCCTCTCTCAGCCCACTCCCCCCCCCTCCAACCTCCCCCAACCACCCCCGTCCTCCTCCTCCCACACTAGCCAGACCCCTGCAGTCCTGAATGTTTAACAGCCCCTCACTCTTTTGTAAAGGTGCTTGTTAACATGGCTTTGGGAGCTGCTGGCCTTGCATATCTCACTGATCTGCCCACAGAGAGCCGGAGGGCGCGGGGGGTGGTGGTGGTGGGGGTGATCAGCAGTGAGGCCAAAACAGGGTGAGTGACATGTATAAATGGGAATGTCTTGTTCCACAAAAGAGGGGGAAATTGAAGTCATGACAGGTGATCGAGGGGAGCGCCGACACATCAAGGATGTGCCGACTCCAAAACATCCCACGAGCTGTTGAGGATGAATGAGGAGGCTTGTTCACTGCTGTAAGTGCACAATGACGCCCATTTTCCTGCGTGCTCTTTATACCAGAAGCCCGATGAATGAGTGGCTGCAGGTCGAGTCTAATAAAGAACAAAATAACGACCTGTTCACCTGTAAAAATTAGTCTGACAGAGCGTCGTGCATTAACTCCTGTGTGACGTTATTTATCACTTTGTGGAGCACAAACCTCTCACAGGACCTCATACAGTGGCTGAGCAATAAATACAGCCGAAGGTGACACTTTTAAATAACATTCAGCAACACTTACACCAGATATCCTCCTCCACTCTCAACAGCATCCAGACAGTGGAGCCCTTGGATTAACAACCCCTCCAGCGAGTGCAAAGGAAAAACAAGCAGCTCCTGGTCTGAATTACTGTCTATATTCCTCTAGGAAGTGGATGATGGACACACATACAAGCCAACACAGTGCTCTCTGTCAGTTCGGACCGGCCCGACATGTTTAACTTGGCTTGTGTGAGCTCAGCAATGCAGGAGAGGCTGGAGTTGGAGAGAAAAACAAGAAATTCGGCTTAAAGTCACCGTTTACTTCGGCTCAGACAAACCTGTTTATTTTTTATGGTGGACGAGGCAGAAAAAAAAATGTAGCGTGTCAGTTCTTTCCACACAAACACACTTTGAATGACAGCTTGTCAAATTTTCCTAATCCCTATTGGATGATCTAACTGCAACAATTGTGTTAAATCACAAGGCTGAAAAACGTATTCTGACAAAAATGCAATAACCATCAGAAATCCAATCACTAAAACTGATTGTTCCCTTTTATTTGCACGTCAGTTTTGAAATGCAGGCATGCCGAGGAAGCAGAAAGGACCCTGCTGCCTGCAGAGCTGCGGTGCTCTGGCTCCAGAGTTTGGCCAACTTCAGCAGGCTTCCTTTAATGAGCGGCAGTGTTTTTCCAGCACCAAATGGATGGGAGCGACGTCCCAGCAGAGCTCCACGCTGGTCAGACCACCTGCATGTGCTGACCAGAGCAGACAGCTCAGAAGGCTTGGACTGGTGTCACCCAACACACAGCAAACATTTTACGTCCAAGCGTTTCCAAGACAGCGGCTCAACGGGAGCAAAATTCACCTCTCAGACACTTTGAAAGAGAGAATCAAATGTTGATCAAAATGAAAAAATAAGAACTTCCTCAGAATTAAAATGCAATTTCCTAAGTTTTCTTGCAAAAAAAAAGGAGAATATGTTGTGAAGCGACTCTTTATCATCTCTACTCTTTAAAGCATCTTTTCTGTCACTGTGAATCAGGCAGTTTGCATCTCCAGCAGCCTCTCTGAAGGTCTTACCTCAGTGTGGGTCAACAGTCCAGATGCGAGCAGAAGGATAAGGATCTAATCACAACTGTATCCGAGTCTAGATCGCTCTCCAGCCTCTGGGCTCCATCACTAGGCAGGATCCTCTGAGCCTTATTTCCAGGACAGAAGTGGTCAGACTTCTCTGGAAGAGCTGTCAGCGCAGGAGCAGCACATATCCGAGGTGAGACTGATCAGAGTCAGGCAGACGTCTGAGGACATGGGAGGGAGACGGAGAGACAGAGTGAGAGAGAGAGAGCGAGTCTGAGAGAGGTGTGTGCATGAGCGTGCACATGAAGGAGCCCAACCAGATGGTCATCAAGCCCTTGTCTCTCACCCCCCCCCCCACCTCGGCCCAGCCCCCTTTAAACCTCCGAGCAGCCAGTCACGGAGGAGCGGGGCCAGCGTCGCTGCCGCAGTGACCCTCCCATCGCACTTCAAACATGCGCTCCCAAATGAGAACCACCAGTCGAGCTCACAGGAACTGTGCTTTTAAGCAGCACATCAGTGATGGCAGAGCGCGTTTCACCACACTAACCGCCTCATATCCACAACAGCTTTCACATGACGGGCTCCTTTCTGCCTCCATATCGACGCTTCAAAGCTGCGGGGAAGGTGGTGAACGTTAAAGAGTCCGGCGCGGGTTTATCTTGCGGTTCGCCGTCTCTTTTCTTTAGCGCGATTCTGTGCCCGAGTTATAGAGTGCCGCCAGCTAAGTAAAGTTTTATGATTACAGACACTGTCAGATCAAGAAACAAAAGGCGCTTTATTTATCTGCAACAGCTTTTTTTATCAGCCTCACAAATAAGTGTTCCCACGACGTTGATGTCAGCCACTCTCCATGAGAGAAAATATACGACTTCGAACATGGAAATAAGAGGATTGTAGGACAATTCCATCAACGTCAGATGCATTGTCACCAAGTTTTCATAGGAAGTAAAAGGTGAAATGTCCTCATATTATCGAACTTATAGGTTAAGCCATGCTAAATGTCTAAAATGTAAGTTTGGTTTTAAGATTGTCTGTATAGGAAACACTCGCCAGCTGCTTTAGCAGGAGAGAATAGAGAGCTGGAGGTTTTCGAGGTTACGTGATAAACTTATGAGATAAACGTTTTAGTTTGTATTCAAGCATAATCAATATGTCGGCGTTCAAATGTAGCACTGGATGTAACCGTCGTTTCCTACTTTCTTCCTGACTGCACCAGAAATGAGATGAAATTCAGTTCAGTCAATGAATCAAACAGATTCCAGTTCCTGATGAGCAGATTATGAGCAGAATAAGCAAACTAACAGCCTTAATTTAGCTTTATGTGTGCTTATATCAGAGGGGGAGATCAGAAACAGGATGTAATAGGAGGACAGGAACCTAAATTATAGACGTGTTCTATAAAAGCCAAATGTACATATCCGCCCATGCAGTGAAAACTCCCCGAGGGGGGGGGTGCGCAGTTGACCTCTGCCTCTCCTTCACCTCCGCAGGAGTGTCAGGGCGTCTTTTCTCTTCCTGTTGCCTCAGAAAACAAAAGTGAGCCGTTCAGGTCAAACTCTGGACAGTCGCACCGTTTTCATCCCATCGTGACTGTTTGGTGTTGAAGTGCATCTGCTCATGCAGCAGGGATACATTTACATTTACTGTGAATATAATTGGGTCTTCGGAGAGCAGAAAGTTTCTCTTTTTTTGTTGGTTTACAGTTTTAGCTGTGCAGTGTTAACATCCTTTAGGACCGTAAAACAAAGCTGTAGAACATTTTACTGGGAAGCGGAGAATCTATTAAAGAGCTAGAATTACTTTGTTACTAACATTTTAGCAGCTGTTTATTTTTGTGGCCGTGACGTCACCTCCTAACTGATTTTTTTTGTATGTATGTGTGAGTTTATGTGTGTGTGTGTGTGTGTGTGTGGGGGGGGGGGTTGTACAACAAACAAAGAACAAGCATTTCAACTTTCGGACATACAATTGGCAAAGTTCTT
This sequence comes from Malacoctenus tetranemus, assembly GCA_032274765.1. Taxonomy (NCBI): domain Eukaryota; kingdom Metazoa; phylum Chordata; class Actinopteri; order Blenniiformes; family Labrisomidae; genus Malacoctenus; species Malacoctenus tetranemus. Next base: position 4,425,364 of record JAUESF010000080.1, read on the forward strand.
GCAAACTATTCAAAGTAAAGGCAGATCTAGGACAAACTCCACTTTAATTATGACACAGACTGCTGAAGTCCACGAGCTCAGTTCACTGCATGACTGACAGCGCTTGAGTGGCAGTTTCTCTGTCAACTTCACACCCACATACATTCACACCATATAAGTGCTGAAATATCACCATGTGGGAGGTGAAGGATGACTGTCATTTAAATATTAGAGAAAAATGTAGGCTGCATCTGTACATACTTTCCTGAGAACGTCGGTGAAACTGTATCCGAGCGAGTTTTGAGTGACTCGGTGCATTGACACTTGTGTGGTTTATCCAGTGAAGAGGTGTGTGGACAAAGCCATTGTAGCAGCCAAGGCCAGGGAGGAGAGGCGCCCTTTCACAGCAAACCTCAGGCTTTTGTGGTGGTCCCAAAGACTCAGCACCCTGCTCCATTAGCAAGTCTTTGAGGGGAAAAAGGGGGCCACACAATGCGGCCCCTCCCCAAAGGCAAGATTTGTAAAATGCAAAGCCGAAATAGTTCGCTTAAAAAAAAAAACATGACAAAAGGTGCGGAAACAACACGAGCAAGACGAGACTGTTCCTTTTCTCTTTTTTTCTAAAAAGCAAAATTTTGTCCTTTGAAGTCTCATTTTTGAAAGGAAGTCGAACAAGAAGCCGCCACAAACAGAGGCGTGAACGGGCTTTGACAGTGAACTACGGTGTCCATTCTATTTAGGCGTTGCATCAGGACGCCACGGCTGAACATCGCTCCAATCGCACCGTGCTAAAGTTAGAAGTGGCTGCCCAGTTCAAGGTTCACCTCAGATAGTTGAATAATATAAAGTGGGACAAGCCATGCATCCCTGACCCTTGACCTTAGAGAGCACCAGATGACCCATAAATCTATGTCCCGGGGGGCTTTACGGCCCATTCCCCTGTCATAGTCGCAACGACCTGAAGAGCATCTCACACCTGGTCTGCATCTTCCTCACGCTGTAAAAAAAGGAGGAGAAGAAGTCAAAATACGCCCCGTGCTAGCGGCGAGGGGAGTCCGCGACCAGCAAGCCCTGACAATGACAGGACAGAGGTGATCACCATCAACAACAAAAAAAGAGCGCAGCTCCAACGATAAAGCCGCATTCTTCTCTGGCCCAAACACGTCCTTGAGAAGGGGGACCCATAAAACCCAAGCATCTCGTCAAAGCTGATTCTACGTCTCCCTCTTTCAGCGCATGTGATCCACCGGGTGACACCAGCCCTGTGTCGTCCCTTTAAAAACGAGTCAAGTTGTGCTCCCAGGACACGCCATAAACTGGGGTGCCAGAGGGGGCGAAGGGAAGGTCAGTCCCTAACTTACAGTCGTTGATGACCATTGTTGAGAGCAGCTCTCACTGGTGTGTGAGCTTCCTTATAAAAAGTAGCCATTCTCAAGGTTTAAATGACTCGCCAACGAGTATTAGCAGGACACAGGCCCAACAAAAGCTTCGGTTATAAAGGCCAATAAAAGCCTATCACCCTACTGTAACAACAATCCTTTTTACGCCTTGAAAGAGGGAGGAAAAGGTCAACTGGTGGAGCAGTCGGGTGCATTGATATTGACTTAGCGAGATTGGCGCTGACAAACTCAGGTCAGGCTGTGGGCTTGTTAGCCCTATAACCCTCACATAACCCCTCTTTACTGTTTCACTCTGACACATCGGAGGCAGCTGAGGGGCAAAGCTGGGCTCACAGCTCAGGTTTTGTCATGAGGCATTTGTAAAAAAATGAAACAGAAGCACCTATTTGCTCGACATTTGACCCTGTCGATCCTTCATTCTCCCAAGAGAACAGGAGGAATCAAAATAAATCGGAACATACTGGGATTCATGAAAGTAAACTGGTCATAAAAGGTTGGAATATGAAAGGTCACAATGCCTGAATTATAAAACTATTCCCATGTGTCTTGGTTCAATGATCCAGTTACAGAAGGTGATGCTCACGAATCTAACAAGCCTTATGTTGGTAGTTTAACAAATGATGCGACGTCGACTGGTCTGCGATAATGGACGCGATCGATCAACGCACTTCTCTCCAGCACAATTATTTCACTTCTACTTTATTTGCTGTGACTCTGTTGCGTCAGACGTGATGTAATACTACATACGGGGTCCAGTTTCCACGGCGCAACCTACAAAGCCTGGTGTCAGGAAACTGGTTGTTTTCTTGAGCTTTGTCACACGTACACTAGTGTACGACTGCTCCGCCAAACATCGCAGAGGCGTATGATGTGGACGGGTCATATTTCAACCTGGATTTGACACCCTCTCACCTAGTTGTAAAAGTCGGACCTCATTGGGAACAATGGGAAGTGGAGCGACAGAGCTCCTGGGGCTGTTAAAGGGAGGAAGCCCCTTTATTTGAGGACGCTATAACTCAACAAAAGCCTGTGGCTGTCTGCACACAGAGCGGGGCTGAGGGTGAATGGGCTGCTCCTTACACCACCACTCTTGTGCCAACAAAAGCAGTGGATCAGCGAAGGGGCAAGGCCTGTCATGTGTGGTCCCCTTGGACAAACCTGGGTGAATATAGACATTAAATGACCAAACGGCCCCATTAACACCCCAAAGCAACGAGTTCAACCAATAAGTCAGCGCTCCGGCATCATTTTATTTCTGCAGTGAGGCTTCAATAATTTCCCTCTGACCGTGAATGCTGTCAGCTTTTCCAAAAGGTTTGATCGCCCCTGCTGAAACCCCCCCTCCACCAATGTCCAGGTTCAACATTTATGACCTCTGAGACCTTGCAAAAAAAAAAAAAAAATAGACATTTCAGAACATGATCTCATACGTTCACAGAGTCCAGCTCACGCACTGCCTAAACCTCACACCTCAAACATCTGGACTTGTCTCCTCAGCCTCACCCAGAGTTCAGCAGTCTTTCCTTCATATGGCAACCCAAACTATTTCCTGTGTGTTTCCAGCCCCGGGCTGGAGTGGACACATGAATGAAACCGCCATACCAAAACAAGCAATTCTTGGACTTGAGTGCTACGAGCTGGCCGTCGGAGGAAAAAGACGATGCAGTCTCTTTTCTTTTTTTAAAAGAATAAGGTTGACAATTCCCACACGTGGAAACGTTTTCCTGGGCTGCTTGGCTTCAAAAGGCAAACCGTGGAATCCAACAATACTCCGAAACAGTTAAGAGCTGCTCAGTCAGGATCCCACTAATGATTAACATTCCTGAAGAAACGCTCTGTTACAGTCTTTTTAGAGCGTTCTAATTAAACACATGCTCCAGTGCCACAGCACAGAGGGAACTCTGACAACTGCGAGTGGGGATGCTTCTTTCCAGCGCTGCTTAATTGGACACAATTTAAGTCATTAAGGTGGCAGTAAAACAGCAGTGAGAGCGGCGGAGGAGCCCAATGATCAGCCCTGCGGGACTCCCTGTGGCTCTGATGTTGTTGACCCTTTAACCTCCCCATGTGACTCTAAATAAAATGTTCAGATAAAACAAAAATAATTGTCCAGCTGGTCATTTGGGCTCGTCCCGGGGACAGACTGTAAAGTTGTTTGTGGGATTTGTGGTTGCTGGCATGTTGGATGAGTTGTGTGTAACGGTCTTTAGTGGGAAGATATAAGTGAGTGTGTAAAACTCTGCATCTGCTCACCACATTGAAAGGCCTTTTCACTCTGCCCCCTGTGACCTTGATGTCTATGTTTCATACCTTGTAGACACTGTCCATGGAAACGTCTTTGGCATGATGACACCACAGAAAGTCTGCTTCTATTCAGCTACTCCAGCAACCTCACATTTGACTTTTCCTCCGACCTGTTTTTTAAAGGGTGAAATGGCTGAGAATATTTCGAGTGTGCCAACAATTTTATGCATTTTGCTCATTATATTTCTAAAGTAAGGTCCCTTCACAATAATACATACAGTGGGCTGTGGTGGCCTAAATGCTGTGGTCATGAAACACCCAACTGAACTTAGCAACATTCTTCACAGAGCATTTCTCTCATCTGGCTTCTTTTTCTCACTTTACTTCTTGTCATTAAGAAGAATTATTAACACCATCTCTCCCAATAACACTCAGCATTAGGCAACCTGTCAGTATCTGTTCGACAGTGTAGAAATATCCATCAATCCATTTCTGGTACGACCTCATCCAACACAGGGTATGTTTACACCAGGATAGTGTTTGGACTTGGTTCAATTAGATGGAGAATGGCCAAAATCTCTCCTTCAGTTGGTCCCTTTTCACACTGCACTCTTGAAAGTGGACCAAACTGCCTGGACAACATCACGCACTCACAACAGCAACCTCGTTTGGGGAGGGGTGCTATCGCTGAGCCCACCACTGATCAGCAGGACAAAATCTCAGGTCATCGAACATGGAAATCTGATAAAGTGAGAGACTGCAACTCGCTGCGATGGTTACACAGCTGTTGAGTGACATATCACTTCCTCTGTTTGCCCCACTGAGCGATCACATTGCCTCTCTCGCCGTAAACGAAGCACACCAGGGTTCACTTGGCGGTGAACCGAGCCCCACGTTTTCAGGTGGACCACAGTCTGCCTGTTTGGTCCGCACCAGATGAGCTTTCACACCAAATGAAGCCGAGTGTCCAAAGAAACAAATTTGGTTTTGTCTGAATCAGACCACAGAGCTCCAATGTGAACGCACTCTGAACATTGAAGACAGGTTTGGGATTCAAAGAAAACAGGAACAAGTGTTGTGAATCAGACAGATTACTCGAAGGAATATAAACAGCTTCCCTCAGTGAGACCAAACTGTCCAACTTTCTGTCACTAAATATCTCGACAAATCCTCTGCCAGTAAACCGTCACTGTTGCCCATGATGTTGTATTTAACAGCTATAACGCATCTGAATGTTTGCAGAGGAAACTCACTGTTATGTCTCTATCAGTATGTCAGATCTTTCACTTCATTCTGTTCCCAGGACGCTCTGTGTTTCCATTGTTCCCCGTTACAGGCACAGAGTGTAGAAGTTACATCGTGACATAACAGGACAAAGACTATTTATTGTTAAACGTTGATTTGCTTGTAAATCATGAGGCATTAAAGAGAGCCATATTAGTACTAGATGAAACGATTTGTCTGATTAGTTAAAAGACAAAGTAAGGGGGGAGAAACTTGTCAAACACTCCAAACCTGGTGTTGAGCTAGTCTGAAAAAAATAAACCCAATGGTTTTGTCCCACATTTTTCCACCTTGTTTGAAATCAACCTTTATGCCACACTGTTTGGAGATGTTTTACAAAGGATTACAGTGCTAAGGCTCACAGGCCTCACTCTAAAATATACAGCACAGACATGAGTGCCCGTGTGTGTGTATACATGCGTCTGTTGGCACAAAGCATGTGTGGAATGGAAAAAGAAACACAACTGGCTGTCTTATCACCTTCCAAATTGCGGATACCAGTCCTCCAGGGCAAAGCCTATTCTTAGAAGCCTCACATGTAATGTGTCTCTTTCTGACAGCATCGGTGTGTTATTTCTGGAGCTGCTAATGCTGAGGTCACTAATGACACCAAACCACTTGCAGCTATGGAACATGTGACGGAGGCAGGATGCGCTCCGATGTGAAAGAAGAGCCCCCACTTTTACCTTTCATCCGAACGGCCTCGTCCTCGCTCCACAGCCTGAGATGCACCAAAGAGCCCCTAAACGGTTAAACAGTGTGGCTTCGTCTGTGGACGGCACCCGAGCACAGATGCTGACATCTGTTGAGCCAGCGCTCTTGTTTTCTTTGGGAGCCCAGCCCCTAACAGGAAGACAGTGCGAGCATAGCAAACAAAAAGACTGGCTCTTTGAACTGGCCTCTCACTAGGAGCTGCCAGGTCGGGTTGTTGTGGCCAAACGAACGGTTTTCAGTGGGAGCTCGGCGGGGCCCACGGCGGGCCTCAAGCCGGCACATTCAGAGGGACACGTCCTCAGTTGGCCTTTGTTGATGGTTACCCATCTGTATGTCATCCAGCAAACGTCCCCTCCCAGTCTGATCATTTTCGGCTTGGACAGATGGTGAGAAGAGTTCAGTCCAGTCATTCATAAGAGTTGTTAAATGAACTCAGAGGGAGGTGGAGAAGGGTCTATTGCATGAATCCTATGGAATAGTGTGCTGTTGTATAGCGTGCATAAGTCAGACTCTGGTATCAGTCAGCTGACTTATGGCGCAGTTAGCCTGCGTCCATCATTCTGGTGTTCTGCTACAGATGTGGTGAATGAGTTTGTACGAGGTGCAAACGTATTATAAATAAAAGAAAAAAAACGACAGTATTTTGTCATTTTCATCTGAAATCTTTTGGAGCAGCTTCAGTCCAGCACTGAAAGTACGATAATGTGGTTGGTGTGCTTTAGCTTGGGAATCAAACCAGTGTCTGTCTCATATAAAATGAAAAAGTTGGTCGTATTTCACATCAAGGCCAAAGCATGAAGTATAGCTCGTATGTTCAGCTTCATACATTTCCACCACTTTTTTTGTCGGGTGAAGATTTATGTGTGGATGAGCCAACATGAAAAACTTGTTCACTGTAAAACAGAAAGAAGAAACATTTCGAATCATCCCCAAAGAGAGCCGGAAGGTGATAATGGGTTGATTTATCACCGAATTTCCCCACACCGAATGATTTATACCAGGAAATACTTTCAATGAGTTATTATAACCAAACTTTGTGATTAGGGAATTTGGTCAACCCCGCGCATACGTTTGTTTCCATACCAGATTAATGGCGTTGTGAAATATGACAGGAGTTTTAATGAGTCCGTGTTTGGGGAGGGAGGCTCTGGCAGGCGTCCAGCCGCTCTCCCTGCAGTCTGCAACTGTAACCTTTTAGCAAAATCTCAGGAAATACCTTTGTTGTATGTCCAAAAAAAAAAGAACCCCGCTTGCCCTGCAGGGTTCACTTCTAAACCCCGTTGACCTTTTTCCATATCATCCACGCTTGCTGACTCCACCCCTGTGACAATGCCAACAGGGGGAACAAGGGCCACAGGAAGGGGAGCGAGTGTGTTTTGCATATTTGCAGCCGGGGGTCCGGAAAGCTTTAACTGAATCCCCTGTTGTGTGCCGGGGAAATGAGCTGGGCTTTTTAATGACTATCTCAGAGTAATATGTTTTCTTTTGCTTCTGAGCCCTTCTGCTGCTGCTGAGGTTGCGTGGACAGATCCCCAAAGCACGGCAGGATAGAAAACGCGGCCTCCTGCAGGTATCCTCAATGTCACGATGCGTCGGAGGAACTTTCCAAGTCCTCTCTCCGTGAGCTCGCTGACATTTGGTATCTCTATCTCTGCCACACACCCCTTTTTTTTCTCCCCCCCAAACACCCCACATGCTGATAATAACCGGTTTGGTATCGCTCTCCGACGCGGTTATGATGCAGTTTGCGTTCGGCATCATGCCTGCGCATGATGGCGTTAATGAAACATGTGTGTCAGGCAGGACTTTCATCATCGCGGTGGTCCGACGGTGGGTCCCACAATTACGCCGTGTGGTGAGCAGGGATCTGCCGGGGCATTAAAACTTCAGTGTGCGAGCCAAAGCCGTTTCCCTCTCACATCATCCTGCAGCTCCCTAATAAACACAGTTGTGCCTGGAAGCGCTAAATCACTAACTACCTTTAATCGCTTCAGAATAATGCTTAGCATGTGGATCCGATGTGTGCCACCGCTTCAGGCAGATCCCACCGACCCTCATACGCGATGCCGTTTGAACGGGGGAGGGGGGAACCAGCCCGACGTTACAGCCTCAGCAGCATCCACAACCCCGAGCAGCCATCCCACTCCGCAAAACCACCGCCGTAACAGTGCCCTAAATTTGACCAGCCGAGCCATCGAGCCAGACCCAACGACCGCAGTCCCAGGGACCACCGACGGTCAAACAAGCCGTATTTCATCCAGCTGTCAGGCCGACCTACCACAAAGAGTTTACAGTCGATGGACTTCTGCTCTCTGGAGTCTGTCCACGGACGACTCGACGTGACACGACTCGACTCCGCGCCGCATCGCGCCACGCGGGCCCGTGAACGCCCGGGCCTCCCCTCTGACAGCTCCTCACAACACAACAGCCCCTGTCCTGTCCCCGCTCCGCTTTTAGCGCGGCTGTGGTGAGCTGGAGCACGTCTGCGGGGATAAAAAGGCTGCCAGAGTGTTTGGCTCGCCGGCCATTTACACGGACGCGGGGGTGATTCATTCGAGCTCTGCACAAACAGGCCTCTGTGTACATTTTCGCTGGTACTGGCCTTTTAAATCAACAGAGAGGGGGAACATATACACTCGGGCACTGGGACCTACACTCCGCTCCCTCACACCCAGCTGGGCGCCTGCTACACACGCACGGACTCTCTGACAGCGAGCATCAGTGATACACATGTGAACACTTCGTCTGTGTCCATGTCAGACACACACCCAGACATGCCGCACTGTTTATGTCTCAAAGTCCTTTCATTTCTGTGGATTCGTTTCCACTTCCCCTCCGAGAGAGCTGCTCAGACACAATGTTCCTGCTGCACGATCCTCCAGTTTAAACAATACTCTCTTCTGCAATTCACATTCGATCGTGCCAGTAACAGCTGTTTTATTTCCTTCTTGCTTTCAAGATGCTATTCTTGGTTTCTACGGTTCACCTCAAGGCTTTGGAAAGGAGATGTGAACAGATGCAACACGTGAAGTGCTCCGAAAGCACCACTTGCCTGTAAATGTCTTCCTCTGAGAAAATTCTCACCTGCAGCAGCTGATTGAATGTAGGAGTTCGGCTCTCGTCACCCTCAACACATGACATGCCTCCATAGCGAGATCACCGCAGTGCCTGCAGCTGTGAGACCTACATTTCAGTGGCTGAACTGTTTGGTGGATCCAATGACAATTCCAGTCAAACTTGTATGTCCAAACACACTGTGTCCATAAGCCTTACAAATCACCATGAGTCAGCTCGCTATTCTGAGCATTCGGGTGACCCCCGCCCCCCCACCCCTGAGCGTCCAGAGCCTACGAGCTGTCAGCCTGTGCTCTGGCCACTAGGTGACACCACCACCTTGGTTCTCGGCTGCCTCCTGCCTGTCTCCCAGTCCACAGCTCTCACCCATTCAAACTACTGACTTTGTAGGATTATTTTCCATCTCTGCTCCTTGTCCCAGGAGAGAAACAAGAGAGAGAGAGCGAGAGAGAGAGAGAGAGAATTCTTGAAAGTAGCGTAATGGTGGAAGGGAGTGACCACGTTAGGAGGAGAAGCGCGTCTGGTACAAATATAGAGAGACTCTGACCTGGGAAAGGCTCCACTTTGAAGTGGCCCTGTTGACACTGTGCAGAACCTGCTGGTAATCGCTCTCCTTTGTACTGTCAAGAGTGCTCCAAAGTATTACACCATTAATTCCTATTGCACTTTCCCTTGAGCTGCACTGCATCGCCTCAAATAGCTTTGGATTCACGTCCCTTTTACTTTTTTTTGTCTCTTTAGGGTCCCATCAGCTGTGGTCCCAGTGACACACTTCAGACCAGTTCGCCTCGCCTCTTGCACCTCTGCCAACTGGGTCTCTCATTCAGTCCGGCCTCTAGAAGGCACGCAGAGGGTTTAATGGCTTACAGTCATATTCACTGAGCCCCACTGACAGGCAGCTATTATTGAAGGCATCAGTAGTTATATATAACAGAAGCTAATCACCTGGATGGTGTAGGTTTTGGATATACGAGGAAAGAAATGCGTGAGATTTAAATGTATTATTGTTTAGGGAGACACTTTATGGCTCTGAGTGAGGTCCAGGTGGAGGCATTAACTCTCTTGGACTATTTATAGGAGCTTTTTCCTGACTGTATATTAGAAGTTGAGCTTTAATAAGGAAATCAAGACGAACTCAAATCAAAAGTTGCTGGTAAAACGGGGTTCTAAAGGGACACTGATCTGGGAGCTGCAGCTGAGTTTCAACGACCTTCAAGCACGTTTGCGTCTCCTGCAGCTGGGCCGCTTCTCAAGTCTTCTCACCTCCGACCACGGGGCCAAACTCTCACCGGGTCCGTCCGCGACCACGCCGCCCCTCCATCAACCCAGCAGCCCCCCCCCGCCCCCCTGACAGCCCGCGGTGGCGGACGGACAGCGGTCACGGAGCGCAGACCAGTTGTCACCAAAGTGACAGGCGACAGCTGAGTCCATACATCTGGAGGCCCCCGGGGGCTCCGCGCTTACACACGGCCGAAGTCTGAGGCCAAGTTTCCTCAGCGCCGGGGAGAGCGGAGGGGGGCGCGCTGCCTGCAAGCGTGTCTGTTTGGAGGCGGCTGCTGCGTAAAAGTAGCTTTAGGTGGACGGACACGTTAAGAGGCAGGCTCCATGCCTGTCTCGCTGCTCGGGAAATTGAAAGCGCTGCAGCTAAGGTGATGTCAAATTCCCTTCAGTTTTTATCCCCACATCGGGCACATTTTGGATCAGTTTTTCTGCACTTGGAAAAAAAAAAAGCCTGAAATAATCTCTTCTAAAAAGTTTGTAAACTACTCCCACTTGTAAAAGAGATTTCTGAAGGTCTGGTTCACTCACCTCCAAACTGTTCAGCCGCCGTAAACAGAGTATCCGGAACCAGTATTCCCGAAGTTGGAGAGGCGACTCACGCTGCGTCTCATCGGCATTAGAAGCAAAGTCCAGAGAGGGGGGCACCGCTGTGCCGCAAAGCTGAACCGGGAGCTGTGCGAAGCGATAAGCCTTAAACCCCCGCTGCTGCTGCTGCTGGCTGCTGCTGGCTGCACGGGAGAGGAGCGCAGGCAGAGAGAGGGAAAGGGTGAGAGAGAGAGACACAGAGACAGAGAGAGGGAGAGAGAGGGGGGCTGGTCCGACTTCACGCACTGTCACCACATCTCAGTCATTGCTGCGGCGCGCCGTGCGCTTTGGAGCTCCTCTCAGCGGCCACAGTGAAATGACATTAGCGCTGCCTCCTGCCTATTGGCTTGAACGAGCAGCTCCCACCAATCCCGAGGAGACGGAGCAGACGCTCCCGTGAGCTGAAGTCGGGCTGCCGGCGTGGAAGTGAGACCGAGCTGTTAGTGTGAGGAGCTGAGAGCTGCTGAAAACACTTTTAGTGTGAAACAAATTAATGGGATTTAGTGATGTGTGCATTTCAAACAGTGATGACCCTTGAATGAAAAAAAAAAAAAACCTATTACAGTAGTTAAATCAATCATCTGATCAAAATCAATGACTGCAATCTATCATGACAGTGAGTTTGATCATTCACCTGACAGATTTTCTTTTGCTTAGCACCAAAACCTGTCAAGAGGACGCTGCCTGCTTGTACTCGGACTAATGTTGTCTTTAGCAACCTGTTGCTGCCGCGTTTTACATTTAGGGGATAAAGACTTAGTTCGGTGACGATGATGCAAAGATTTTGTTAGATATTTTTCCATCAACT
>JAUESF010000080.1:4438639-4449946 GCA_032274765.1 Malacoctenus tetranemus
GTTTCTTTTCTTTGTCGGTAATTATGCGAGTTACAGCTTCCTGAAGCCCCATAAAAAACCTGCATGTTTGATGCATGTGTCGATGAGAAGCACAGCCCACGCATATCTTTTCCTAATTCAGTTTGAGACATCTGTTGACATCACAGAGTGAAGATGAACCTGCGTTGGGCTGCATTCACACAGTGAAGGAGGGGATCTGTCTTTTGAAGGGATCTCGTTACGTTGAGTTTAGACAGGAAATCTCCAGTCCAAACAAAGGCAGGAAGACAAACAAACAAGTGACCGGGGGACAGAAGCTGGTGGCTGAAGGTGAAGGCGGGATAACTCCACAGAGTCGCCTGCTTTCCACGGCCAGTGACCAGCGAGTGACACTGTTCATCAGCGGCCTCTGAAACGTCCCACATTCCAGAGTTCATCTTCACAAGTTTGTTTGATTTTAGAAAGTTTCATTCGACAATTTTCTCAGAAATGTTGAAATTTTTGAAAACATCAGCGCAGCCTTTGGCCACCTTACGATCTGTGATGTACCCCCACAAAGAGTTCCAACACCCCAGGTTGAGATGCTGGATTCCTGCATGTGTCCGAGCAGCCATTGTGTCCGATTGGCTCAAACCTCTCACATCCACTGGCTGTAATAGCTTTTTCTGCAACAACTGTTACAGTAAGAGGAAGCTCCTCGTGTTCCTTTTGGCATTCTGATCACATCTTGTGAACACTCGGCCAGCATAATTGACATGCTACACTGCAGTCTGTGGAGTCTGTAATTGGCTCGTGCTCAAGCTCCCCCGAAATAACTATAAACACCCAGTGAAATAAGAGAAAAGATGGTTGGCAGGCAGCCTGCTAATCATGGAATTGTTACAGGGTGGAAGAAGAAATAAACAGCCAATAGTCCTGTCATGATATCTGCTGGCCTCCATCCCCGTATCTCTATTAGAGCTTATCATTGTTTGCTCATGATCCACAGGCAGAGGACGAGGGAGTAACAGCGAATCCTTTAACCACTCGGCGCTCGCTCTCATGTAAATCACTTAATACCGGCCAGTGCTCCCCCTCACTCTCACCCACCTCAGAAATTAAATGGACCCGAAGAATCCAGCAGGGAATGTTTCAGGTAACAGTTCAACATTATTCAGAAATGTGTTTAAATTCAGCGTGGTGCCGGCCAGACGTCCTCGTGCAGCATTGTGAGACTGCTGCCAGCAGACTGTTATCTGAGACTAAGGAGGGGGGGGGGACAAGAAGGGGGGGGGAGGTCCCCCAGTACAGGCCAGGCAAGCCAAGGAAATATGAACTATGCGTTAAAAAAAAATCTTTAAAAAATAAAAAAACAGTCTGAATTCTGGTTCTAGACTTCGCTAAAATGTCAATACTTCAGTCTTATGAAGAAAAGTTCAACACCCTCATGCAGAGGAAGTATTTTCTCTAAACAGCGTTCAAGCTTTGTGTTTATGTTTAAGATTTCAGCCAAATTAATGATGAATTCAGAGCTATCAAACACACCATCTGCAAGCCAAAGGCCTGACACAGTGTATATATTACAAAGGGGACAATTGATTATTTTCAATCAGACGAACTTCTGTTATTAATTTGTTTTGGGGTTTTACTCTGTGAAGTTTTAGGACGCAATTGAGCAATAAGACCAATAACTGAACCTCAAATGGCCACATAACTAGCAGAACACTGGAGGTGAGCGACTTCATCGGGTGGTCAGAATTATAAAAGGTTTTTTTTTGACACATTTCGTCATTTTGAGAACGTGATTATACGTGTTCACTAAATTTGCAGTTGTCAATTGAAAGTAAGGTCCTCTTGCTCTACTTCTGACTCATTCAGCACACGTGAAATCCAATTCATCAGTATGTGGATCCTGACCTCCAGAGATACTGACACCCTTGGTGTGAAACCGCCGACCTGCAGCCAGTCGACTATCAACGATTCTCTTTGATTGGAGCTTTCAGATGGAGCGCTGCTTCTCTGATGTGGGTTGTCGTCTTTGATCAGGGTGAATCTCTGCAGGACTTCACATAATCCTGCTGCCTGAACTGTAGAGAACAACATGTCCATGCCCAAAATGTGATAAAAAGACCCCAAAATAGTTTCTAATAGGAAACTTGCCCCCCCCCTCACCTGCTCTACCACCCAAACGTTAAAGCCTGAGCAGATGTGGCGCTGTCTGTGTAACATAACTTCTTTTACTTGGACCAATTTGTGGGGTTTTAGCTCGGATCATTTCGGCAGGCGATGCGCATGTGGAGAGGAAAGTCTGGGGGATTGCACGTGTTGATGCTATCCAATGCACCCCCCCCCCACACACACACACACTCCCCCAGACTGAGGAACGTATAGAGTCAGGAAGGGTTTTAGGATCTTGGACAGGAAACTGAGGGAGTCGGGGGAAAGACAAACACTGCGAGGGTCCGACTGAGCCGTGGCAGCAGCGAGGCTCCAGTTCACCGCATTGTCTTCTCCTTCCCAGCGCCGCTCGGCTGATGAGCGCAGCATCTCCGTCCGTGTGGGCCCGCCCTCCCCTGCCCCCCCCCACTGGATTCTTCACGCCCCTCTAAATGTTATGCTTCAGACGTAAATTGTCAGAGGATCAGACCCTGATGTTTGCCGGTTTCCGTTGTCGATTCCCCCCCTCCCTCTCCCCCTCCCATCTCAGTATCCTCCCTCGCTCTTTCATTCTTATCCCAGACATTGCAGCGCTCCTGCTATTAATTCCCACCGGTGAAGTGAAGCTGCTTTCGGCATGCCGCGGTGCTTCGGGGGGCCAGCCTTCTGTCGCGCGTGAGACAGCGCAGAGCACTCGACCTGCGCTGCTATTAAGATTCCTGCTGTTGCCCGGATGAGAGACATGAGAGGGCCCTCTGCTTTCCGCTCTTCCTCCACAGTCGTCTCCGTCTGTATTGCTGGTTCCTTTCCTTCTGCGTCCTCCCTGTCCACACTGGACTGGACTCACGCCACCGCGCTATTTGCCGGACTTTTTAGACCTCGTCCAAATCAGATCTCCCAAAATAGCCGGCCGAGCTGCGACGCCGTTCTGCCACGCTGCCCCCCCTCCTTCTCCTTTCAGGCTTGCACACAAAATCTCCAGCAGTCATCGCACCCCAGCACTTATCCTCGCGTTGAGTGAACTTGGGAACATTATAGTGTTGGAAAAGCACGAATATACAGAGTGAGTGTGTGATGACCTGATTGCAACAGCGTGGGGAGGGACGGACGAGGGATCCTCGAGCCCATCTTTACGCTCCATGAAGAAAACTTGAGAGTTTTTATGGTTGACGGACGTCGGAGAGAAGCTATACGTATGAATTTCGAGCCTGCCTGCGTATAATCGTTTTCCAGCATTATCCTGTCTCTGCTTGGCAACAGGAGCCTCTTCGCAGAGCCAGTGGATAGTGTCTGTTTCCCTCATAACAGCGGCTGCACATCTTCAACTGCAATCCTCGGCACCGGGCTGTAATTTAATGTGTGCCTGTGGAATTCACCGTCGGGGTCATATTCCTTCACTAAAATACCATCAACAGCTTTGTTCCGCCGCAAAGGAGCACATTAACAAAAACGAGGTCAGCCGCACTTCTGGGCCGCACTTCGCGTCCGACGCGTTGCTGTGTACAGGCTCGCCCAAAAGGAGCCAGACAACCAGATTAAGCGCTGCGCTCGCGCTATCTGCGCTCGCAGGCAAAGGTTTTTCGGTGATCGGGCTCGTCTCGCTCCTCTCCGGGGAATTTACTCGGGCGAAAAAGTAGCTTTCCACTGCAGGCTTCATCCGTGTTTCTTGGAGGACGGCTATTGCGAGGGGACCGTCAACCTGGGGCCGCGCCAGTGCAACTCTGTCCGCACCTCAGTGGGATGGCCCGACGGGGGGAATGTTTTTTCAGGAGAGGGGTGGGGATGGGTGGGGGTGTGGGGCGGCCTCGGTAAAGTAGTCTGAAGGTGAAAGCCTCTCAGAGGAATCTGCCCCATTCCGTAAATTCCTGGCCGTGCAACCTGCTTCCCAGGAACATGTTTCGATTGGAGATGCTTGTTTGTTGCCGCTTGGCTTTGGGAAGCCTCACCCCCCCACCCTGCTTTATATCCCTCTCCACAAAGCACTCAGACGCCCCCCCCCTTCCCCTTCATCCCTCTTCCTCTCTTCTTCCAACTTTCTGTCCCGTGGAAACGTGCCATTAACAGATCTTTATCAGCAGACCCATCCCTGCTCGGGCTCGCTTGTTTGGGCTTTGTTTTTTTGGGGGTTTTTTTAGAACCGTCCAAGTGCCGAGCCAGGATGAGGGATTTGTGTGTGTGCACTTTTTCTCTGCTGCTCCGCCGTCCTTAATGCGAAACTGGTGTAGCTGTGGTCCTGACAATCCTTTTCCGAATGTTGCTGTGGATGATAATAACATGGGTCTGCGCCTGGGGGACAACGCTGTGTGGTCAGGGTCAGCCACAGATGGTTGTGCCTGTGGACGACATAAACAGCGGGAATGTCAAAACAACCTCTCGGACAAGCAGCGAGGAAGGAGAGCGAGGAGGAGAGGGAGGGGCTTTTCAAAAAAAATATGCCAGCGAGCGAAGACTGAGGGACGGATCAAAGCTGAAAACAGACGTTAGCAGCAAGAACGGGGAGTTATGGATGACATATAAGAGACAGAACGGCCTGTTTGTCCTTCGCTGGGCCGATTATACAATGATGGGGGGGAATGGAAAGTATGTTGCACACGGCATGAAAACAGGCTGTGGGAAGGAGGTGTCGCCTTTCATCCCCCCCTCTGCGCCGGGTGCGAACACGCTCGATCTATGGCGAGGACCAATCCTCTGCATCCATTCATCACACGTTAGAGCGCGGCGTGGAGAAAGCGGGGCCACCCAGCCCTCCAACACGCTGGAAAGGACAGTGAGAACAAAGTGTTAATCCATCTCAGCTCTCTCTGCTGGCAGCAGCTCCATCACACCATATGTGAAGCCAAGTGCGCCTGATTTCATTTAAATTGTCCTTTTTTTGTTGCCAGAAACCGCGCTGTCGTTCTCTTGTTTTCTACTTTTTTTCCACAAACAAACACCACAGTATTGAAACAGACCATAATAAGCTGCCTTAATGTTTCACCACATATTCATTAGAAAAGACTGCAGACATCTGAAGACACAGATTCTGTTTCCCCAAAGTCCAGAATGGCGAGAAATGAGCGATCAGATGATTTGAAGCACCAACTGTACTTTCTTCAGGAAGGAAACAACTGTTTTGACTTCACAATTAGGTGAGACTCAAAAGTATGGAAGAAAAACATGATCTCAATATGCGACTATTTCAGTTTCGATGCCACAGCTCCAGATTTCTGAAATTAATGAGTTTAATAGTTTCTCATAAACGATGTTTGCCAAATGGCCCAATTAATGAAAAGGATCCTGCAATAAGGGATCCGATGTGAGAAAGTTTGGTCACTGTTCAATTAGTCTATGTATGATAACTTGCAAAGAAGCAGATTTAAAAGAAAAAGTTTTTTAGGTCCCCCCTAAAATTAGTGTTGGTGTGGAAAAGATCCACAGTAGAAATGAACCTCGATCAGAAAACAACCTTAACAAACTTATGAGGAAGAGAAAGAACGCGCAGAATAAGTGCAGACAATGAGCAGGAA
This sequence comes from Malacoctenus tetranemus, assembly GCA_032274765.1. Classification (NCBI taxonomy): domain Eukaryota; kingdom Metazoa; phylum Chordata; class Actinopteri; order Blenniiformes; family Labrisomidae; genus Malacoctenus; species Malacoctenus tetranemus. The sequence goes on from JAUESF010000080.1 coordinate 4,444,261, forward strand.
CCAGGAATGAACTCAGAGTAAGAACACATGAGTCAATAAAGAAAGAACAACCACAGGTTAAACTGACTGAGAAAGGACAGAAATCTTGACACACGTGTCCAGCAGGTGAACGTCAAAAATGTAACACATCCATCTGCATCTTTAAATACACAGGCATCAGTCAAAAAGGAAGGGTGTCGTTTCAAGTATAAATATCTGGAGACAAAATTTTGGCAGATGTGACGGTCGTCAGCAGAGAGAATCATCAATTCTTTCTGCTGAGGACTGTCACATCTGCTCAAGTCGTACTTCAGTCATATAAAAATCTTTCCGAGACGTTTCATTCTTTCATAACGCTCCTGCACATCTTTTCACTTTTGATTGCAGCGAGCACGGTGACTTGAGCGTTCTTCTGCAGATCATGGACGTACAGCCAGATGTCTGATTTGAAGAGAATCTAAAGTGAGAGTGACACGTCCCACTGCGCCATCTCTCAGTCTGTAGCGTTTGGCTCGCTTCCTGTTTTCAATGCATTCACACATACGAGCGCACGCAAGGTGGCACACTGACTGCTCTGCTGAGGCCGGGACTGTTTTGCCTGTCAATCACCACTTCCAATTAGACGCGCCGTATCTCCAGTATGTCGTCTGAGTCTCTTTGGAGCGTCGCCGCTTTCACAATGATCCTGCGTCTCTGGCTTGTTCAGCATTTAATGAGACGAGGGACAATGAGAGAAAGCCGGACCATGTGTGCTATGGCTAATGATCAAGGTATTACATTTGTGGAACCACACCATTACCATTTCTTCTGTTGTAAGCTGCGCTTATTAAAACTGTCACTGGAGAGATTTGATTTCCTGGGCCAGTTAGAAGCTGCATCGGAGCTTTGAGGGGGCTGATTTGATTAATTAGGCGAAAACGGGACGCTCCCTCGAGATGGTCGAAAACACACACACACCCCTGACCTCTTCAAATCCTTGAACAATCCTGCACCTGTGCCAGACCAGGAGTTACATCGGTCTCATATTCAAACAAATGATCATCATCTTTGTTCTCTCTGGTGTTTTTGCATTCCTGGCTCTCTGTAGGCTTCATCCCAGGGTGCAAAAAAGGTAAAGTTCTGCTAACTTGCAGGTGGCTCCAGAGAGAGGGGGGTGGAGCTGGGGGGGGGTCATGGTGGCCCATTAGCAGCCAGTCTTCTGTGACACTCGGAGACAAACACCATCAGAATATTTATGACTCATTTTCAGGAGCTGCCACGTGTGTGAAAATTTGATAAATGTTTTTTTAAGAGGCGACATTAAAGGCAGTCGCGATTCAGGAGACAGTGATGGATCATGGCTGCCTGATGAAACGCATCAGTCCAGACCTGCTTCTGGTTTCCGCCACAGTGAATACAGTGAATATTCCAAACGGTGAGCTCCAGCGAACGAGGCCTCTGCTCGTTTCATTTAACACCAACATTTGATTTCTTTGTTTAAGTGGCTAAATTGCTTGATTTGATTGCTAGCACCTCGCTGGTGACTTAACGTCTCACACCGCAGATGAACCTTGACGGAAAGCCTCCGGTGAACGTGTGTGAGCATTCTCTGAATTTGAATCTTTTTGCATGGTGCATTTCCCCGAGCAGCATTGCAGAGTTTTATTAGCATAACAATAAAGCGAAAGTGTGTTGGAAAGATGTCCAAGTGCGAAGGGAAAAGAACTCCACCATACAGAACAACTGAACACACCGAAGACACTCGGTTCAAAGGGAATTCTGAAAGACTTCTGTCTTTGCGTAACCTCACCAACAACCCCAGATCCTGTCCCGATTCAGCTCTATGTTGTGCATATGAATAGAGAGATTATTCCACCAAAAAAAAGCTCAATGTCAGGAGGACAGAAACACAGCAGGAAGCACAGTCGCAGAGCTGATCTATCTGCCGGAAGATTTAGGGGGCACAGAAAGATGACGAATGAGGAGACACATTAAAAGCTGCAATAGTGCAACTATACAAAAGTATGTTTCAGAAAACGTGCTGTTCATTCAAAAGGTATCAAATTATAGCTGGAGAACTTGTTAGATTGGTTCTCAAAAATCTCTAGATGAATCATTAAACTCTCCATAACTGTGCAAAAAAAGTGATCCGATTTGGTCTTTTGTGTTTCTAATCACAAATTTACACATTCAGCGGTAAAAAGCTGATTTGGTTGGTCCTGTCCCAGAAGCGACAGCTCTCTGTGTCCTTTCGTTTCTACTTCCCTTCCTGTTGTATACGACACGGTGAGGAGTCACTTAGAGATCAGTTATAGCGAAGTTTGAGGAGCTGTCAGGCCAACAAAAGGCGTCGCCACTCAGGTGGTGTAGCATGACGCCTGTGTATACATCCCTGTCAACCGCTCTCTTTCTCCCGCTCAAGTGCTTATCCATCATTTTAACCCGGCACTCCTTCACTGTCTCCCGAACAATCAGTGAGGAGCGCCGCGATCCCAGCACTCAGCCGGCCGGCCGCCCTGGAGCGAGAGAGCGGGTGTCATCGCCCTCCTCCTCCTGACTTCAGCCGTCAGGCATCCGACACACTCGGCCCGTGGATCATGCGCCCGTTTGCACAGACACACATCACAGACACACTTATAACTACAAGTACACACTCTCGGGTCAACGAGGTGACAGTCTGAGTGTGAAGGCGGTGTCCATCATTGCATATATAGTCTGTCACCATCATAATGGGGTGGGATTTGAAGCAATGCCAACAACGGCGGGGGGAAAATAAGGGCTCCCTCCTGCGTGCGTAGACGAGGCTTGTTTCCTGATGTTCTGCGGGCAGTTTTTTGATAAAGACAAATGATCCTCTTTTAGCCGTCTCCAGAAACAGCAATTGAGTTGGACAATGGGGCCCATCGGACCAGAATGAAGACATAAATACAGGGTAAACTCGGGGCATAACTCATCCTCAGGGTGTACATATTGTTCAGGGTTATATTAGTCCAATACAGAGAGGAAGAGCAGGCCAAGAGAGGACAACACTGCAAGAAGGAGCCAGACTTAATATTGGCCCTGATTCATGGAGGCAGGGATTCAACAGTAGCGCTCTGGTTTTTGTATATGCTCAAAAAATAAATCTAAAAACTATATTTAGGCTGAATAAATGCAACCTATCTGGTTCTCTCTGGAGCCCTAGTGCAGCACTTCAGAAATTGCTCAAAAAGGTTTAAAGAACATACTACTTTTCATCTCTAGTTTGGATGATGACGCCCATCGAAGTACTTTAATGCTGGAAGTCTATCAAATGCACTTAAGGAAACCCTCCTCCTGTACTTGGTGACGGCATCTGTAAACAAGCTGTTTGTTCTGTAACTCTGGGTTGCCACACGATACAGGGGGTGTTATCTGATCTCACTACATGCAGCTCACCATCCAACCTTTCACTCCGAGTCACAGAATCAGTGGCCTACAAAATAAGAGCTACTGACAACTTGTGACAGTCAGAAAAGTGTCCGACCAATAAAATAATGGCTGGTGTTCGACCAACTGAAAAAGACAAACAGTTCGAGCCTCATTTACTGAGACTTCAAGTAATGTGTGGGCTAAGATGTGGTGTATTTGGTTTGCAAGTGCTCAGCAAACGGTTAGCAACAGGAGTAAACAGAGCTCAGTAGGGATCGAATTCTGGATGGACACTCAAGTGTTTGCAGGAAGAGAATGAAATGTGATCTTAGAGCTGAAAGGGTTTGTGGAGGAAGTTACCTGTGACCATTGATGAGATTCATGTTTTCATTCAGTCCAGATTGTTTTAAATGCTCAAAACTGATTAAAACTTCAATGTCAAAAACACCTGTATCTGTGTTATGTAAGCCAACGTATATCAAATGCCATTTTTATGTTTTGTGGCCTTAAAAAGTCAAAAAAAAGATACTGCTAGCCTTTCACTCTCTCACTGTCCTGTGTCAAATAGCAAGACAAAGGAGGACTTACTATTATTTGAGCAAAATGCTTGTAATTCACCCAGCTTAGGTCAGCCTGTGGTACTGACAATAAACTGTCAACAGAATAAAAAACTGGCTTCCAGCTCAGCAGTGATACTCACAGCTGCCAAAGCTTCACAAAAGGTTTCTCCCACAGCTTAGATTCATGAGCCGGCCTCGAGGCATTCTGGTGTACATTACAGTAAGGCATCACGGGGAGATAAGACTTGCCCCGGTCTGTTATTAAGGTGATACCACAGCACAATGCCAGACAGGTGTCACTGTGAGGGAGGCAGGCAGCGATGAGTGGACTGCAGCGGTGTCATAAATGACACAGCAAAGACACATGAGTCACTCCGCAGACCGTTTCTTCACTGTTCGCCCTCACAGGCGTCCGGCTGTGTGGTTTCTTTGCCCGCGCAGGAGCTGCAGGCCATGTTATTATGGTCTGGCAGGAAGAAAAGCGTGCGTACATGAGCGCAAACAAAAGACAATAAGGCAGACGGTTGCAGAAACCGACAATAGGGAGGATTGTTTATGAGGAAAAAGTCATTGACTGTCTTTTGTGAACCCTTGTCTGATGATGGCAACAGCAGAACAGGAGTGTAAGTGAAACCACTGAAGAGTTCAGTCAAAGTAATATAGTGATATAGCTCATGTCACCTGAAAGCAGCAGCTGCAGGTACTTTTGGAAACAACTAATAAAGGATTACTATAAATTAAGTCGCTGCCATTTCACTGCCCTGTATGATATCACCTTCTGCGCTCTAATACCCTCAAACCACCCCTGGTTGTTCGTAACGAAGTACCAAACATATCGAGTGTGCAAGTGTCATAAAGCCAAATTGAAAACATAACAAGGTTTGACAGTCGCTGCAGATTTATGTCAGGTTCCCGCTCTGAGGATTTACACCCCTTTTTTGCCTGAACACAAACCGCAGCTGAAACAACTCAAGGTGGTCCAAACCCCTGCAGCAGCAGCAGCAGCGCGGACCATCTCAAATGAAGCAGCAAGAAACACGAGGAACAATTCTGCTTTCAATGGAGAGGAAGAAAGAAAGGATGGAGTTACCGTTTACTGAGGGAATCACTGCCAAGCACACCAAGACGTCAATATGTTATCCTGCTATCTTAGTTTGGTGGAACGGGGGGGTTGGTGGTGGTGGTGGTGGGGGGGGGGGGGTAAAGAGAGGTGATGCTTGATTGAACCTGATCTTTGTCGGAACCCGCGGCCTGTCTGCCAGCTGTGTCCAAACAACCCACACCCGCCGCTCGCGCCTTTGAGCCTCGGCTGGAGCTGCTGCTGGTCGGACGATGGGATTGGATGGAGGGGGGGGAGAGGGTGTGGGTCAGCTGAGGGTGTACCACAAGCTCTCCCCTTTCTCTCACACTCACTCTCTCTCTCTCTCTCTCTCTCTCGCTCTCTCTCGCCACGCTACAGTAATTTCTGCTTTTGACATGTGGAGGCCCTGAGCTCATCCATCCTCAGTCTGACAGCTCAGCTGCTGCTTCATTGGGAGGGAGACGGACTTGGTGTGGACTCAAAGTCGTAATCCGTCTTTTTTTCCACCACACTTTTATATGAATGTGTCATTCACGTGCCAACATTGGGATTTTTCTGACATATTAGCTCTTGTCCACACTTCGAGGCTCCCTGCATTAACACCTGGGCTTGTTTTCACACTAATTTCTTTAACTCTCTTCAAAGAAGCAGTGAGACAGGAAGGACGGTATTGAGTTTACATTCTGGCTGAAAGGAC
>JAUESF010000080.1:4498857-4520370 GCA_032274765.1 Malacoctenus tetranemus
ACACACACACACACACACACACACACACACACACACACACACACACACACACACACACACACACACACACACGTTAGAAATAATCATGTTTTCCAAGTGACAAATGAGAGTTGTTCTTAAGAATCGTGACAAGCTGCGATTGGCTGAGGAGGAATTCTCTCTGGCTAGCAGACGCTTGATCTTGGATCACCTTGCTCCACGGGCCAACTTTCCAGTAGGTCATGTGCGGACAGTCAGCGAGGAGGCACGGGCGGGAGGTGGGGGGGTGGGGCTGGGGGCAGTTAGTGCTGGCAGAAAACGACTGGGCATACAGGCGGGGAGCCTGGGAGGAGGGCAGCACGGCGCAGGAGACAACACGCTGCTGGTAGCCAACACCACAGCTGGCAGAACACTGAAACACAAACACACACGCACACACACACACTGATAATCACAACACTTCATGCATAAAAACTTGCCAAAACACAGTAGTGTTTATTAAATTCACGATCAGAGTATTGTTTTCGGGCTAACTCTATTTCGCAAGTCTCTTGCTTGCTAACATTCACTGCTGCGTCCCTGGTCCCTCAGCCAGGAAATCTGTTACAATCTACTGTTTCAGGCATTACATTATGACCTGTACTTGACTTACTTGAGTTGAGATAAAATGTCATCGCCCCTTGTGGACAAATTCGGAACAGCAGCAGCAACTCTATCCTATGGAGGTTATTTTTTCGTTCTCACTCTGCGGGGTCATTGAACCCTCTTACATGCCAGTTTTGGCCTCAAGGATAAATGATTCCAGTAAAAATGTCATCTTCAACTTATTAGAACTGAATGTTCAGAATACTTGTAACTTTGGAACAATCTGTACAAACACTGTGTTCTTTCACCTCGACATTATCAACTTCTTGCCTTAACAAGGATTAGTTGTGCTCATAAAGCTTATTGATGCATCTACACAGTGGGTGATTCCAACTTGTAATCTTCATCTTCAGGCTCTGTTACACTGTTTGATTTTATTCCTCCTACCTGTGACCATTCCCCAGTAATCCACCTGTAGTGGCAGGGAGCCTCTTTGCAGCGCTGCAGTGATGAGGGCCTGGCTGAGGGCTCGCAGTAATCGTCCTGGGCAGGCGTCATCCCTGGACCCATGCAGCCCACCTTCCTGCTCCGCGTGCCTTCTCCACAGGTTGCGTTACACTGCAGGCAAAGATCGAACCCAGGGAGAGGTCAGGGAGGGAGGAGAGGGGCTTGCAGAGGGGGGGCAGTGTTGTACTTCCAGCCAGACTGTCACTGACTTCTCAGACGTTTGCTTTCCTTTTGTTTCTCAGGTCGCAACAACAGAAGAGTCTTTATTGAAAAAACGTTTAGACAAATGAATAAATAAGAGTTTTGTGTCAACGTAACACTGACGCAATCGCAAACCAGTTTCACTCCTGAAGGAAAACTCTGTCCGTTACTGTCAGCTACTAACGAAATCCACAGAACTCTGTATTTTAAAGTGCATATTTTGCACAAAGTGTTGATTTTGAAGGTTCCTCTGTATTTCATGCGAACTGAATTGATTTCAGAGCCAAGCTGAGAGGGGAAAAAGGAGGCCGTATGTTCTCGAGGCAACGCAGACAGGAATCTGAATCCTGCAAACATTCCAGCTGGAGGACACAGTGCGATGTCCCTACATGGTGCCCCTCTTTTATGCCTCGCGTTTGAGGACAAAGCGCACGACATTAAAGACGCCGAGAAGAAAAGCCGTCTGCTGGCGTGACACAGAGCAGCCACATCCAGAGGGGGGGACACAAAAGGAATGAGGGCCATCAGTGCTCTGGGGGTTTTGATACTGTATGATAGGACAAGCGATGGTTATCACCGGAGCCCTCGTGAGTGACGTGAGAGATCAAGGGCACCCGCGGGTCATCCGTTTAATGGTGCAGAGAGAGACAAAGAAAACGGAGATCACAGCCAATAAAAGCCTTAATAAGTTGGTTCAACATCTGAACATCTGTTTCACACTAAGACAGTTTCCACAAAAAAAAGAGGGGGGGGTCGTAGAAAGAGGAGGGGAGGAACAGATGAGACACTTACTTGTTCCCATTCACCAGCGAGCCAAGTGTAATGGGTGCACTCTGCAGTCTGGCACGGCCGGACGGTTGGAAGTCGCGTGCGGGCGTCGCATAGATCCTCTCTGACCCGCCCGCTGCCTTTCAGCCGGCAGAAAACCTCCCGGCTCTGAACTCCGACTCCACAGCTGACAGAGCACTGCAGGGAAAGAAAAAGGAAGCACACCTGAGTAGGAGAGTCTGAAAAGCAAGAGGAAAGAGGTTTTCATGTCTGTAGCTCGTGGGGATGTCAAAGTGCATGAGTATGAAGCTTGTTTTCATGGTGTTTCAGCTTCACTTCTGTCACAGAGCTGATGCTCGACGGCTGCTGCACTGATTTTACACACAGAACCTCCTCTGGAGTCCCACTCAGCTGTAAAGCGTCGTCTGTGTTTCACATTGAAGCTACTGAGAGTTAACAACCTCCAATCTGCCATCAGGTTCATGCTCGCTTGGGGTTTTGGCATTTCTGACAAAAGAACAACAGAAGGGTAAACAGTGAACCAAGTGGGCATGTAAACGCAGCGGGCGATTAATGAACAATGCAACAAAGTCCATTGAGTCAGCAAAGTCTGATGGTTGAACGACAGCCAATCTAAGCGGCTGATCCAATCGCAGCACTCACTGAGTAATGGTGCGTTTTACTACCTGAGCTGAGGTTCTGTTTGGGCTGAGCTTTGTTTGCCTGTTTTTCGGCACAATAACACAAAATGTAACAGCTTGATCCTCGTAAAACCGTAATTAGAGAGTTACACAGAGAAGGTGAGCTACCGATACATTTTGAAGTGCATTAACAAACTATTTTCACGCATCATAACGCGGCAGAGCGTCAAATGCTGCATGTAGGGCTCATCCTTGGAGTTTGTGTACAAAGTTTAAGTCACATGACATCCGCGGAAGTCGAGGTCACGGGTGTTAAACCAGGCCTGGCAGAGGGTCTTGTCTTGAGGGGCCTTTTTGTTTTTTGAGATCAGCCATAATAGACGACTGAAGTTAAATGAATCTAACTTGCTCATCCTTTGATTGTGGACTACCCAGAACTGTAAGAAGCTCAACCAATCACCTGCAAGTGGAAAGCTATCAAGTTGACACTCAAAAAGTTTCAATTAACTGACAGACTATAAATGTTTGCTCTGTCCGCTTTGATCCGAGTTTGTGCAGCTTCTGCTCAATACACCTAATAACTGCAAAGCTGTTTTGTTGCCTCTGTGAGCCGTATATCTGAGATCAGTCAGAGGTCTATGGTAGACTTCTCTTTGATGTGCTCTGAAGGCAGCATACCTGCATACTGAGGAAGCACTGTAAGCCTGGACTGATCGGGCTGATTTCTTTCTAACCCCTCTGAGCGAGGCCTCAAAGAACAGAGCCAGGCCGCCTGCATTTCAGGCAGTCAGTCAATCGGTGGAACATGGCGAGTGGACGACTTTCAGATAAGACCAGGTCTGTTTCTGTCGGGCTTTTCTCACAAGTTGCCAGAGCAGAGTGTGAGGTGGGATGGTCCCGATGTTCCGAGGACAATCTGAAAGCACCTTGATAAAAACTGGCCACTAAATCAGAGTGAAGACGAATTTAAATACTGTGGTTACAGAATGTCTGCACAGATGACATGACACCCGAGATGAACGATAGGACGAGTTTTTCAGTGTGGTTAGTTTATACCCTATCCACCTCCACAGGCAAAAATAGGCTTGTTTAAAACTGTTCTCTGTAAACATCTCACAAACAGTCTCCGTTCACATGAAACCACTGAAAGACTGTAGCATCTACACTGGGCCTGTGGAAGGTGCTGCAACATGACACAAAGCAGAGACGAAGGAATGAAGCTGATGTAAACAAACCAGGGTCCAGGGAGAGGCAGAACTGCGGCGTCACTGAGATACGTCCAAAAGACAGAAAAAACCTCTGTGGACATTTGGTAACTTGTCTCTTTGTGGTCTGAAGTTCTTGTGCTGCTCTGCTCACTGAAAAAAATGAATTTTAGATCACCTACATTTTTTTTGCTGTGTTTTGCTCCAAATAATGCTGAAAACGTAATTGAAAGCAACCTCTTGGTCATCTGTGACACTGAAACAACACTCCTGAAACCCTTCAGACAGGCTGATCTTTGAACTCTCCACTGAAACATTGACACTGCTCATGGGAACAAGTGTCACGCTTGATTTGGAACGTCAATTTTAAAAAAATTTTCTCACTCATATTTCATGAAGGAAAGGGAAAATAGTGCAGAAATACATTTCACACAGAAGAAAATTGAAGTCAAACTGCAATTTAAACTGCACATTGGTTCTGTGGACATTGTTTCATAATTTAGAAGAGAATATTTTTTGTGGGCACCAAATAAAATCTCACAGGACTGACTGACTCCTCCAGCTCCCTGAACATGTCATGCTGCCCATTACAACCCCCCCCCCACCCCCAAGAGGTGGCTGAGAAGCCTGCATAGCCGTGGAATAACTCAAAAGTTGGGTGCTGAGGTTTCAAAGTTGTCACATGCACGGATATTAAGATATAAAACATGTCTTTATGCTCTCGTTGAGGATTTCATGGTTGCTGGTGGTATGTGGAGGAAGATGATTGCTTCCAGACACCAGCGAGGGGAGAAGTAAGAGGGGAGGACACCCAAACTCAGAGAGTGGGGAGTGGCAGGACTCCAGCAGAGGAGAGGAAGAAAGGCAGCAGGAGAGAGGGGGGCGGGAGTGGAGGGGTGGAGGGGTGGGGGTGTCTTCATGGGGTTTTTTCGGATTTTACACCAGAAGTTGGAAAGAGTTTTGATTGAATCCTGACCACCCAGAGGACTTTCAACCCTAAATTTCACATTTTACACTTACATTTGGACTTGGTGTTGGCATAAATCAGTGGCCTCTAACCTGTTTCACCAAGCCCCCCAAAATAGCTTCCATTGCTCCTCGGTCTTTGATTTGTCCAAATGTTACAGTGAAGCCAAACACTGACACAAACACACACTTTTACTAGGACACAAAAAGCAGGAGGACTCCAAATAGAAACAATGAGACGTTTACTCAGCTTGATGAGTCCAAAAAAGCGTCCTCATCCTGCTTTGTTTAAATTGCTCAGTTGTAATTTTGACAAGCTCAGAGGGAGCAAAGCCTTGTTCATCAGATGACTGTATTTAACATGTGTGCCATTAAAGTCCAGGACTGATAAAAAGCACTTAAAGTGTCGGCAAGACATAAAGAACCAAAAAGATCCCGTCTGAATCTTTTAAACCTAAGATAAAAGTTTTCCTAAACAGTTTTGCTGATCTTGTCTGTGCTGTTTAGTTTACACTTGAGGAAATTACACATCACTCTTGAAGAGAAGTAAACGGAGTGTTTGATTGGACAGGTGCTTTGTGTGTACGCGTCCCACATCTGCAACCTCTGGGAGGCTCCCAGCTTTGTTTGTGCTTGTGAGTCAGCTGCTTGCTGCAGCCACTGATGCATCATCCCCTCCAGGCTCCTAGCTGAGCCGGAGGAACAAACATACCTCCCTCCACCTGTTGGCCTTCCATCCTGGACACCGACGAGCCCGGCAGGACTTCTGCGTGCGCGGCCGGGGGAGATGGCCGCAGTGGTCCTCCTCTATTTTGGTTTGGTTCTGATAAACACAGGCGATGTCCCGCTGCTTGGTCCCCCGACCACAGCTCACCGAGCACTGGGGAGGGAGAGAGGGTGGAGAATAGGAGAAGAGAGGCAGGAATTAGCAAAAGTTGGAAAGAATGGAGGTGCAAAAGCTGCAGAAGCTTCTGAAGTCTGAACACACGAAGACTTTGATTCCTGCATGAAATTCATCGAATACATCCAGAAAAATGAATGTTTAGAGGTTTGGCACAGTCAGATTCCCCAAGAAATCTCTTTTTTTATCTTGTAAAGACAATCTCATTAGTAGAGCACCAGGTGTACTAACAAAACTGAACACACACCAAACTAATTCACCAAAATCCTTCCACCAAACACACAAATGCTGCAGGAATGCAGCCGGCTATTTACTTCGTAAACGGACCAACGACTTTCAGGGCTGCTTGTGAAAAGCAAAAGGGCCAAAGAGCGGAAGCGGAGCGAGAACATAGATGGACACGTATGTTGAGACAATCATCTGGTATCAATAAGGAACTCAGAAATACTTCAGGAAAGCGAGAGAACGAAGAAGAAAGAGGGGGAAAAAAAGAGAAAGCATAATGAATAAAAACCAGACACCCCGATGAAAGCTCTGAGAAAAGGCCCGAGATGGGAGATGGAATAATTGTAAAGACTACGGTCCCCGAGAGGCCAGACAGCAATTAGAGGGCCTATTTCTGCTTGACGAGTGAGCGCCCCTATACAAAGCCACTCCAAAAATGGGGTGCTGGAATCAAATACACAAGACGAGGAGAGATACATTTTTGTCTTAGCATATTTTCCAGTCCAGATAATGAACATAATATTGCATTGTCCTCTAATTATGATCTCAGAATATTGCGTAACGCCAAACACAAGCCCGTGGTGTTGATAATACCACAGAAGAAGACCTATATAAGGCGGATTCACCCAGTTTTTAAATCCTAAAACTGTGTGTTTGCAGTTTAGGAAACAGACGCAATAACATTTCCATCAATGTTTAAACATTTGTTTGAGGAGTTCAACAAAGCCCACCCCTGCCTTTTCTTCTTAAGTGGTGGAGTGGTTGACACTGCACACACATGCATTGTGCAGGTTGTAATCATGGAGGCATTTTAAACACAGGGCCTGCTCAGCTGACGGAGGACATCAAAGCTGAAGGCTGCAGCTCCAGAGACTCGTCCTGAACCTGGCACATTCACACAGCCGCTCGCACACTCGCTCCGAAAATGATAACAGAACTGCCTCCACCTCAGACGCAAGCAGAGACAGGCAAACATGTTGGAGAGGGGGGGGCTGGAGAGAGGGGGTGGAGGAGGGGGGGTTAACCCCTCCTCACTGCTGTAAAAGTAGGGAGGAAGAGAGGGGGAGAGAGGGAGGGAGGGAGAGAGAGAGAGAGAGAGAGAGAGAGAGAGAGAGAGAGGGGAGAAAAAAAGGAGGAAGAAAGGAAATCGCAGCCATACGAGCTATGCTCCCCCAGCTGAACTGTATCTACATTTTTTACCGGTGGGAGAGAGAATTTAAAAAAAAAAGAAAAAAAAGAAAAAAAAGACGACTATATGCCGATGAGCTCCTCCTGCTGCCCTGCCAGCCTCATCTGTCAGCCATTAGTTAATCAGGGCCGGTAACACAGCATACAGAGAGCTGGCACAGCGCGTGAGACCAGAGGACAGTTTCACCTCTGGGAGCAAGAGGAGGGCAAGGACTCAGGGACCTCTGCTGCACCGATCGACAGCTGGCTTCCTTCACTCAGCAGCAGCCACTCAGGTAGGACTCCTTTACTTATCGCTGCACCGCCACAACGGTGACAAGCCGCTGTCTCGCTGCTTTCTTTTTTGCCTGCAATTTGAGACTTCTGCATTAGCAGATTTTGAATGAATGTTAAAGGGGGAAAGTCGATAGTTTAGGAAGCTTATGTTAAGACTGTGTTTGTTGATGACATCTTCAACAGATGCAAGTTTTTTTAATATATATATCTATATATATACTGGTGCTATTCGAGTGCTGGAGAGTAGGATGTCGTTAAAGGTCTCAGGCTTTACTTTGACATGGACAACTCCAGAAAAACACATAAATCAATGGGTCACATGGGAACTGAGAACACTCCTGAGATAGACTTGGCCTCCCACGTTGTCCCAGCAATTAATTTCACATGATTAGGTGGGTTAAATCTCGCATAATCCGCTGAGGTTCATCTGGGCATAATGTGGATTACTTTAAAATGGAACGACTCAACAGCTTTGGAGTTGGCAGCTGAAAACCTGCCAAGAAAAGCAGCTTTTGTCAGACCAGCTTTTTTTTCCCCAACTTTTTTTTTCCACAGAAAGGCATAATTGACACTTAAAGCCACACGAAACAAACTCTTAATCATTCGACTTAACGGCTCCAATGTGGCCGACTCGATCTGATGGAGTTTCACAGCTCTGGAACAAATCACATAATTGGGTGTTAAACCAAACCCAGCTAATTCCAGCCTTTTTTCTGTGTGCTCCACAACCATAAAACATCCCAGAGGGGTTTCAAAACAGATGTCGGAATATGGATTAGATTCGCAAAAATATCATACTGACATCATACTGGCTGATGACTCGCAGGTCATTTCTGACTGATTTCACATCCTTTCATTTGTGCAACAATGTCATTTTCTAGGTGGGCAGCAACCTTCAGGATGACCCCACCCACTTCTACACTCACAACAGGTAAGTCAAAAAATGACACAACAAAACTGGTGACATGTGAACAGTTTAACGAAACATGTTTCTAAGCCAGTAATGAAAATTAAAGGGACCTTTTGATAAAAAAGAACCTTTGAAAGAAAAGTTACGCAAAAGCAGCGCTCACATGACTGAGCTCTCTCTGTTAAAATATGCATTTATCATCTTTTATCGCTTTGGCCTGAAGCAACACATGAAACTATGATTCTTGTTAGGGACTATAATTACAAAGTAAAGCATTTTCTTTGGTTATAAAACCAGAAATAACCAGAAAACCAGAAAACAGTGGTTGTTGCGTTGAAGCTTAACTTCCAAAAAAAACCTGGTACCAAACTGTATTGAACATGGATGCTTTGAATGCAGGTGCCTTATTTATGATGTTTTCCTCTCTAATGTGTAGATCTTAAGCAAATTCTACACATCTATTCACAGCTCCATCTCAAAAACACCTTTAATGTTACACAACCAAAGCGTGAAGCCAGAGAAATCACCCTTGACAAAACGTTTCTATTGTATGTTGATGACATTGTTGTTTCTAAGTGAAGCATTCAAATCCTAAAATGTGGCCGTTAAGGTCAGATTCCAATCACACTGCAGCACGCTTGCAATGCAGCAGGATGGTAATGCTAAGCATATGGTAACTGCAGTCACATAGAGTCTTCAAAGGAGCTGCATGTTGACCCGGAGCAAGAACAAACTTGCAAGCGCAGTCTGCGGGAGGCGGGTGCTGAATTATACCCTGGGCGACGTGTTGTCAAGGCTGTGAGACACAGTATCTCTCTGCCCCAATGTGTCAGCTCCGCGTGGTCATTCATGCTCACGCTGAATGCTAATTTGTCAGTACTCAGAGTGAAAGGAGAAACTTGGTTGACACAACTGGGAACAGGATGTCCCTCTGAGATAAAGTCATGTTTTTGGATAAGGCTGAGAGGCATCGAGTTCTCTGCCGGGGAGATAAAAGGGTTCAGACGTGGGAAAAAAGAGTCGCAAAGAGATGGTGTCAGGGGATATTTGGGTTTTTCTCTCTGGCGTCTTGTTGGGGCGAGGAGGTTTTTTTGAAGACAGAAGTCAAAACAACACATGTTATCAACATGGGAACAGCTGGTAAGAGCAGGAGTCATGGGGCAGAGGAATGTCAAGAGCCATAGATCTTTTATCCATCGGGCCAAAATACCCACTCAGACACGAACATGGTGAACCCCAACATCAACTCGTCTGACTCTCCACATACTATTCAAAACTAAGTTTCTCCCCTACATGATCAGGCACAAATGGTGAAGTCAACCAATACATACGCAACCGATGATGAAATGTGACAACTTGATGTTGCCATAGTGTTTGTCCCAGCGTGCAGCTGACTGCACGATGTGGAAATGATTTCCTGTCTCATTCTGAGCAGTTTTTGACACACTGTCAACTGCAAGAGCTGCAGAGAACTTCTGACCGACTTAATCGAGCGCAGCGCGCTCCATGCCTGAATCTGAGTTTGCCGTCTCCAAAGAGTTAAATAAACAGAGCGTTGAGCAGGCATATACAGTGTCTCCAACACAGTTTCCTTTTTAAGTCAACACCACTCAGAAAAAGCACAAGTCACCTTAAGTAAAAACCAAATGACAAAACGGCCCAGTTTTTTCCGTCCCTCTGAACATTCCTCTGAGACTCTATTTTTCCATGACTGCGTTTCCCTCCAACGTCCAACAAACGTGCACAACATTAAATGACGGGAAAATGAAGGATAACCGAGCACGCGACCCAGCAACCCAACAGAACCCACAAACAACTTCTAAATACAAACAGCAGACCAGTTGTGAAGTCATAAAACAGTGACCTTTGACACATAGCTTCCAAGTCCAACTCCCTCTTCCTGCTGAATGTTACACAGCTGCTTTTCTAATCTGTCAGAGCAACCAGCCTGCCACTGCCTGGGGGGGGTTAGAGAGGTGGACGATCTTGACCTTGCTCTTGTGTTTACTAGAGGAAAAAAAGTGAAATTTCACTTTATCACAGGAAGGTTGCTTCAAGTGGTGTTCGATCACTTTTTCCCCCTGAAGCCCATAAATTTGCTCAAACTCAGCTCGAATTTGATGAAAAGTTCCGGTGAAGCCAAATGCTAGGAGAAACAAACACTGCTTGAAATTGTAGGAGGTTTTTTCTTCTGCTTTTCATTGAAATGTTTCTAATTCTACAGATGAAGAACCTCCGAGGACTCAAAGCGTTGGACCCCTGAACCCAGAAACCATCACTACCCGAAACCATTGGTCTACAGACTTTTAAATATCTTCACATATAAAGTTCTTTCTCAACCTTTCCTTTTGTTGTAGCTCTGCTAACTCTCAGTCTGGTGTTGCTCAAGTCCGTGGATGGCGCAAAGGATGCTGCCTCCATCAGAGGAACAACGGAGCCATAGAGTGACCAGAAGAGTGACGAGGCCGGTCGGTGTAAAGTCAAACAACTGGAAGGTGGCAGCACACCGGGCCAAGGTGTATTAATGATGTTATCTAGTCTCACGAGGACTTCGCATTTTAAAAGGTAGATTTTGTTTGAGGAGCTGAAGAAGCAGCTTGAGTCTAAGACACATATCGCAGTCGATCCTGGAATTTCCTCACATCTGTGGCCCACTGGCTCAACAGGCTCCGACACTGAACAAGTAGAAACAGACCTGACAGGTAGCAGCACACCCAGACAAACAGTCGAAGAACAGCTAATCTCTGATAGAAAGCACTGTGACATGGCGGGGGGGGGGGGGGCACTGCACATCAGCAGCTTGAAGGGGAAGGTGAAGTCTAAGAACTGTTATGTCCTGTTAGTGGAAGTGAGCTTGAATTACCAAATCTATCACTGTGCCTATCGCGAGAGGCGAAAAAGCAGCCACGAACTCCACTTCACTCCATCAACTCGATAACATCGACAGGCCCAAACAGGACCAGGCCCCATTAAGTCTGAGGCGGCAGCCTCATGTGAGAAGACTGTGCATTTAAGGGGAGGCTAAGAAGCGACTCCTAGAGGCTTCCAGACACTTTATGATAGGTTTTTTCCCCCCTTTCCTCCCAGGAGTTGAGTTAAAGCAGACGTTTTCTACCTGTGTCAAAGGGAGGCCGTGTTTCCCCGTCAGTCGATGGGTCTGCACAAGACGCAGTTAAACGCTTCCAGATTTTCATGCCTTGTCTCTTCTCATTTCATGTCACTGCATCTCTCTTTCCAAACGGGATCGTGCTCTAAAGCATCCACCTTCACGAGACAGGGCCTCATTTGCACACACCCCACAAACTCAACGCTCAGAAGACTCAACAAGAGTCAAGGTTCTATGCCTTCAGGTGGAACCAGACAACTTTTCTGTTGGTTCAAAGCTCCACCTATAAAGGACTTCTGTCTTGGTGTGAAAGCCTCGCTCTCATTGAAATATTTTGAATCTCAGCATCTGTTTTTTCTGTCTCATGAGTCCAAATGGTTTGCCAGAACCTGCCTGGCCACAGTGTACTGACTCCTTAACTGGGAAACGAAACCATCAACTGAACTGTTCTGCTTTCTCTCAAGGGCCAAACGTGAAACCAGCTCGGGCCAACTCAGATTTAGGTTGAAGCCACAACTCGAGTCCATCTCGAGGAACGCTAGGAGAAGACCCCCCCCCCCCAGGTAACGCTTCGGGATTGCTGGCGCAATCACTCGGCCGCCAACATGTGCGGGAAACACAAGTCCAATGATGTCACAAGCCACTGACCCCGAGGTGACAGGTTTGGAGAACGTCTCTGCCCCGTGCCCTCCAGCCAAAGTCAAGTATGTCACCGTTATACATGTGGGTTTCATTTTGAAGCAGCGTGATTAGCTCGCCGATGCTCGGCTGCGACCCCCCCACCCCCCTCCATGGGAAACCCGCACTGCACAGGAAACGGTATGTTTTTGTTAGCAACAAACAGGCATAAATTACTAAAATGGTACCTCGGTTGACAATTTATCAAACACAGACGTATTGTTGGTCCCTCCTCTCTGACAGCAACGTTGCTTTGAAAGTAATTACCATTAGTTAATGGTATTTACATTCCTAATAATTCAGGTTAAACTATGTTTCTTTGTCTCTAATTTGTGCAATAAATGTGGTAATTGTTTTGTGTCATTTCCTTTTTCGAACGTGACAAATGTGTTTTGATTGCTCGTAAGAAAATGAACTATAGCACTCTGCAAGAATAAACAAATAACATGTGAAAACAAAACCAGACATCAAAAATAAACTGAAGAAAAGACTGAAGTGGCGGATTCACATGAGGAAAATGTCAAAATAAAGGTTTGTTGTTTGTCATGGGAAGTTAAGCAGAAATGTATTTGTGAGTACAGTAGTTATTTAAAAAAAAACTATAGTTGTGTCATGTCACTACAATTATTTATAAGAATATATCCAAAATCAAAGTCATGGTGGAAAAAAGCAACAAACTGTTGAAAGAGGCCGAGTTTATTGGTTTTGGCTGTGATGCATTCGCAGCCCTTTTGTTTATCTTTACACCCCACGAAGAAACCCAAAAATACACAATAAAATGCGGAACTGTTAACAGAACATAAAACATTTTCCTGTTCTCCCAAAAAAACCAGATATAATTTTATGACAAGGATTTCTCCCATAAGCTACAGCTGGCGACTGATAAGAGAATGTCAGAAAGTGTTCACTGGAGGGGAGCAGAAGAGAAGAGGCCGAAGCGTGAAGAGGTAAGACACCAAAACCTCTGAGCCTCACAAGTGTGTCAACCATGATATGTTGCTGAAAATGAGCCCAGATTATTTGATTCTTTTCTGGGATTCAAAACAACCATCAGCTCAAAAATGCCACATGTTTCACTGAGACACTAAATGTTTTGATGTGTGAAACAAAAAGTGAATGATCGGAATTAATATCAGAACTTTTGTCCTATGTTAATGTTTTTAAGTAAAAGAAAAATAAAGAAGTCAATGTGCGGATTTATATTTTTTGCTTCAAGTGTAATGATTTTGAAACTGATGACGCTGTATTCTTGATTTTTTTGAAAATATTTTTTAATTTATGTCGATAATATTAGATTTCCTGCTGTCAAATGTGAAAATACATGTACTGTATTGTGATGTTGGGAGCATCTGATTGATGCAATAAAAATATCTACACCTTTTAAAGATAATGCCTAATAATACATCTTAGATCATGATTTCCTGTGTGTCTGAGGAACCTTCTGCTTTCCAGCTTGTGCTGTTTTGGGTCTCCTCAGCCGAACATCCTTGCCAGCATGAATTAATACCAATTATTGCTCTAGTAAAAGTAATACTCCGTCGGCCTGCTGCCAAACGCATCACAGAGGTCTCCATTATTCCAATGGTAAACAGATGTGCCACCCAGCGCCAAGGTTTGATTTGGATGGTGTCTGTTTTCTCCAGGGAGATTACCAAATAAAATGTTAAAAACACATAAAAGCAAAAGCCCTGCAGTGTGTTTTTTAATGCTACATTACACCATGGTATGTGAAACACTACAGATGGCATAAGAGCAGAATATAAGTATGCCCCTGAAGACTGAATTATTGTAAGGATTACTTAAAAAGACCAGTGAAGTCAATTGAGGGTCAAACACTAAAATACCCCCATAATGACCACACAATCAAGTGTTTACCACTTTAAACCTGCATGTGTGTATTGTTTATGTAGCAAGTTGTTTTGTTGAAGTACCACAGAGTACAACGAAGTGGCAAAATATGAATAAAAGAACATAGTAAAGTAGTAAAGTATTAGAAAATCAGTTGGATGTGTTAATCTGCCTGATTCTGTGCGTGTTTTTTTAGGCTCTTGTGTTCATTTTTATGAATAAGACCCTGGAAGCTTTATGCTTTTAAAAACACACGTCTTTGGTTTCTGCGGCTAAACTAAATACTGGAGTAATGTATTGCCTTTAAGTAAAATATATAGCACTGAGAAACAACACAAATTTCACAGTTATGTCTCTTTAATAAACCTTACAGTTGGAAAAAAAGCTAACTGAACATATTTATGTAGTTTTGCATGGGGATGAAATAAATAGCAACAAAACAAAAGAACAACAATGAAACAAAATATGCAAAATAAAGGAAAGTTGCCCTCTTGAGTTTGTGCAACTTTGCACCACAGCGTAGGGGGGGGGGGCTGGTAATGAAACTGTCCTGGCTGACGAGTCTTGGTTGTAGTCGACACGCATACACACACACGCACGCACGCACGCACGCGCAAAAAAACGTCCATCCTCGCCGGGTAAAGGACAGACAGGAACAGTCTATTGCAACACTTCACCTGCAAAACGTGTCGTGGCGATGTCTGCACACAACATACCGAGAACTCTTCTTCAGGAGCCCGACTGCACAAACCAAATGAAGCACTGCAAAGTCTCTGAAAGCCTGACTGAAACAAACATTGACTCATAATGTCTTTCTGCCGAAGACACGGGTTGCCTGAGATCAAACAGCAGTGTGTATTTTGATGGGCAGGGAAGTGGGGGGTTTTGGGGGGGGGGCAACAAACTGATTTGTATTACAATAAAACAAATGCTATAGATCTGGGACCAATTTAGATGTAATTTGGTCTATTTACAATTTCAAAATTATCTCAAACACAAAACCATAAGTGTAAGAGACCCACTGGTTATGGACCTTTATACATAAAGACTTGTCCTAAAACAATGAAACTTTATGTCTGTCTCTTTCATGCGTCGGCATGATGGAGAAGCCTTTCAGTTATTGTTTGGTGGCTTTTTAAGGGTTATAATACAGCAAGAGCAGCTTCATTTAGATATACAAAACCTGAGGATTACAGCTAGTCTTCAAGATAAACACTGGCTACTGTTCAATAAATGACTTTTGTTCATCTAATAGCGTGTTCAGGTGAGACTTCTGTGTCATACTGGTTCAATTCAAATTCAATTGAAGAGCACTGATTGGGGTTTTCTGTGTTGCATGAGGTGTCTCTTGCATCACAGGACAATAAAACTATGGGCTCAAATCAACGATGTCCAAGCAACATGTGTCAAACGACGTATGATTCAAGCAAAGTGTACATCAGTCTAATCTGAAAGAAAGACAAAGATTAAAGCTGCAACAATAATAATCTATTGTAAACAAATAAATAAGTTTCATTTTAAAAAAATCCTTCAGATAAAACAATGGCCAACGGGAGAAAGAGAAAACAGCAATAACCAAGTTGAGCGTCGTAAAGAGGAGGTATCTGTGTGCTTAGGCTTGATTTATGGACAATATAACAGACAGGTAAAAAAAAACGCAGTGGTTTTCAATTAAGGCACTTTACTGACAGGTTGGTGTTCAATAAGCTGCTCTGATGCTACTGACCAAAAACAATATAAGCAGATTCATCCTAATGCTGGAAATGTGATAGTACATTTACAATCACCAAAAATGCACCATAAGTGTTCATAGCACCTCATCATGCTGATAAGCACCGGATCATGACAAAGAAGCACCACCAGACGAGTTTGATCCTCAAGACTAGATCCATTCTTAAACTGGCAAAGCTACAGTTGGTTTGTTTTTCACTGGGCCTTGGGTCTGTTAGCTAACTAGTTTGCTGGCTAAACAACTAGCTATTCAAGCAATTAGCTAGTTAGGAAAAATCACATATCTATCTACAGAGCTAGCTAACAAGCTAGAGTGATACAGTATATATGAATACTTGCATATAAAGATGTTCTTTTTCTTTCTCTAGCCAGTAGCCCAACACACTGGTTGGCTAGTGAGCTAGCAGGCTGATAGCTAGCTAACATTGGTACACCTTAATATAGCAATATTTATCCCAGTTTGTAATCGCAGGCCATTCTGTTAATTATTGCATAGTTCTCTTCTGAGCTGTGACAGTGCAGATGCTTCGGATGAACCTATTCTATCACACTGTAACATTGAAAGACTAAAAATAAGAGTGAAACATGTCTTGAAAATATTTTCCTCTGTACAAACTGCATTTACTCATTGAGAGATACGAGAGGTCTGACCAAAAGCACCAGCAAAAAAAAAAAAAAAATTAAATATTCAGTAACAAAAACTAACTAACTGCAAAATAAAATCATACTGTACATAGATACATACACAAAATACGCCGACAGATTTTTTGTTGCTGTTCAATAAAGGTAATAAAATTAACTCTTATACACAAATATACACTTGTGTACTTCGGATACAGGGTGAAGACAGCAATAACAACAAACACTTACTTCACGCCTTTTATATGAAATAAATATTTTCTAGAGATGTGACCCCCGACACATATATGGCAATGTTGGACAACACCCTCCTGATTTATAGGTTTCAGTTTCCAGCCTTGGCTCAAATGGGACCCATGTGTTTCTGATGATCCCCTAAGTGGAGCAGCATTGTTTTTGTGTGTGTGTGTGTTTTTTTCTTCTTTTTTTTATTTGAATCAGCACCATGCCACTGCAGGGCCCATCTGGGTGGGCTGAAGCTGGCGAGTCACCACTGCATACCCCAGCTTTCACTCCAGAATCAGTTTCAAGCCCAAATCACACCCAAAGCACATGACCGAAGTCGCTCGAGCACACACCACGTCTACTTACAGTAACGCACCCTCAGTGCGGTGGGTAAATGTCGGAGGGGAGCAAGTCATTACTATCGTACCGGCTTCCATGGTCGGCGGTGCCAGGAGGCCGAGCCGGGGCAGGGCTGCAGGTTGCACTGCTCCATGTCGGGCGGCTTGTCCAGGACGTCACAGTTGTACTCGTTGAGTCTTTGTCCATTGGGCCTTTGACACACCACCAAGCGCGTCCTTCTTCCTCCACCGCAGGTCTGGGTACACTGATGGACAAAGAGACAGACAGTGTCTGAGAGACTTTGTATGATGATGTTTCGTACAAGTGATGAGAGAAAGACTGGAACACAGATGGAGAGGGCAGAGCAGTGCAGAGGTGGGAAGGAATTGTTAAGTGAACACAAGTTTAGGAGCAACTGCATTAAATCTTTTGTTTAGGCCCAAATGGACCTCACATTCATGAAAGTACTACGATGCTTTGTGAAAATGTGTCTGTGTGGACAGTCAAAACATTGAAACAATTACATAAAAGCTGCTCCTCTATGCAAACCTTCACACTGCATCCATTTGACATCTTCTTCTCTGTGATGGTGACAGCCTACAGCGTCACCAACAGGCCTGGCATAAATACTACAGCATTCGCTAATTTGATGTAGTGTTCACGGTAAAATTTCATTGACACTAAAATGTTTTCATCTTCAGCTCCAGAACAAATGTAGTCGCCTCACCTCTCCCCAGACGCCATAGTTCCACAGTGGACAAGGCCCGGAGTCGCAACTCTTAGACTCGGCAGGTTTGACCCTCTCGTCACAGTAAGTGTTGCTGCGGCCATCGGCATCTTGACAAACCACCACTCTCCTCTGGAAGCCCCCTGCACAGGTACTGGAGCACTGCGGAGCAAACACACCAGTGATCGTGTTTACAGGGTGATCCAGAAGTATTTTGTCACAGTAATAATAAACCATTCTCTCACAAACGGTTTCGAATTCTTGTGTTGGCCCTTCATTGCTGCTTTAAGGCACTAACTAAAGAACTGAGGCCTAATGTATACCAGCCTCTAAAATGTACCACAATCCAGCTTTAATCACAATGAGCTGATTGTTGTAGATCCTTGACACCATTCAGATTGTGATTCCAACACCTGAGCTTTGCTTCAATGTTATCTGCCAATAATTCCACCTTCTGGCTGTGAAAGACAACTTGAAAATTTGACCAGCGCAGCCTTGACCTGAGCAGGAAGTCCACTCTGCAGCCAATTAAACTGACACATCCATGCTGTCTATGGGAGTGAGTCCATTCAATGCTCTGAGTGTGTGAGATGAAACAACATGCAGGCACGAGACAAAGTGAAAACAGGACAAAGTCGTCCCAAAGGGTTCTGAACCACTTCAGAAAACTGAAAGTTCATGTGATTAATTACAGAACTGCCACCATGAAATGGCTTCAATGTGAACCATGTACCTAAAGTGAACTGAATCTTTATCAATCACATTCAAGTGAAAAATGACACAAAATGGTATGTGGCTGCAAAACAAAATATGAACAGCCAGTCACATCGTAACCGAGAATCAAATGTGTTTACGCACCTCGAATATCTAAGGCAAACTGTGAGGCCAACACAAGCTCAAAAAAACAAGACACTACATCAAACTCTCTCTCTGAACAAAAAAGAATTCATGCAGCAAGCAAACTCTGTTCTATGTGAAATGAAGTCCTCTGAAACGCAGTGCGAATCTTGACGACCTACAACTGCAACGATCCACCTTCACAAAGGCACGTTCTGTGCCGAGGAAAAAAGAAGAGGCAACAAGGTTAAAAAATGGAGTTTGGCTGGAGATGAATAGTAACGTGTCTCCATTTTAGCCAATTTGATATGAAGCCAAGGACATTAAGAGCTTCAGCTGCACTAAACCATTTTGATTTGTTAATGCTTGATGTATTTCAGCCAAGAAATTACAGCTCGACTTTTAGAAACACCGACTTTCTGTTTTTACTTGTTTACTGAATGTGAAGAGAGACATGGGCACCGCCTGCACTATGCCGTGTTTACACTCTGCAGGGCTTTGCAGGCCTTGAACTAGGTCCTCAAGGTGTTATTTGTGGATGTAATCACTGAATATGGCTTTCTGCCCTGAGACATGAGATCACCTGTGACCTCAGGCCTTCTCAACAATATACACATGTGTGGCCTCAATGCTGCATTCAGGAATAAGAGCTCTCAACATAATCTGATGAACATACTGCGCCCCAGGGTCCGGTCCTCCACTGGTTGTCAGCAGAGGGGACGTTCCAGCTGCTGTGTCCGGGGTGATGCCCAGGATCCTGCGGATACCCGTAGGGCTGGTCGTTGATGCGCTGGCGGTGGTGCACGGAGGCACAGGGCGCGGCAGTGCACTCCTGCTCCGTCGCAGGCCTCTCCTCAGGGTCACAGAACGACTGGTCCGCGGGCTGGTGGTAGTTGGAGCAGACCACCTGTCTGCTGGTTCGTCCCACACCGCACGTCACGGAGCACTGCGGCAGGGGGACGGACAGATCAGGTGTCGGTTATTTCGGAACAGACAACTTTAATCGACTACTCTATGAAAAAATCACATTCACATGACATTTTTGGCTAATTTACCCACTTCCAGATGACATTCTGTCTTGGCTGAGTGAATTCACTCGCTGAGAGTCTCCTCCTAATAATTTCTTCCATTCAGGACTTCAGTCAGAAATTTACTCTGATCTCTGCATTTGAAGAGTGTGTTGTTTCTAATCAACTGGTCGTGTATTACTTCAAGATGTGAAGTTTTGTAATTAAACTCCCGTGAACCCAGTAGTGTAAATAGAACAGGACTAGAAATCAACTGAATATGACAGAAACTTAGTGAACTCTTGCCTGCAGATTTTCCATTGAGGCTTTCAAATTATGAAAAAAAACCTAACAAAACTTTATTCCACATGAAAAACGAATCACAAAACCACTCGAATCAATCGAAACTCCAGCATCAATATTTAGATGCTGAAGCATCAGGCAGCGGCTGGCAGCCCGTATCGTTTCATCAGGGATGACCGGCACCGGTTGGACGCCTTCGGACGCATCACTCACCGGGGCCCACTCTCTGGCATGCCACTGGCCACAGGAGCTGAAGCAGGCCGAGTACTCCGGGGGGCGAGGCAGGTGGGCACAGTACGATTCGTCGGCCACGCCTCCTTGAGCGTCTCTACAGCTGACGTATCGCGCCCGCTTCCCTTTACCGCAGGACACCGAACACTGGGGAGGGGAGAAAAAAAAGGCACAAGCACCGCGCCGATAAATTTGATGTGACACGAGTGGAATTCAAACAATGTGTGTTGGATTTAATGGTTGCAGCTCGATATATAAAGAGCCACTTTTCCTGTCAGTTTCAAAATAAAAGCCCTTAAATTGTGGTTCAACTTGTTGAGCCGGTTTGCTACCAATTCAAAGGTTGACGGTTTGATCCCCCACCTTGCCCTCTCCAGGTGTTGAAGTGTCTTTTAGCAAGACACTGAATCATAGATTGCTCTTGTGAATGAGTGCCTTTAAAGAGCAGCATTCACCACTGATGTGTGACTGGGTGAATGCAATCTACAGTGTAGCTCTGACTACAGGGTTGAAAATACGCTAAATGAGGGAATTCAGTCTAACATTTGAATGTCACACGAAGGCTTTTCTTCTGTCACATGGATCCAAACAGCCTCTAACAACAAAAATGTTCACATGCAAAATTCATTTTGGAGTGAGACATCAAGCAAAGTGTGCTGCTTGATGTGAATGAGCATCATTTGATCGGTGAGAGTTTCAAGAGAGTTTGCAAACATACTTTGTTGAATTTCAAAAAGCAATTATCTTATGTGTTTGGTCTGGTGGGGAAGCAGCTCTCGTAACTCCAGGAGGGACAGTTATGTCCCCTGGAGGGTGAAGGTATAAGTACATGATACATTACTATCTTGCATGTACCAAGTTCCAGTACTTCAGTGCTTTTACAAAGAGCTGTTGTTGATGCAGGAAACTTAAATCACTTTTCATGTCACACAGAGATGCACAGAGAAATTTTGCCTGTTTGCTTATTGTAGCGGAGGCTTATTTCTTCTGTTGTGTAACACTTCCTGGCACCATGTGTTTATGTTATATGAAATAGAAGACATTCCTCAACATATTTTTTTTCCTGAGCTGTAATGGAGCAGTCGACATTTTTTCATGACAGCGTTGCATCGCGGCTTTCTCCGCTCGGTGTCACGAATAAAAGTGTTTAGGATATTGTCTGCCGTCGCCTGTTGTCCTGAAACAACTCCAATATCAGTTTTCACCTGCTTTTGCTGTGCAGGTGTACCGCCGACGTCTCGGGAGAGAGTCATGGTAAGCATTTCTGAAGGGATGAATACCTAATGCAATCAAGTGGCTCCAGCTCAAATAGGCACGGTAATATCCTTCTCATATCAATGACACAAAGAGGACGGCAGTTCCGCTGCCTGGGGAAGCTATGCATGTTTATGTGTGCATGTGCGCGCGTGTGCCTGTGTGCCTGTGTGTGTGTGTGTGTGTGTGTGTGTGTGTGTGTGTGTGTGTGTGTGTGTGTGTGTGTGTGTGTGTGT
>JAUESF010000080.1:4553090-4566757 GCA_032274765.1 Malacoctenus tetranemus
CGTGCGTCTGTGTGTCGCTGCTCTGCAGACATAAACATGGCAGGAGGAATGTTTTGACCTGAGACGGTGCTGCTATGAACCTTTTCACACTGACTCTGCTCCTCCGAGCTGAGCTGACAATCATTACTGCGTCTGAACTCACTAAGTGCGTCTGAACCTTTTTCTCCCTCACACATGTGAGCCAAAGGGCAGTCGCTGCACGCGGCACAATTGATAACTCATCCGGTTTTGACACACTTTTACAGGACTGTCCATCGCAGTGTTACTGGCTCAATTACCAGCCTGCAGCCCCCCACCCCCACCCCCCATCCCTACCCGCACACACGGTCAGAAGTTGCAGTCGTAAAGGGGGGGGTCCAGCTGCCGAGTCGGGACCATAGCGAGGGGAGCGTTTGGGTGGATGCTGCAGCATGCAGGGTCACGTCAGGGTTTACAACCAAAATGTCAAACAGTAAACTGGGATTTAAATGCCAAGTGTCAGATTGGTGTTTACACCGGGCACACGGCGGAATCTGGCGCGTTTCCCAAGATCCCAGTCGAAAAAAAATAGCTAACTCACAACTTGCTTCATATTGCAAAAACCTCAAAAAACTTTATTAACATGCTTTTTATTCAGTGCTGTCAAAATACTTTGCAACAATTTCATGCAAAACAAATGAGTTGTCACCAAATGTGAAGACGGATCCCAGTGGAGGGAGATCAAAACAATCATATATCATATGAATATTTTATGCCTGTTCGTTGATCTTCTGCATGTCAACATTTTCAACAAGCCAGACGGAGCGCGACTAAACAGGCTGCCCCACAGTTGATGCGAACAGCTGAGGTCTCCAGCTGTGTTGAAACAGCAGGATCAGCTTGGTAATGGTGGAGAGAATAAACACGACTGAGGGAAGCGCGCTCCCACCAAGCTTCGGGAGAAGAAGCTGGTTGGTTGTTGGTGATTCACAGCCATCATCCCAGACAACACTCGTGTTCAGCAGCTCCATCACAAATAACATGTTCACATGACAGCTCGCAGCCCCTCGACAACCCCTTTAGGATAACACGCACACGTAATAAATCGAAGTGAGAGTTTTAAGAAACATTATTTTACTTACTACTGACATGATTGTTAGGATGTAGTGCTCAAGGTTGCGTCCGTGGTGCCGCACCATTTTGGCGTCTGCCGTCACCATCAGCTCCACGTAGCGCGGGTAGGAGAGGAAGCGCTTGCGCCTGCGTGGGGCTTTGGGCTGCGCGGTGGTGGAGCCGTTTCCACGGCCGCGCTGCTCACTGATGGCCGCTCTCAGAGAGTCCAGCTCCTCTCCCATGTCCCCTCTGACCTCGAAGGGGACGGGCCCTTTGGATTCCTCTGCGAGCGCCAGAGACGGAGAAAGGACAAGCGTGAATTACCTCCTGCTATATGAGTGTGTCATTTACAAAAAAACAGCATCATGTGGGAATCAGACACTCAAACTGCTCTGTGGTGGGAAGGCATTTTCATTGGGGGGCCCGGGCGCATTCACAGTTCCACATAACAGAAGCACGCTGTACTTCCACGCCATAAATCAGCGTGTCGTTCCAGCGCTCAGGAAAACAGTTGTAGCCAGAGACACAAGGTCACTGCCGAGTTTTGAGAGTAAAAGTTTTTAGGTCAGGCAGTCTGCACTCACTCTGCCTCCGTCTCACACACACACAGACAAAGGAGAGAAAATCCCTCGACAACGCTTTACTAAACTCAGTGAGGAACGGGCCCCGGTAGGACTGAGACTCCCCATCCGGGAGGTTTCCCTTCTCCTGCAGCAGAATGATGAATGGCGACGCAGTGATTCTGAAAGGAACAGATCCGATGCGTTCGGGGCCAGACTGAAACATTCCCGTCGACGCCTTCGTCAGACAGCCCGGTACGCTGCGTATACTCAACTGACTCCGTTCTCTCTCAGCTGAACTGCACGTGTTGACCTGGCTGCGAGCGGCAGATTCCTTCACCATGACAGAGTGAAGTTAAAAGAGGGAGACAGAGGCGGAGAACGCACACTCTGAGTTGTGAGCAGCTTTCTGTGCTGGAGCGGAGAGAGAGGAAAACCGGGCAATGCTTCACTACACACAGAAAGAGAGAGAGAGAGAGATCAGAGAGAGAGTCTGGAAGGACTGCAGGTGGAGGAGAAAAACGGGGGAATGTTGAAAAGGACCAGAAACAACACAACGGAACCTGAAAATCAAAGTCAACATCGAGCAGCGGCGACAAGAGAAGTTGACGGAGTCTGAACTTGCAAAGTTTTTACTGTCCCTGCCAGGTGTGCTGCTTTGGTGGCTCCCAGCCGGCTCTGGAAGAGGCTGTGTGCCCCTTCTCTGATTACAGTGAAGCCAAACTCCATTCGGCACATCCATTTATATCAGCAAACAATAGCTGAAACCTTCAAAATAAAAGCACTTGGCAGTTTCTCCAGTCAGATCTGATTTTAGACACTATTTTGTTTTGTTTGTCTTCAACATATCTGCTCCGTTATATGGCTTTAACTTTGACCTCTTCAGACTACACACAGCCTATCTCCTTCCTTTTGTAGCATCTTTACAGCTTTTCTTTCAGAAGTCTAAAAACATACATTTTTGTTCAATGGGCGAGTCTGAATTGATCATGGGCGTGCATGCGGTTTTATCTCCTTCCTCAGATGTAAAATAGCATTGCAGAAGGTCTGAGAGTGAGTGGAGCCAATCAAACCCAATTTAGCTGCACGGACGTGTTTGCGATTGCCTCCAAAACAAATTACAAGGAGTCAATAAATTGCTCCAAGTCAGACGGACCTCGTTCACGAGCCAAGCATAGTTCGAAGGCCGTCATCCTAAACAACCTCCTCAACTTTGTATAACCCGATTATAGTGAAGCGCTCTATTGTGTTCTGTAAACTCAATCTTTCCAGACAGTCACACAGAGAGAGAGATTGTGTGTAACTGTTAGGTCAGAAAGAAGGAGAAAAAAAAAAAGAAAAGAAAAGCAGGAGGAAAGAAAACTCATTGAGCGCTCCGAGAGTATTCAAGCGATGCCCCCAGTGGGCACGCGAGGCGGAGCGTGACTCCCTGGCACAATGGCGCAGGGCTCTTGCCGCCGTGAGGCCCAGCCCCGGGCCAGCGCCAGCATCCGAGTCAGAGCCAAGCGCGTCGGTGCCCGAGCGCGCGCACGGCGCTGGCCAGAACGGAGAAAGAAAGAAAGAAAAAAAAAAGCCCAACGAGGCCAAAAGAACCCACGACGTTAAACCCCTCAGACAGACTCATCACTGCAGACAGTCTGACATCAAAGGGATTACGGAGGCACAGAGGAGGAGCCGCATCCCCAGAAAGTGGCGTTAAGACTCGGAGTGAGTGAGTGTGAGAGGAGGAGGGGTTGGGGGGGGGGGTGAAGGAGGAAGAGGAGGAGGAGGAGAGGTGAAAATATGGTCTCTGTTATAATAGCCTTGGAATCAGCACAGATTATCCACACACAACCTTTTCCAAATCGCCTTAGGTCAAAATCCCCCTTCTCACTGGGGAGTGAGCCGCTACTTACACCATGAGAAGACAGGGGTGACTGGCCTGACCTTCTGGGCCCACACAGACGTGGCATCACACAAAGGCCACAGGCCACCAAACAGGCGCCCAGCTCCTTCTCCTCAGATCCTTCTCCAGGACATTTGGTGAAGATGCTGATTTTAACAGGTGTGGGCACATTTCACTGAAAACAATTTGATCAAAAATCCAACCAAACACAGATAAAACAGTTCCTCCTCCTTCCGATTTTCCACAAGTGGAAAAAAAAACAAACAACAAAAAAACATGACCAGATTGTTGTTCAGGCAGCGTGGGACGTCTGCAAAATCAGCTCCAGCTCTTTTGGTACATTTCTGGAGTTTGGAACTAAGAACCAAACACCAAGACGTGTTAGATGTCGTGTTTTTTTTTTTCCTAGCCCTGCCAAAAAAAGAGCCCTAAGCCTCTAAAGCTCCAGCAGTTTCTCATAACAAAGAACAATAAAAACGGAGCCCCGCACGGCATGAGAGTGAGCTTTTATAAACGTTGTAATTTGGTTGGCGTTCCCCGCAGCCAGAAAGAGAGCCGCGGCACTCTCACTTTTCTGCTCCAACGCCTCCTTGACTTGTTGTGAACGTGTAAATCTGTCGGTCACTGTGCCAAAAGTCACAAACAATGGACAATAAAAGGCATGTTTATCTGCGCGCTCGGTCACATATTTAATTGTGCGCATGGCGTCCCATACGCAGCGTGAGCAGAGAGCTCCGGGGCGTCTTCGAGCGAGATATCGTGTCGGGGGGGGCGTGTTTACGCGACTCAACGTTTGTTTGCACAAATCCGGAGACATTTCGAGCCTTGTGTTGCGACAGTTTTTGTTTGAGTTTATTCATGCACACCGGCCTGTCTCAAGGGATCTCATTGAGAAACTGAACCAGATCAAAGGGGCCCACTTTTTGACTTTCCTTCAGTCTTCTGTCAAACGTATCAATGCCCGGAGGCAAACAATGGGAGACCCGCATTTCATTGTTGAACTAATTAACATTCTTTTACCGCAGCCCGCTGCGAGTCAAAGCGCCGTATTCCCCTCGGTAGCAATTAAATGGACAGTAGCGATACCTTACAGCGAGCAGAGACAGGTCAGACACTGGAAAGTGAACTGGCAGGAGAAGAAGGAAGAAGAAAAAAAGCGTTTAGTTTCACAGACAGTCGCATAATTAGGCGTAATTCTGTGGCCAGACAGAGAGAAGCATGAAGCGACAGCTTGCTTCTGCTGCTGCTGCTGAAGGAGGCTTTTAAAGTGGCTTCTGACCTCGCCGGCTGACGGCGAGCCTTGCACACTTCCAGCGATCCTCCGTTGTTATTTTCAGTTGGGGGGAGACGCGCTAAAGACGGCGCGTCGGTCAGCTGAAGAATGTGTTTGGAGTAGCGGACCCCCCCCTCCGGAGAGGGAAAACACGACTCGCCGATCTGGAGTTCTAATGACGGGCCCGGGGCCCGGGGTGTTTGCTTTTCAGCCGGGATCAAAACTAAAGATACTTCTGACATCGGGAAATTCATACAAACATGCCACAGATGAAACAGCTGGCAGATGTGTGGAGCTGAAACTGAGGAAATGGGCTGAAAATGCACATCTATACTGGAGTTGTTGGAGGGGCTTTTAATTTCTGGTTGGAATAAGGGGGAAAAATGTGGATCTGACAGGTCAAGAACACAAGCTGCCAGAACACTCGATGCCTTCGAGTCACACAAAAAATTTGACTGAATCACAATTCTGTGAAGAACGACAGTTTCTGCCAGAGAGAGAAGTGTTTACAAGAAAAACAACAGGCCGAAACACTTCTTTTATGAGCTGTTTTGTTTACCTAAAGTGAGAAATTTGGAGACAACAAGATGTGATCTGAGTTGAAAATCATGTCAGCCTCCACTCGTGCGCCCGGCTCATCCGATGCTGAGCAGCTCCTCTCTGCCGACTTGTCATCGACGTGAACAAAGCGGTTCGGAGTGACGCATCACCCCTCCGATGATGAACTGCCAGACCCGCGGGCGATGACACCCGAATTTTCCTTGGCCAGTTCCCGGGACCTGCCCCCCCCTCCTCCAAGTCCACCTCGGTGGGAAACTGTCGCTCACCTGTCACCTCCCCCCTCCCCCCACCTCCGACTGTCGCTCTGTCCCACCATGCAGTCGGTCACTGTCACTCAAATGGTTTCGGACCGTTCTAAATCAGCCTCCCCATTTGTTAAGCATGCCCAGACAGTAGACAGTGGCAGAAAATAGCCCCAGCTGGAACCTGTCACAGGAACTCCTGAGACAACACAACACATTGGGTTCAATAGGGCTGGGGCCCGGGGGCCGGCGGACACATGGCAGCTATTAAAGTCAGAGGCAGCGCGGAGCTGCCCAGGCCCCGTCTGTCCCCGGTCCGCAGGATCTGTTATCTTTAAATCAGGCGACAGTGAGCGCGACAGAGCGCGTTATTAGTGGCTCACACTGTCCCGTCATGTGCTGTTATGAAATTCGGTGGCGGTGAAGAAACGGAGCATGACACATGGCGGGGAAAAAACACGCACGAAAGTGAGACACGTGTTGGCCCTCAGTCACAGTCAGCGGATGGAAAAATACATTTTTGCACTGCGACAACGCGAGTGACGCAACGAGTGAGTGAGGAAACAAAAAGAAGGTGGTCGAAATGTTGATTGTTTTCTAACCAAATCCAGCAGGAAGCGTCTTTGTAGTAGCAGGTGTGAGAAAAGAAAGATGGACTAAACTTGGACAGAGGTGGGGAGGAGAGTGACCGGGAGCTGAAGGAAGGAGTGCCAGGCACATGCAGCGTCGGCCAGAACAGCTCAGAAACATGCAGGGGGGGAAAGGGGGGGCGGGGGGGCTCCTTTCTCCTTCCCTTTTTGCCCTGCTCAGCAGGTCCAGGAGCTCAGTGGGACGCTTCGTCGCTTTGGACAAGAAATGCACTTTCAAAAAGCACACATCACAATCCTGCACGAGAAAGCCACCAAAACAAATGTTTTTGCCAAGCAACAAAAGGTGCTTCCTGGAGTCCTGGATAGGTGCGGGGAGCGGGAGAGGGGGGGGGCTGGTCCAGAGAGGGCGGGGGGCACGAAGGGGCCAGTCTAAGCCTTTTGGAGCCATGTGACATTCAGAAACTTCACACCATCTAAAGCCAGGCCCTAAAGGTGAGAGAGGTTGCCTGCGTGACCAAGCGCTGGTCCGTGCCCCACCCCCACCCCGGGTTTGACCACTTGTCCCGACCCCCGTCAGAAGCCAGAGGACCACAAAGCGCCCGGTGCAGCGCTCGCTTCCAAAGGGAGTCCCTGGCAAACAAGCTGGCAAGCCCAGAAGCCACGCACCTCCAGGAGGGAGAAACTCAAGGTCACATCCAGCCGTCCGGTGGGTGACTCCAAACAAAGGAGGAAAGTGAGGTCACAATCAACAAGTGCTTCCATTCACATACATGAAAGCGCAAAGGGAGAGCGGGCACCGATTCAAGTCGGCGAGTTCAAACGCCCAGGCGGGGGAGGGCATTTTTCCATGTAAATGAACCCATTGACCAAAAACCTGATGCTCACATTTGCACTACCATGTACACACAGTGGGCACCGAGGGGGGAATCCTATACAATGATTGTGTGCAGGGGTCAGGGGGCACAGATGCCTTGTGTGCCAAGTATTGCTGCATCAAAGCCAGTCGCTCTCGCCGGCCCAGCTGGCCCTCAGCTCGCCCAGGAGAAAATCAGGTGAAAACGCAACACGAGGAGCGCCACTTGTTTGGGTTTCGCGCCGCCGCCGTCGGGGCCGTCTGTATTTTTTCTCGACTCGCCGTTTCCAATTCAGACAAAATAAGGCACCCCGCGGCTTCACACTCGCAGCCCCGGCGACTGTGAGAAAGACATGGCTCCCCCCCCTTTCTTCTTCCCTCTCCGTCGTTAGCCTCGGCCTCTCATGGGTCTTTTTTGGGGGGGGAAAAAAGCAAAGGAGGAAGAGAAGAATCTGCCCCTATCTGCAGCCGCCCTCATCTCCCCGGTTATCTCGGCTGAAGGCCGACGGCGCGATTCACATGCGAGCTCGGAAGACGAGATACCCGGCAGAATGTGTCGTTAAAGGTCGGAGCGGCGCTGCGAGTCGAGCGCGGCGAGCTTCTTGCCCCGATGCTTTCCAAAAAAACCTCAAGCCAGGCACAAGAAGGCACTCTGTGTCTTGGAAACATTAATCACCCACTCAGCAGCTATCTGCTGTGGTGGTATTCCAAACAGCAGGGGGAAGCCACCCAGGTCGGCTGAAGAAACTGACACGGATCCCAGCGATGACAGCCAGCCAGACCGTGGTTTTTAAAAAGACTGCTTGAAGACTCCATTCGCTCCTGCGTTTTCACATCTACGCAACTGGTTTTAAAAGACACGAACATACATAAAGTCCCACTGACTCGAAGGAGCAAACAACAGCACCTCGGGGCTTTATCAGCGGTGCGTGAACACACAGTGAGAGGGAAGGCACCCGAAGACAGGTATACAGCCGAGTCCTGACTGCTGGAAAAACACAATATCATTTTCCATCAAGGGAGCACTTTAAAAGCCCTTATCAGTCCACTTCTCCTCCTGACATGTCACAGGCAGTGACGCCACATGTTCAAAAAAAAAGAAAAAAAAAGTCAAGTATGCGCGTCACAGACGACAGGCTGGGACTTTCAAACACAACTGTGCCCCTTTGGTGAGTGCGTCTCTGTGGAAAAGCAGCCTTCCGCTCCTTTCAACACATTTCTGAAGCAACTGTGCAAACTGTGGAAACTGGCGCTGCCGTCAGAGAGCGAAGACCCTGTTGTTTTCCCCGATGCACGAACGCGGCGCTCGGAGGCATCTCTATCTGAGGGAAACGCTTATCTTCCCAGAGGTATCTTTGTTCTGATACACATTCTGCTTCCTGGAGGTGTGCTTGATAAAAAGCAGTGCGTTTCATCATTGTCGCTTTCACAAATGCGCTTCGTTTCTCGGGGCAACAAAGAGAAAGACAAAAAGACTTCACCTGAGTGAGAAACTCTTGCCAAAACATTTTCTTTACAGATGGGAGAGAGAGCGCCTGAAGGCACCAGTTGGCCACTCTGCATTACCATGTGTTTAGACCTCGAAGGATTGTACACCTCCAAAAGCCCTCTTCAAAGTCTCCAACCTGCCAAAGACCCCTCAGCACACCAGCCCCCTGGCCCCCCCGATTTTGATTTAAGACAAGGGTCCTCCTTTCAGAAACATAAAGCGGGCGAGGAGGAAGGAGGGAGTCGGGAGATGACTGACCCCGACAAAGAACACTTTATAGCTCCTGCAGAAAAGAAGATACAGGAATCTGCCTCCTGCTAACATCACATGTTTCTCGGTCTATCAAGTATGAGGGGGAGCCAAAGCTGTGCTTCACAACATGCTGCGGATCAGCGTCTGCAAGGATTACAGGCAAAAACAAGTGGATTTCTGAAGATAAATCCAAATAAAAACAACAATACCTCAATATATTTCACGTCTTACTGTTGCAGTATTAGCATGCTAGCAGCTAACAGGTAACACTGGCGTCAGTACGGAGATTCTGAGTGTTATTCACTGTGATACTTGTATTAAAGAGTCATTTTCCTTCCCTTCTTACACTTGCTACGTGTGGATGAAACACCAAGACATGAAGAGACCTTCTGTGGACACCCCTCAGCGGGCCCTGATGCACTGATTTCAGCAATAATACAAGGAAGATCAGGAGCTGGTGGTTCGAGACATACTGTGCAGATCTGCTGTTGTGAAAAGAAAAGAAAGCACAAGAGCTCCAGATGCTCAAAGCCTGATTACTGACTATATCTGAAAGCAGAGGCAGCGAGGACGAGTGATTTGTGCGCAGAATGGCACACGCCAAGTCAATGTTTACATCCAACCCGCGAGTTGCCGCGTCCATTGCACTTCTTTCCCTTAAAAAGACAGGACAGGCTTGCTGGTCTTGGCACAGCACAGCCTTCAAAGAGCCCACTTATCTCTATATCTGTGGGGGGGTGGGGGGGTGTATCTGATAAAAATTGAGGAGCCACAGCCTGGGACACCTCACAGTCCTGACCCAGGCTCACTGCCTCTTTAATCCTGCTGCTCATTGTTTATCTTCTGCTCTTTGATGAAGCTCCCACAGGTGTCCCCCCCCCCCCCCCCCCCCCGCTCCCCCACTCACACATCTCCATCTCTGTGCTCACCACCACGCTTTCATTTCCACCGGGATTTTCACTTCCCAAACTGGAGACGATGAGGCGGGAACCCGGGACGCTTCTCGTTCAAGGCTAAGTGGACGTTCAACAATGGCTGCTTAACACATAAATGGCAACTGGGACGCTGACAATAGATGTTGCCGAGACATCAAAAAGTTTCGGGGGTCACTCGTGAACCTTTCACCGGCTCGGCTCTTGAGAGAGTGTGTACTTAAAAGTGTCCCCCGAGTGGGGGGGCTGAGAGACCCTCCAGATTTCCCAGTCTCTGTTTACCACACACACACACTGCGGGGGGTGAAAGGGGGGCAAAGCATATGAAGGCGGTCTTGGCCTCCCCATCAGGTCAGCCCCAAGTTTTTTAAAACCGCAGCCGCGCACAATGGCCACGGCGGGGGGCGACAATGGGCCAGGGTTCAGACAACAAGCAAATCAAGCAGTCCGGCACATAAAAGATTTATTGCGTCACGCCACAAAAAAAGGGCCGCCCTCATCGCTGCCTGTGAGGGTCTTCCATCGAGGTGAACTCTGCTGCTTTCTCTGGAAGGGCCTCTCCTTCACCCTAAGGCCTCAGCCGTAAAAATTCAAATGAAACTGGTGAAGTGTAGGGGGGGGTTAGGTGGGGGGGGGGGGCTTGAGCAGCCCCCTGAAGAGAAAAATCTACCCTGTTCTTTTTTTTTATCAGAAAGAAGTAATTATTGCTTCCCTCTGAGCTCCTGCCACAGAGGTGCAATGAAATGCTTCAGCAGAGGTTGCACACAAAACGCGTGGCAGGGCAGGAGAGCGTTGTTTTTCCTATTGAAGCCGAGATGGTTTTAAGAACGCCTCCTCATCAACGCTGACAATCTTTGGGGGTTATCCTGCCAGCCAACGACGCTTCCTGGGGATAATTTACAGTTGAGGACGATGAGGAGCGCCCGGTGTTTGCGGGCGAAAGTCAGACAGACGGTGGTTACAGGCAGTGTATTTAGGCAGTCTGTTACCTGAGGCGGCACAGGGCTTGCCACCACCACCACCACCACCACCAGCGCCGGCGGCGTCCGAGGCGCTCCCTCGCCTCTCGTGTCGGTAGAGGAGGTGAGGTTTATTGTGCTCTTCATCGTGCTCCTCCTCCCCCTCGGAGTTTAAGAGAGGTTCCAAGAAGTACTCGCCGTGTTGTGTTGTGAAAGTTCCAATCTAGAGGGGAGGAAAAAGACAGAGAGAGAGAGAGAGACAAGTCAGTGACGGCTCTGGTATGAAGCATGCACTCGCATGTGTGCACAATGTGCTGTAGGTTTCCAGATAAAGGCATAGTTTCATTTACAGCAGTTGTACACTCATTGTAGCCGTCGAGCTCTAGCCTTGGGCACCAGTGTGCGCATTATTTCCATGCTCGTGAGCACGCTCTGCTTTATGACAGCTGCACACGGGGGAGACCGTGCTGACTCAGAGAGAGGGGGGGTCAGCAAACACGCGTAACAGTCGCCCGTCAGTCACCGTGGAAACTTCACCGCGGTGACATCGGTGGCAGATTTCACACCTTCGCACGCCTCAGCCACTGGAGTTCTGCGAATCCGTCCACACTCGTACGGAAAAGACAAAGTTACTGCTTGTTTCAACTGTGAAAATGCGTTTTTTTTTCTTTTCTGCCCTCACACATCCTGACACTGGCAACAGTGACATCACCACGCACGGACAGAGCCACTGACAGAGGAATGCTAATATTGATTTGGCAGGTTCGTTCCTCACAAAGCTCTTTAGCTCACTCAGCCATGAGGCACTGCTGGTGTTTGCATGGTAATTTCATGCGCACACTTAAACAGGATATTGGACACTGGAATGTTGTCTTTGAGGCAGCGTCGCTCCGTAAAGCGTCCGCACAAAGTGACGGGAACTTGACAACGGAAAACATACAAATCGGATGCGGCACACAAGGCGCAAACTGTGTGTGTACTTTTTTCCTTCCGCCTCTCGAAGAGCGGAGGATTAGCACTTGTGTATATACACTGTACTTCCTCAGAAGTGCCACAGGCCTTGAGTGCTACATGTGTTTAGTGCCATAAGCTTATCAAAACAATACCAAACGACAGAAACAGCTCCGCCCCCTGGGACAAGACCTCATTTTCCATTGCCTCTAATGCAGAGATACAAGTTCCTCTGTTCGGAGAAGCAGGACGGGATGTATTGAACGACTCCTTCAATCAACGCAGTGGCAAACTCTTGGCATAGAGAGGTATTGTGAGGTGAAGCTGCTGGACTTGTGCTTTACTCTCATCTACCTGTGTTTAAGACAAGAGCAGTGACATTGAAACAATATTAAACACCTAAAACTTTCTTTCCAACGTTTATGAGTTCCTTTAATGTTGTTACAAGTCGACATGTGACTTCACCCACAGCGAGAACATGCAAACTCCACACGGAAAGGAGCTGTATGAAAGCCTGGTGCTGTGTGCTTTGATATTTCTCCCCATTGACACACTTTTCCTCACCACTGCATGAAATATGGACACACTGTAACAGCCTCAGTATGTGAACCTGATGCTTGTAAATCACCATCTGTGACAATTCTAATGAGATGATCACCACTGGGTCTTTTTGAAGCTTTTTTTATGTGGTGTTAACAGAAGGCTGAACAGATAAATGCTCTGTTTGGTCAACGGACGGGGGTGGGCACTGGGGGGTGGAGGTCGGGGGGTAGGGGGGAGCTTTCAGGGTTTCCCAGCATTAGCTCAGCAGCAAACCTGGCAGAAAGTTTGGGCAGACACAATGGTTGCTGTTCAGCAGCGGGTGCTGAATCGGAGCCTACGGCCGGGAGTCTCCTATTGGAGGCGGGGGGTCACACGCATGACACGGGGTGCAACGACCGTTGGCACCCAGCGCCACCAAAGGCGCTGTGCTGAGTCACTCCAAAGCAACACGCAGTCCTTAAACCAATCACAAGTGGCTAACGAGCCTGGTCTGGACACGAGGGGTCCGCTTGTTGGACCGGTGGTCAGTCCACTTCACAGGACGTCCTGTCTCACCGCACACTTCCACTCCGTTGAGTGAACCCGAGGGCCCGGGTGCCTTCAGGAGCTGAACCTTTTCCCACGGTGCGAGCCGTCTCCCAGCTCCCAACAACCTTCATTGGCAGTTGTCGTCTCTTCAGAGCAACGCTCCCTCTTTTTCCGCCCGTCACAGCTCACTTTGAAAAGGCCAAAAGCTCCCTCAGCCCCTCCCCCTCAATTGCACCCCCCGGGGATAGCTTTGAGTAACTCTGGACGAAAAGGGGGAACCTGCTTTTTTTTTTTTCTCCCCAGAATGACCCCCTTTGTCTTAAGGCTTAATTATTCCTTAATGACCTCATCCTGACAAAATGTGCCCGGCCATTTAGCCTTGGAGATCAGATACGGACACATTTATGACCCGCTCGCCCCTGGTGCTGCGTCCATTGTCCTGTCGTTCTCAGTGACTGATGACGCGGATAAGCAACCGAGATTGACCAAAAAAAAAAGGGGACGCAAACATGTTTGAATAAGTGAGTCATACATCAAAGTTAGTCAGAGGGGTAATTAGTGTGTTGGTACCCTCAGTGTTGTAGCCTACTTTGTTTCTTTAAACAGTGTGAAAAATGTTCAAAAATCCACAATTTTCTTCACGTTTACAGCAAATGTGAGTGAATTCTTTTCACATGATCGCATGGCGATGTCGGCGTCTCGACAGGCGTGCGCTCACAGCACGCACACCAAGCGTAGCAGTTAAAAAAAGCCTCGATATGCAGCCGATCCCAATTCTCTAACATGCGATCCCGACACTGCGCCAAGCTAAAATAAGGATTATGTCACTGATAGGGGCTGCGATGAGGAGGGAGAGGGAGAGAGAGAGAGAGAGAGAGAGAGAGAGAGAGAGAGAGAGACCCCACAGCTATGGTCACTCTGTTTGCGTTCCTGTGTCCAGCCAAACCCCCCCCCTCCTCCTCCTCCTCTTCCTCCCCT
>JAUESF010000080.1:4638751-4650027 GCA_032274765.1 Malacoctenus tetranemus
TCTCTCTCTCTCTCTCTCTCTCTCTCTCTCTCTCTCTCTCTCTCTCTCTCTCTCTCTCTCTCTCTCTCTCTCACTGTTTCTCCCCCCTCCTCCTCCATTCTGTGCTTCCCCTTCGTTGGAGCCACTGTGGGCTCCCCTCTGGCTGGTGTGATTGATCTAAACGTCTCGCCTGCACAGAGACTCGATACCGGCCTGATTAATCAGCCCAGGCCTTAAATCACAGGTAGGGGGCAGGCAGGAGGGGAGAGCGGTTAATCCTGAAAGATCACCTTCAGCTCCCACACTTATTCGCCCATGATCCCGACTTATTTTTTGACACCTTTCTGGCTTCAAACCATTTTTTTTTGGTTGTTGCCACTTATCTCCCTGAGTCCCCGGCCTTGGATTTCAGCCCCCCCCCCTCTGACCCTCAGAGCCTGACACCCTCCCGTCAGAGCCATTGACAGGAATCCAGTTATGCATTAGCAACGCGTCCATCCAGACGGAGGGGAAACATGCCCTTGAAGCCCACCAGCCAGACAAAGGGGTCACGGCAAGGTGACGGAGCGTTTGTTATGTCTGGGATGAAGAGGAAAAAACACGCAGCGTTTTTTTTTTGTGTGGCAGGTGTCTCCACAGCTGTCAGGAAGGACGCCAAAGCTGTCCTGGGTTCTGTCCATACAATGATGTTTCTCTACATCAACAACGAGCGTCAGCGGTTCCATAGGGCAACAAGCAGATGAGCGCTATTAGCTCGCAGGCAAGGTGTTGGGTTGTTTCCTCTACCAGAGGGATGAGTTTGTATAATCAGGCCATCTGTCACTCCGGCCGCCGCCGTGACACCGGCATCCATCTTGCTCGCTCTCGTTGGTCGGGCGAGGGAAAAGAAAGGGGGGGGGGGAGCCGACAAGTGAGCGGAGGAGGGGGGGCGCGAGAGGGGCCCCGCCGAGGAGGATGGATGTGGCTTGCTCAGGGAAAAGTTACATTTGCGGTGGAAGGGAGCGAATCCGTCTCATAGAGGATCTCTCTGTTTTATCCCCCCCAAATGTTGCACGGACGGGCGCTTTATCCGCAGAGCGTCAGTACATCTTTTAACCGTCAGCAGCAGCCAATTAAACGACATCTGGATGATATTCAGAGTAAATAATGAATTGGAGAGAGGTTTTAAGAGGCGCAACGTATCATTTGTACCCATCACGTCACAGGTTCTTCAGCAGTGCCAGTAAAACGGATGTAAAAACGTAGCATCTGTATCGGCCCATTAAACAATTACAGGAGCTGACACAACACTGGAAAGGCAGCCTGTGTGTGCGAGCGGCAGCGTCAGGTCACCCTGGGCTGTAAAGCCGCTCTCCCAAAGACAGATGGTGCTGTTGTAAAGCGAGTGAGTCCGCCGCTGCCAAGACACCTGCTCCTTTTGGGTTTGTGTGTTGTTTTTTTGTGTGTGTTTGTGTGTGTCTCTTCTGCACCCTCCCCACACCCACCCACCAACCCATGCTGTCCCTCTTTCCCGCTTGTTTTCTTTCTGCTCCAACAGTGTGTCCACCGAGGACTCCGGGCTCTGCCAAAAACCATTAGCGTTCACATCTCTGTTCAGGACCGACATGTAAGAGCAATGTTCACACTCTGCCAGGACGGGAGGAAGAAAAAAAAAACGAGGCTCTGGGCTGCGAGAGCAGGGATGCAGCAAGAGTGAGCGAAGGAGGGAGGGAGGAGGGGAGAGAGGGAGAGAGGGAGAGAGGGAGAGAGGGAGCGGCCCAGATGATGCAGTGAAACTTAAGTCTTTTGATCTATGTCCAAACCTGATTTGCATCGCCCCCTGCACCTCTTCGCCTTCACTCCTCCAACTGTTTCCCCCCACCACCACTAAACAGCAGCCGGCCTGTTGTAGTTTTTCCTCTCTTTCGCTTCAGCCCCAAAAGGAGAAGAAGAAGAAGAAGAAGAAGAAGAAGAAAAAAGTACAATATCCCTTTGTGGCTGCAGCTGCTTTCTCCGTGGGGAATGAACGCTGTTTTTCTTTTTCATTAACACTGAAAGAAACAAGCTGCTGTGAGGTATTATCCCTGCCAAGGCGGGGGGGGGGGGGCGGGTTAAATGGGCGCTACTTTGGCACGAGCTCCGCCGGCGTTGACACCGAGCCATGATGGTGCACTGCAGGGGGAGCTCGTCTCGGGGGCGTCCCACGCACACGTCTCTCGCGCGCGCGTGTGTGTGTGTGTGTGTGTGTGTGCGCGTGGGTCTGTGCGTACGT
This sequence comes from Malacoctenus tetranemus, assembly GCA_032274765.1. Lineage (NCBI taxonomy): Eukaryota > Metazoa > Chordata > Actinopteri > Blenniiformes > Labrisomidae > Malacoctenus > Malacoctenus tetranemus. Next base: position 4,640,982 of record JAUESF010000080.1, read on the forward strand.
ATGTCTCGGTGACCTGCTGCTGCACGCCACCCGTGCCCCCCCCACCCCCTGCTCATTAATATGCTTTAATTTTCTTCGACCTTTCAGTCAGTCTTGAAGCTTGATTTAATTAAACCAAGGGAGGAGATAAAAGCGCAGGCGTCGGGACGGCAAACAATCCCACCCCCCCCCCTCCCCCCGATAAGAGATTGTGTATCTTTTTTCCTGGATGACAAGTGTCTCTTCTTGATCAGTCGTGTAAAGACGCGCTCGTCGACTGTAATCTCAGGCGTGTCCGACAGCGTGTCAGCCCGTATTCAAACAGCCTCTTCTGGGTCAACAGTCCAACCAACCTGTTACCTGGCCCGTGTCATATCGGGGCCCCCGTCCACTGTGGCTCCCCGGGAGCTGAAATCCACACTTGTTACCAAACCCCTCACATCTGGGCTATTTGCATTTTAATGTAACTGTCAGATTAGGATAAGGGGAGGAGGAGGAGGGTGGGGGAGGAGGGGGTGGGGGGGTTGCTGTTTGTGTGAAAGCAGGGGAGTGTGACCGCCCAGGGAGTTTGACGGGGCTTCATGACTGTTCTGTCACGCCGCACAATCCCATTTTGCCATCTTACGGGCGCCATTACCAGGCGAAATCAGCCTCTAATTAGGTGGTGTTATTTAATTAAGATGGCCCAATGCGTGGCGCACACATTAATCATGGCTCATTTAGAGAAAACGGGAGGAGGGGGAGTTAAAGTATGTGAAGGTAAAGGAAAAGGGGACGGACGGAGGGAGGGAGGGAGGAAGTTTGGGAAGCTGGCTCGGGACTCTTGAGCTATAAAATGATATCGGCGCTGGTTTGGTTTATTATCCGGGGTTGGATGGATGAATGTCTGGATGACAGGGAGGAGAGCGAGGAAGGGAGCGGGATGGGGGGGGGTGGTATCAGTGGAGGAATGGAAGTGCGAAGCGCGGCGCGGGGGGAGGTTTGCAGTCGGTGGATATCAGTAATGAGGAGCAGAGGGTGTTGGATGTGGCATTTCACTCCAGTGTTATCCTGAGCTGGATTAGACCCCACTGTATAAGTATATTTGTCTTTGTTTACCATGATCCTTTGTGCTGCATGCATGCCAGCTCCCCTCATCTGTCTGTTTGCTTGTCTGGCACTAAGCTGGGGTAATACCATGGACAAAAGGCTAAATCAATAGCATGTTGCGGTACGCCGATGCCTCCTGTTGCATGCAATCACACGAGGGGGGGGACGCGCTGCCGCCTGCAGTACAGCTGAATGTTTCCAACAATGGATCCGATGAGCTGCCCTTTACTTACTGCTAACAAGTATGAATAACAAGTAGTTTCCAAGCAGCCAGTGCAGGACGCACAGTAGACTTGTACTTTCCCCACACTGAATACTTTGTGACCGCTGCAGATGTGGCGTCGACTCGGTACAGACACTTTGCTAATGTGCTCGTTTTTCTATTTGCTCGCACATTTCTTGTATCGAGCTCTCGAGGCCATTCTGTGTGTTTACCACCACATGAATCTGTTTGTTCGCAGGGTCGTTAGTTAGCTGGTTACAGTTCTTGCCTCACAGTGAGCAGCTCTTGTGCAAAGTTTGCACAGGTGCTTCGATGTCTGTCCAAAAAGACATACATTTGGTGAGTCCAAACTCTGTGCGTGCTTGCGTGCGTGCGTGAGTGCATGCGTGCGTGCGTGCGTGTGTGACCTCAGATGACAAACAGATACAGAAGGTGATCGTACAAGTTGACTCTTTGTACCAATATCAGAACACTGTTCAACAAGTGCAGAAATGGAAACGGACTGCTTTTGATAATTGAATAGCACAGTATGAATCGGTCCCTTCCTCCAACTCTGATTGTTTGTCGAATCATTCATTAGTCAGAAAATAACCAGCGGGGTGTTTCACGATTCGAACGCCAGCCGCTCGCAGCCTGGAATCTGAATGATGATTCGATTCTTTTAATAACATCTGGGATGACACCTTGTTAGCAATCCTCTTACTGCCGCGACTCCACTCTGACGCCTGCCGCAGTTTGTAAATCATAGTAAATGTCTTTAGCCCTAATTGATCCGTCTTTTTGCCTACGCGCTCGTCCTGCTGCCGTTCGCAGTCCCACGCGCGCACGTTCGCGCCGCTCTCCGGGAACATGACTCATTACTGTGCGCGTTTAATGACTGTGGAGGTAGTTGGAAGGCCCTCCAAAGTCATTTCCTCCTCTCCGCTGGAGTATTTGTGAAACGGCCCGCGCGCTATATGAAGCGGCGAGGTGGGTCATTCCCTCCATGATTATATTATCCCGCTGTTTCCTGGGAGAGCCGAGGGAGGAGGGGCGTCCACCCAGCCTGCTCGCTGGCGCGGCGCTGTCACATTCACAGAAACAGTTGTAAACAAACCCGATAACCTCCGAAGCCGCATGCGTCGACTGGGAATATGTATTATGTATATTGTGTTATAGACATGTGCACATACGTGTGGAGGGGAACGGGGGAAGGGAGAGATTGGAGCAGGACTTAGAGATTGTCTCTGGATGTGTCTGTGTGAGGTGGAACAAAGACCACAAAGCTTTTCACTGTCGGAAATAACATCACACAGCAGTGTCTGAAAGCACCGCACGGACTGAGTTTAGATTCACTATCAACCTCTCATGTATTGTTTTTTTTTTTTACACCAAGCAGATACATTTCCTCTCTCTCTCTCTCTCTCTCTCTCTCTCTCTCTCTCTCTCTCTCTCTCTCTCTCTCTCTCTCTCTCTCTCTCTCTCCCTCTCTCTCTCTCTCTCACTGAAAACAGTTTTTGGCCCGTGTGAGCACAGAGTGGTCAAACAGAGAGCGGACTCTGTCACAGTCAGTAATAGACGAGCGATTCCCTTGTCTAATTTCACCAAATGAACTCTGGTTTAATGACACCAGAACATCCCCGAGCAGTGTGGTGTGGAGGTGGTTACAGTGTGCAGGATGGACCAAACTTTCAATGTTTCACTGGCGTGCTCAGTGTCAAACCTGAAAGCCAGAGAGATCAGACTGGTTCCATTTTGATGCGAGTTGTCCTGTTTCCTGCTGCCGGTGTCGGTCTCAGGTGTGTTTCACTCTCGTACCAAGTGACTCGATGAGGCCACGGTTGACTTCAGACTGTCTGGACTCTGCAGCAGCTTTGCTGGAGTCAGCTTCTCCACCTTATTGCCAGTAATGGATGCTGCCAGTAGGACTGCACGATTATGGCAGAAATGAAAAACCTCAATTCTTTTCATCAATCAAGATTATTCATCAAGTGTGGGAAAACATCTGAATTATTGAACTCTTTTTAAAGATGTTGTTGTCTTCACCGTCCATGACAAACTGGAATACTGTTGAAATCGAAGAAATTCGCTGAGCATTGAATTCGTGTCATGCAGCTGTAATGAAGGATCGGTTGCCTTCAAGTCTTTGGTTGGACATGCAGCCATCAGCTGTGGCGCAGAGTGATCTCAGTGATCTGGTGGAAATGTTTTAATACCACAATATTCTCAATCTCCCTCAGCAGAAATTCAGCCGAGCTCCTCGGGAGGACAGAAAATAACTAAAATCCAGTATGGCTGCTGCTCATTATTTGCAAAGAGACTGAGACTGACAGATTGAACGGAGCGGGTCAACTAAACATCAATCTCGGAGATATTAGTTTGTCCACTTGCTCGCCTCTCGGGTATCAAGCCAATATTTTTGGGGGGTTTCAGCTACTGGTGAACTGCGGGCTCGTGACACGTCTTCCGTGTGCTGGAAGTTGTTTTCAATTTAATCGCCTCGTCTGGACGGAAACTCAGATAAAATACGTATAAACAGTGGATGAATACATCAGCGGTCCCTGGAAAACCAACTGTTTGATAATGAGTTTGCGAGCCTGTAGAAGTAAATAGACTCTGTTGTTCATGGAAGGTTATCAAGGTTCAAAAGTAGCTTTTTGCTCATATCGTGTCTCTGAAAATAATCATTTCACCAAAGCCACCCTGTCCCTGCTCGGGCATTTGGTACAGCACATTTAAAGTAACCATGGAGTTCTTAAAGTTGGCTGAATGCCAGTCAGCATAATGGAATCACTTCACTAATTCATCAAATTAATTACCTTTTTAAATCAACCAAAAAATAAAGTTCAACCAAACAATGCAATTTATTTTTACATCAAAATAAACTGTCTTTGCATTTCTTTTTTTCCAATTTTGCCAGTGGTCAGTGAATGAAAAATAGTTTTGGGGCAAAAGTAGTCGACAAACAAAAGAATAAAATTAAATGAGGAAAAGTAAAGTCATGTCAAAGTTAACTGAAACAAAATGATTTGACAAAAAAGCAATTAGATTGAATTCAAGCAAAATGAAATGGAATAGCAGACACGCCCGCTAAAGATGTTCCAGGCTGAGTAAAGTTCTGTCACATTGAGAGAAACTGATAGATTCTCATTTGCTCCACAGTTGAAGCATGTAAATGAACCTGCTGCGAGGTACATCCAGACCCTGTTTCCATCTCTCTGGGCCGGATGAGACGGTGATCCCGACACAGTGCCGTCCATATTGGCCCCTGATATTCCCTCCCAATCGTCGGCCGGGGGGAACGATAAGAACTAAAGGACTCAATCTCCAGGCCGTCTAATACAATACGCGGGTGATTGCGTGCCGAGTGATGAATTGAGATTGAGGTGTTACGTTGCCTTGGGAGATGGCGCGGCGATAGTGATGATAGCTAGGAGAGTCTGCATTGACAGCTTTATGCTTCCTGGTAACTACCGCGGCTCGCCGCCGTCTACTGTAAATACAATGTAAGGCGCTGTAGTGCACAGGCAGGAGACAGCCAATGCATTTCAATGCGGCGCCAGCCCAAGGTCGCAATTTAATGTTCTGAATGAGCTGAGCTTTTACAGGGCAGGAGAGGTCAGTCGGCAGCTACAGTCACTAAATCACCGCCTGTCTGACAAAGAAAACAAGTTTATAAGCGCCGACGTGGAAGGCATGTACGTCCAAGGCAGCGGGGAGGAGAAATGATCGAAATCAGGGTATTTGATGACTCAAAGCGATGAAAGGCCCATCAGCGAGCCGTTTTCATAACCCCTCATCAACGCGGCGCCCAACAGTTGAAAAACCTTTCACACTGGACTGCGCATAAAGAAACAAATCACAACTGCCGATTTTTTTTCCTCCACCTTCCCCTCAATGCACCTGTCAGAGTCTATAGATAAAGAGGAGGGAAGGGTTTGCTCGCCATTCTGTCGCGTTATTGTTGGCGGGAGTCAAAAGCCCGCCAAAGGGGCGACATTTTTTATCGCTTTAGTCTTCTTCAGCGCGTCTTTGAAGGCCGCGCCAATGTCAAAGGCGTAACTGCGTGTTCAATGTGAAAAGCAGCACAATCTGGTTTGTTTCCTCATGAATAAGTTTCCATTTGTCAGTTAATTCATTCAATTATTTGTTTAATTTAAGTGAGTTTGAGACCCTGAGATCCAACATAAAGCCTTGGTGGATCTCAGTAAAATGATAACGCGACACACTCATGCCGACAACTAAATGAAGTGCCAAGAAGTACAAATGTAGTTTGAAAATATTCAGATTTTCCACACATTTTACCAAAGGTGTTCGCTTCTACCGCAGTAGTCATCAGTTTTGTCCTTCCTCCAAATCTTTTGAAAGCCACTCAACTACCAGAGGAGAAATAACAAGCAGTCAGTTGTTCTGAAAAATTGACATTTTCTTTTACACTTTGCAATTTTGTGTTTCAATTGGACCCTCTGGGGAGCTGATTCTGGCTCTGGCACCCAGGTTCGACACCCAGTCTTCACGTTGTTTACACGTCTGCTTGTTGCAGCTTTTCCAGTGTAAGAATCTTTGATTTTTACAAGTTTAACATCATTATACAACAAAAAAATCTGATTTTTTTTTTTCATTATTTAGCATTATGAGGCATCGTCTTCACGGTCCAGGGAGGTTTTGTTCATGATGGCGTCTGGACATTAAAAGACTTTGAGACGAGTTTTAAACATTATCTGAGTCCCATCGATCTCTTCGTTCAATCTGATGCATTATGAAGCCTGATGGCTGTGAGGGAAAAGATGCAGTGCACCAAAGAATATAATTGTACTTAAATACATAATTTACATTGAAAATAGTGGAATCTGAACTTAAACAGCAGAACAGACAAAGTAGTACATCTAGAATAAAATTGTGACGGCCAGAGAAAAAACCATGAGCCCACTTTGGGGAAACAGTCCAACTTTTTCACTTACTGGAGTCAAACAGGGGTGACGTCCAAACTCTGTGCCCTTCATTAAACAAAGTTGTAATTTTTTTTCGCACGTGACGGAACGGGACGAGATAGAAGGGCGTCGTTGAAACGCCCTTGAATATCATGTCCGAACAAGTGTGGCAAACCTGATAACGTTCCACAGAGGGTCAAAGCCGGCTGAGCCGGCCGCGCTGGCACCCGGCGCTGCAACTGGCCCCGCGATTAAGCCACGGGAGCCATTTTTCGGGGGCTGATTATTCATGGCGCTACTGTACTGATGTTCCACTACACTGAATTCTCTCATTAGGTCATCCGGCTCTAAAGGCCATTAAATTTTCAGTCAGCATGAATAAGTCAGAGAGTTCTGCCTCTGATCATGCAGTGCGAAGAGTCCCCAAACTCATCATAGGTGCTCGGCGAGAAGAGGAGTGGGGGGGGGGGAGGAAACTGTCTCCGGGAGCAGGGGTAACATTTGCTCAATTAAATATGGGAGAGGGGGGCAGGGGGTGGGCAGCCAGGTAGTTTTTTCAGATTTAGAGCCCGAGCACGCGGTGCCAGACAGCGTTTCCAGAGGTATCGATTCGAATTTTGCAGCGGCTAAATGACTCCCAGTGGGATCTCCTTGGTAACTGGAGCAGCGCCAGGCCGCCCCAATGTCTCCCGGACTTAATGCAGATATAAATCGCCGCTCCAATCAAGGCCGTTTTTATTTGCGGGCTTAAGTGAAGCAATACGTCACCTGCAGTGCTGCACGTTTTTTTCCCCGTCAATAAAACCCTGTCAGGTCCGTTAAATGCATGCTGCATTGATGGCATATGATTTATGTCGCTTCCTTCCAGGGAGAGGAGGAGGTTTCCCGCACAGGCGCAGTTCACTTCAGGTAGTTGGGGAGGAAAAACAGTCGGTATTTTTGGGTCACTCGCCTGCCACGATTAATCCCGCGCGGCTCGTGAGGCTGAATTACGCCTTTCAGATCTGGTCTCACGGAAGGAATAAAGCAATTAGCTGTAATTAAATATGAACAGCTTTTCGCGCCGCTAAGTTGGCCGGCGGATCCCCCTCCGCCGCTTTTAGGCAGATTGTTTTGACTGGGTCCGACAACGATCCGTTACGTGCCGAATGGAAGTCCCGACGCAGACGGAAAGGAAAGCAAACCTCACGAGGGGGGAAAAAACATGCGCCGGAAAGTGCGCGCGAGCGCGGGCGTCGGGGGAGGTTTTCCGGAGCCTTTCGTGTGGAGGGAAACATTTTATCAGCGTTCCGCTGGCGGCCAGAAAATGACCGATGAAAAAAACGGAGACGAATGGAACCATTGACTTCAAATGCGACCCCTCCAAAGCCCAGCCGGAGCCCTATCCAGTGCCATCTATTATATTCATGAGACTGACCTGTTGGGGGGTGAGAAGAGGCGTGGGGGGAGGGGGGGGGGGTAAAGGGGGCGCCCCCACCTGCTCCACTCTGGCTTCTGAAGACACTGGCTGCCAGGAGATCAAACAGGCCTCCTCCACTCCCCCTCTGTTCTCCTCCTCACCTCGGCAGGTCCCATATAGGAGGCGACTGACCCACTTTCCCCCCCTCCTTGTGCTATTACCTGGAGAAAAATGGCGGGGTGTGATGTGGAGTGTCTGCCTTTCGTGTGTGTGTGTGTGTGTGTACGTTGGGTGGGATCGTGGGACTGAACAAAAGCTTCTCATCTTCCCCAACTGCACTGAGATGAAGGCGTAACTGGGACTCCAAAGAAAGCTTGTCATTTCTTATCAGATACTATTGCATGTGAGATTGTTTCTTTATTGCAGAGTCTCGGCCCGCGCTCTGCGGGTTTTTCTTCTTTTTTTTTTGCTCATGCTAACTGAGCGCGCTCAGGCCCGGCGCCCTAACGGGAGGGAACTCGTCGGGGGGAGGCGCCGTTGATTTGAAATCAACTCGACACGCGACAAATTTGCCAAACAAATGGATAATTTGCAAAACACCGCAGGACCAAATGAAAGTGGCGTTCCGCCATGGATCCCATTGTGCCGACGTAAATTGTTTACAATCCGGGGGGCTTTATGGAAGGTAGAGCCATCGCTCGTTGTTTTCAGCAGACCAGATTGATATTGATTGGCTCTGACAGCTACCATCATGATACTTAGCGACAGTGACCAGTTCGGCTTTTTCTCCCCCCCCTGTCCCCTCACCCCCTTTCCTCTCCACTTCCCTCTAAAAACAACACAACACTCGCTATGTTTGCTTTCTACTCGTCATCCTCAGTCTTCTCTCTCTCGCAGGCCTCACATGGTGACAGAGTACATGGGCATCAGAAATGAGAGTTTCATGAAGATTGCTGCAGTGGGCACCTGGATGGGAGACTTTGTCACTGCCTGGATGGTGAGGCTCCTGCTCCCTCGTGGTCCCGGCCGATCCTCTGTGCAACTCACGTTAAAACCGATTGTCTGACCTTGTGCTTTGTTTTGTCGTGTTGGAGCAAGATCAGTGACCTTCACTCATTCATTCATTGCAGCTTTACGATGTATTGCAAGTTGAAGTTTCCCTATTCGGTGTCCAATACAAAACTAAAAAAATTCTGCCGCCGTCTCATCTGTAGGAACAGTTTTATACTCAACTCAACTTTCATGCTGCCTGATTGGTTCCTGAACATGTCAATCTAAAGTGGAGGACAAGCTCTCCTCTTTGACCCTTTATTGACTATGGTTAGATTAAGGTTGATGGGTGAAGGTTAAATTGCTTTTGCAAATCTGATCTGATACACACACACACACACACACACACACACACACACACACACACACACACACACACACACACACACACACACA
>JAUESF010000080.1:4676172-4699961 GCA_032274765.1 Malacoctenus tetranemus
CACACACACACACACACACACACACACACACACACACACACACACACACACACACACACACACACACACACAGTTACAAGAGGCTTGCATCTAATGTCCCACCGGGGATATTTAATATCACTGGAAATCGTCTGGCTCAGCGTTTTCAGAAATGTTGTAGTAAATTAGGGCCCGGCTATAAAGCACAGACACACACGGCACTGATGCCCACTCGCTGCCTCTGCGCTGTGTGTAAACATTTAGAGTGGGAAACCCCCCTCCCCTCCCTTACCCTCCCCTCTCCTGTGCAGCAGTCTTTGCCCACAGCCGGAGGGGAGAGACTGAACGTAGCTCACAAGGCGATACGAGACAGGAGCTGCAACTATTCGGTCGCTTCCTTGTTGATGTGATTGGTTTTTACCTGACTGAGGGACCAGATTGTTCTATACATGAACACTGAAAAAAGTGGCGTGCAGGCAGACAAAATCTCAGTCCTTATGGTCTTGTGAGAACTCGGCACATTTCCATCCCTCTCACACAGCCCATTACAGAGCCTGTGTCTTTCTATGTTCACTGCAACCAACATGCTTGTTTCTCTGTGAGTCGACATCGTTTTTTCCATTTCAGAGGGAATTAAATCCTCTTGCCAGAACCTTCAGTCAGCATCTCAGTCCTTTGTTGTCTGACTCGTCACTCTTCTCTCCAGCTGCTCCCGTCACTGCCACAGCGAGTCATTACAACGTGCGCTGAAGATTTCGCCTGGTTTTCTCACACCCGATGTGCTTCCCACTGCAGCCGGGACACGAGCGCGAGTCCTCCAAACTCGAGGGACACATCTTAACCCGATATGACACCGGCGACGACTCTCGGCAGTCGCGCTGCGCAACAAAATCGACAACAGGATTTATTATCATCCAGTTCAGACAATGGAACGATCCATAAAGCGTCACACAGTGATGTTTGCCGTTTGTGCTTTGCTCGCTTCGTTCCACATTCACCGTTTTACAGACGTCTGCTGTTATTGTGTCCCTGAACAAAACGTCAACAGCATGCAATGGATTGGCGGTTGAAACCTTAGTGATTTTCTTGTCAACGCTTAACAAACTGCAGTTCTCGACTGATCCTCTTGATATTTCTCATGCACAGTGGTGCTGGCTAGAGGACGAAGCCTATCAGATTCGGTTCAGGTTTTGTTTGTTAATCTAGTAACCAATGATCTGGACTAGACCTGTTGTATGTAGCATTTGACAAAGAGTGGTGTCGAGCTGACAGATCGGTGAAACCCTTAAACTGCCTGTGTTTGGGTCGAGTCAGGTGGTGTCGGGTCATGTTGGGTTGCTTCATCAAGTCGGGAATACGTCTGTGGCTGCCCAGTTGTCATTTCTAGATCATTTGCAAATTAGATGTCGATTCGGCTGCAATGATCCAATCGAAAATGGCAACTGCAGATGTGACTTCATTTAAATGCAATAAAGAACAAATACACACAGAAAATGTTGAGTTTTGATGCACTTTTTTTATGAATCTTGAGAAAAAGACTTTGAATTTCTTGAGAATGTTCCTAAATCCAACATGTCCAAGTTCGTCTTTACAGAAGTTTTGTTCCCAAAACTTGACAGTTTTCAGGCCAATTATTTTGCATGTTGTGTTACTAGCATTTATTGCAGTACTGGTGTAATCAGCAGTGCAGGTTTGACTTTCAAACATGTGTTCTGTCTGTAAAACAAATCAATCCAAATTTCACAGAAATGTACGAAGAAAAAAATAGAATAAAGCAGTTTGCAAGGTCATCCTGCGAGTGGGATTGGACCCTGTTACGGGCCTTACAGGCTTTGAGACCGCTGTTCTATGCAGATGTGGCCTATAATCACAAAGAGATGGTGAGCAGAAAGATTCTATTTGACTTCTGCACAAAAACGGAGATCTTGTCTTTCATGTCTTTGTGATCTGTCAGAAGGTCATTACTTTAAACAGCCGCTCCATTCAGCATTTACAGTATCTACATGAATTTCATCACCTTCCTCTCACACACCTACAGAACGATTCACCACATATGTACATGAATGACGCGTCCAAATGCCTTGGAGAGATTACAGCTGGTGACATTTAGCTTTGTAGATGAATTATCCTGCAACAGTCACGTTCCTCCTTTCAACCTGAAGTACAATCTGCACGTGTGTGTACGGACATCAATGATTCTTTGATATCGCGGCAATTTAACAAGATAGCGAATCGCAGGAGGGGGGGCCCGCGCATGCACCGCCTCGCAAAGGCCACGCTCTTGATTTCAAATGATTGTACGGTTTCGCCGGGGAAGGACTCTCGCGTCTCTCGGTCTCGGCTGGACTTTCTCTCTCTCTCTCTCTTTTTTTCTTTGTCCATCTGCCTGCTGTCGCTGTGTATTTTAAGGCCCCTACTGAGCCTGGACAGCCGTGGCTCTGCTAAGTGTCGCAGCATTCAAGGTTCATTTCACGTCCCTGTCACGCTACCGGAGCCCCTGCGTGGTGGTGGTGGTGGTGATGCAGGAGCCGCCTTCCTCTTTTTTGCCCTTCCGAGTGGCGCTTTCTGTGTCACACGCTGGTGGTCTTCAGCTTTACACAGCTTCAGCTCTGCCTCTACATAAGTACATCGCACGCGCATACATGGACGTATATGCTTGGCACACATAGCCTGTGGACGTGACTGCAGTTTCTGGAAGTGTGTGCACCACGGTTTGTTTTCGCCGTATATTTGTGTGTGCACGCTGCTGTTGTCACAGGCATGGCCGTGTTGTCGAACGGGTTCGTGTCTGCTTGTGTCAACATATATAAGTGCCGACAGTGAGCGCAGCCTCAGCGAGAGTGAAGCCGAGCGAGCCCATTTTCAGCCGACTGTGCTTCCCCGCTGCCTCTCAGCTGAGCGGTGATTTTCAAGCCCTTCTGTAATGGCTCGCTGTAAGAAATCCGACAAAAAAAGGGAAAAAGCCGCCCCGAGGTCCGGGCACGGGGAGGGCATTACAATAGCGAGAGAGGAGGGCGGGGAGAGGAGGGAGGGAAATGACATTGCTGTTGCTACTCAGACCATAAATCTGTCAGGCCGGAGCCAACTTACAGTATCTCAGCTCCAAGTACGGCTGATCTTTAAAAGCTACAAAGAGCGGCTAAAAAGGGAGAAAAAAAGGGGGAGTTGTAAAGTGCTTGTCTGAGATCCCCGGTGATGATGATTTGTGAGTCATTCCACAGAAGAAGTGATCCGAGTGTGGGCGTGTGTTGCACCACGCCAGAGTGCAGGGAAGGCAAAGAGACAGTGGGGCAGGAATGTAAAGCGCGGCATTTGCATTTAATATGCATATGGGCGCGCAGTGAGGAAGGTCTTCACAGGTGGAAAGATTTACCGTTTTGTCAGCTTTATTGGAAAACACTTGGAAAATGCCTCTCCGCTGCCTGGGAGAGCGGCTCTGTGTAAACCTTGGAAAAGGTCAGCGCGGGCGGAAGACGGGCCCGGGCCAGGGGGCGGGGGGGGGGGGGGAACGGTGTCTGACTCTGGGAGATTCATGCGGTGAACACGGGGGTTGTTTTGTTTAGGATGAGCGATCGGTTTGCATGCAGAGGGCACTCGCAACTACCGCAAACACACACATGCTGCATGTGCTCATCAATCAATGCAAAACACAGCTCCAACCTGCTCCGAGCACGTGGACTGTACACAGTGACGCATCCTATGCACACACACACACACACACACACACACACACACACACACACACACACACACACACACACACACACACACACACGCACCTCGCTCCCTTCCCACAACCTTGAAAGTATCCTTCGGTAAAATGTGTAATTCCATCCCAGCAAACAGTACAGGCAGTTCTTTGAATTCTTTAAAATCTCAGTAATCACTTTTTTTTTCTCGCACACGACGGGAAGAAAAAAAGAAAAAAAAAAGAAACCCAATCTTCATTTTCTCCTCTCCGCAACCTTCCATTCACCTCCTAATCACTCCTCCTCTCTTTGCCACAAAACATCTCTCCTTGACTTCCTTCACAGAGCACATCCCTCATTCACCAGCATTTCCATGGAGACTGGGGAGTATTTGTTACACTTCCCCCTGTGTGGGCACTGCGGCAGGGCGAACCGAGCGCCGTCTCCCACGATCACCCCGGACGATCACACCCCCCCTGCCCTCCCACTGCCACCCGGCCCCCCCCCGACTCACCAGGCACTGGCACTGCTGGCAGTTCTCCACCCACGTGTCACCGCTGCCGTAGGTGAGCAGGCCGTTCTGGTGCAGGCACTGGCTGCTGAGCCGCGGGTCGCACTCGGGGCAGCAGAACAGGTCGGCGTTGGGGTTGTCGCAGTCGCACACCATCCTGCGGCACATCACTTGGCCGGCCTGAGAACACAACAAGCCCGGAGTCATTTCTCTGATGGGATCATTAAACATATATGTTGATCATAAATAAACCTAATGACGGCTATTTGGCCCGACGCCAGCGACTGCTTGCAAGCCGTGTTTTATGGTTATTCAATGGCTGCGGAGGAGGAGGTGGAGGAGGAGGGGGGGGGGAGGAGGGGGGAGGCAGCAGAGTGAAATAAATTTTATGAATAGTGATGCGTAGCGGTTCTTCTCCACTTCCTGTTCATCTGCGAGGTGTGTGAAGAAGTGCTGCGCGCTCGTCTCGTTGTCTCCGTGATTTAAGGTGCCGCCCCGACCGCTGCGGGTCTCAATTCGACTCATTACTTTTGTCAGATACTGTTACCACTCCAACGAGTCGGCCCCATAAAGGGGGGATGTTTATTTCAGAGACAATGCGGGGCCAGACACCGGCAGACAAGTCAATTATTGAAGGCAGAGGTGGAGAGAGTGCCGAGAAGTTGTACTCGGGCTCCAGCTCCAGCGACGGCTTGAATTTCATTCACTTACAATTAAAGTACTTTTAATAATTGCTACTCATGAAATAGTAAATGACCTCCCTAAAGACAACTTAAAGATACTTTGAAACTTTGCTTTTATTTGAGTATTTATTCCAAAGCCTTTAATTCAATAACGTTTGTAAATGGGGCTACTTTTAAGAAAAGAATTCACTTTGAAAAATGATAAATAATAAATCAACACAAAGGATCAAACTTTATCTTTGGTTTTACATTTATCTTTATTCATTCCTCTTCATTTATAATTAGATATTTGCAGTTTCTCACTTCCAAAACAGGATTTTTTAGTATGTGTAATGCGTTTAACTAAAATACTATAAAATATAAAGCAGATGTTTTGAAATGTTGGAGTCAGGGTTATGAGACAAAACACAATTTAAAAGTTGAAGTTTTTAGAAATTTGTTTTTTGGCAGTTTATGAAAAAATGCTTGATGTGAGTTGCATCGCTGCAGACGCGTCCTTCGGTAGAGTGCAGGTCTTGAAACTCACATATCATCTCCATGACAACAATAAATCAAACCCTGTGTCGGAAGCTAAAAACGTCCCTCTAACTTGTTCATTGCTTCATAAAGAAGCGTGCTTGAAAGATGTTCCTAATCTTTTTATTTCATAAGTGGGAGACCTGCGGTGAGACCTTCACTCCGACCAATTAAATAAACAGTGGATGAACCCCACCGTTGGACGCAGCGATGCGATGAACTCCACCCGTTTGGCATTCCGAGCAGGTTCAGACAATGGACTATTTGCATACTGTTTCGACCTCAGCCTGGACACCTCCCAGTCTCCGTCTCCTCTGCTGTGTTTGACCTTGGCTCGGCCCGTCACTTAGCTCGCAGCTCGCCACCTAATATCCAGCTGAGTCCTGCCACCGCCAAAACAATAACATGTTTACTCCTCCGGCTCCCGTGAAATGCTGGCTGCAACTAATTTTGACAGGCAGCTTTTCAATCTCTCAAATCAATTAATATGACTCATTTCATTAAGGAGTCATTTCTGCCCTGGTCCTTTGTAATCAAATGAATAATTTGCCGCTTGATCATTCACTACCGACGCTAATCCACTATAATCACCTTCCACTTCTGCCAGACACTTGGCATTAGGGTGAGTGAAATGCTGAAATGCAGAGTCTGACTGCTCTGTGACCTGATAATCAGGGAGCAACAATGTGGTGGGGATGACACGATGCGCCCCCCCCACCCCCCCACCCACCCACAACTGTTTTCCAGATGTCTTCGCCTTTAATGTCAGCGATCAATCAAAACAAAGACATGAGGAGGCTGTGTGGCTCTGATACACTTTAAAATGCAGCTATGCACCGAATCCATCCCCCCATCCCTCCCTCCATCCATCCATACATACATACATACATCAGTTATTTATCATTCCATCCTTCCAATCATCTTCTGATCCATCAATCCATCTGTCAATCATTCCTTCATCCATCCACGCATCCACCAGCTCATCACATATGTCCATCCCTCCTCCATCCATCCATCGACCAATCAGATCCATTGTTTTTCCTTCAGTGTATCCTGACAACCTGGTCCCAGTTATCTACTAAAATGACTATCTATTCAAATCTTTAACATCATATCTTAAAACTCACATTTCTACATCTACATTATTGTATCAGGACCTTCTTGCTGTGCCTGCTGCTTCTGCTGCAGTTTTTGCCCTGCTTAGACTTTGCATTGTCAGCTGTTTAACTCCAAACTCTTCCAACTTTCAGACAAAAACATTAAAAAGAAGTCATTTATGGGCATTGTAAAGCCCAACACCACAGCTCTGCTGGCCCTCAGCCAACCAAAGAGACAATTACAGTCAGAGAATTAATTGCTGACGAAACATTTATAATCAAAACATTTCTGAAAACCAACTTGCTGCCAAAGCAGTTTTTCTGTTTCAATATCCAGCAAACATGCCGCAGCGTTCGCGCTCTTTATTCAATGTTTCGAGCAACTTGAGCACCATTAAGTCTAATTTCCCTCTCCTTGTGTTTCTGGTCTCTTGCGTAATGCTCTGCCTGTCTCTTTGGTTGCTAAATGCTCGGCTTCATTCACCAGTGGGAGAGCTGCTTGTTAATTTTGCGAGGGTTTTGTCGCTACATGCGCACCACACAGGCCCATCTGACCCATTGGTAATATGAAATATTGATGAGTGCAGTTTTATAAACATGCCGTTACACTACCCACTTAATTATTTACCATGACTGAGTGCACACTACAATTTGCATTTTTTTTTTATTCTGGAGAGGCCAACTTGCAGCGCAGATTGGCACATCAAAGTTCCCCCGTGTTTGGTGCGAACCCCCCGTCGTTAGAAATTTGGATGTGACCCAATAAGTATATTAGCACTTATATGGTGGCATGCAAGGAGTCTGTCACCACATCCTTAGTCTTTGGTAAAAAACAGAAAAAGAAAAGACGTTCCTGTGCAGGAGGAGGAGGAGGAGGAGGAGGAGGAGGGTTACAGGACATTGCAGGGTGGCATCTGATGCTGAGCATCATTCGGTGGGAAGAACAGCTTTCTACTTGTTTTGTTTAGACACTTGGAAAGTGGAGAGAGAACAAACAACCCCCCCCCTAAAAAAGAGTCACTCCTACACCAGCTGGATGTGCTCACACAGTCAAAAAAAGGAACAGAACATCTTTACATCTTCTGAACTGTGTTTGGTCGCACACACATTCTTCTTCTCCTTTATATGTTGTTGCCCGTCTGTTTCAACCCACCCATCTTTCTCTGTCCTCTCACTGTGTCTCTGTGCACCCCTCCCTCCCCCCCCAGCCCACCAGTCACCCATCTCCCCTCGGTTTTTATTACCTGGCACGAGCACACCGAGCAGCGGTCGCTGTCCAGCACCCAGATCTGCCCGCTGTGCTTGACCTTGTTGTCATGGATACAGTCGCCGGTGCAGTTGTGCCCGTGGGGGCACCGGCAGTCGTAGCCTCCCTCCAAGTTGAAGCACACCGTGTCGTTGGCACAGGTGTTCCTCCCTGTCTTGCATTCATTAATGTCTGCGGGGAGCACACGGGAGATGACATCATACATATGCTGGTGTCGGTAACACGGTTCACGCGCAGGCAGAAGGGGAAAAAGAGGAAGAAATGGCTTCAGTGAGACGTGAGGAACATTTTTCCTCCTTCTGTGTCAGTGAGTCGCCACAATCTTCTGTCTTTTTGACACCAAAGACGTTCCTCCCCGCGTTTTGGCCCATCGCGACAGTGTGAGGACTCTTAAAACGCAGCAATACGCCACTTTTCAAATCTGGAGGGGAAACAAGCAGCATGCTGCTGTATTGTAACCCAGAAACCCAGTTTTGCTCAAATTATAACTTAGCTCTGTGAGGTGCTGACAGGTTAGTTCTCCTTTTTTTATGACTTTTTTTTTAAGAGAAGCTTTAATATTCCCTCTTTCTTGCTTCCTTCCCAGCTCAAATTGACAGCCAAGATTGGGTCAACGAGCAGGTGCTATTGTTACAGGCAATGCTTCAATGTTATTGCAGATTGAGGGTTTCCATTCTGACAGCTGACACCTCTTCTGACAGCTGGAATCAGAGAGACTGCAGCAGAAAAAGTGAACAGGCTGCAAAAAAAGAAAAGTGGCAAAAAAAGTGACATTTTGGGAGGTAAACACACTTATAATGACATACCTGTTCAGTCAAACACTGCTTACACATAATTTTCACAACAACAATCAAAAAAAAAAGAAGGGGTGAAACTGACTCACTAATTATCACCTACTGTTCTTCAACTAAAGTTCCGCTTCATCAAAATGCACCGTTTTCAAGGTTTTTCTTCTGATATTCAAAAAGCCCCAAATCAAAGCGAGGACTCTTAATGTTGTGATGAAACAGAGATGTAAAATTAAAGGCCGGCCGGTGGATGAAAACTAATGGGGACGTTCCATGAATGGCTCTTTGTGGAGCTCCATGACGCAAACAAGGTCATATTCTTGCGCGGCTCCGATGCATGAACCAGAATTTTAATGAGAGCGATCTCGAATGTGGAGGGAAACCTTGGCTCATACAGCGAGTCGCTATCACACCCTGTGGAGCCATCTTTATATCAGTCAGAGGCATCAGGAGCTCCGTCTTAAGCGCTGTGATACACGTGTGGTTTGGACACACTCATTAGAACGAGATAATGATCTAATTTATAACTACATCCGATGATCATGGGGGGAATAACTGAGAGTGAAATGAACGCAAAAATAATTTCAGTCTGGTTGAGTTCATGCTGTTTGGAGATTAATTACATTTAAATCTGTTTTTATGCACAATCGATTCTGTCTTTAACTTCTGTTATTTGGTGCAAGTATCACAACCTGAAATATGTGTGAAGCATCAAACTGTGATAAGAATTTAGAGAACATATGGGTTCAACTGCAACAGACCAAACTCCACTCACGTAAAAGAGAATAATGCAGATAATTAATTAATTTTGCAACAACTGCAGGATTGAGATCATATATATGTTTCTCACTCTTTTAGAAACATTTTTACATCTTTTAAAAAAAAAATCTCCAAATGATTTTAATGAACTCACAAAACAACGATGAGTTGAAGCATCTGGATAATAACTTTATTTAATTTATTCCTACATGTTTTTCCCGTATTTTTTTCTCCTTGAATGACTAAATTAATACATTTCTAAAGCATGAAAGCATCTCATTTTGAGTTTTCTCTGCAATTTCTGCTCCTCAAAATTGTTTTTAACATAATTCTTACTGTTCTATGTCTATTATATCTATTATAGATCTAATAAACAACATTGAATGATGTATTGTGTCCGCTCAAAAAAAAGAAACACAAAAAATACACTAATATATGAAAAACATAGTGAATCCAAATGCAGACTTAACACTGTAAAGAAAATGTAAATCGTGACAGTGTGTGACTAGTTTACTGCAAACCTCTTGCAGTGTTTTAACTTAAATGAACTTCAGTGTCCTCTGTCGTTTGTCCGACTGAGCTTGTTCGACGTGTCGCTCGGCAAGATGAGAACTTTCTAGAGAAACTTTGTCTCTTTGAGTGGTGCAGAGAGAGTGAAGGCCGCTCACCTACACACGACTCCCCGTTGGCAGAAAACAAACCGTTGTCATGGTAGCCGTCGCGGCACTCGCAGTGGTACCAGCCGGGCAAGTTGACACAAGTGGATTTACTGTCACACTCGACAAAGCCGTCCGCACACTCATCGATATCTGTGGAGAAGAGGGAAGAAGTGGGGGACGGAGGGGGACAGTGAGCTGTTTGCATACAATGAATAATATTAAATAAAAAGCTCATCTTGAAATTTGATTTTTACGGTGACTCAACTATTGAGCTCTCTTGTTGCCTGGTAGGCATTTTTCTCTGTTGACTAATTCAGAATAGATAAAGCAACATGTCTTACATTAGAGCAAATGTATTCCAACCGTCTTATCGATCAGGCATCGTTTCATAGCCGGAGACCAACATTGGTATCAATAAAAGATGGGAAAGAAAGAATGAATTTACAATAACCGGCTTATTCTTGGAAGACGGAGATGGAGCCGAATCCTGTTTTGAAGTCACAAGAGGGGGAAAAAAAAAAGCAGCAAGTCCTCAACACAGGTCAAGGCGTGAATTCCTGGGTGTGTGTACATGCTTCTGTTTACCTTGGCGTGGATGTATGGAGTGTGTATGGAGTGTGTGTGGAGTGTGTGCGGCGTGACGTGCAGAGCAGCTCAGCGGAAAGCTTTGACAGAGCTTCAAACACAGCCTGTGGGTGGCTGTCAATAGATGGAGCTGATGTTTGTTTTCCACTTAGAAATATCCTTGACTCCTGCCTCCTCCCTCAGCTCCCGTCTTTAATACGAGACTGAGATTACATGCTCCGTCGTTCTCCTCTATGAATCCCCCGCCCCCACCACCCCCACCCACTCCTCCTCCTCCTCCTCCTGCCATTCTCCGCTCCTCTCTTTCATTCTGTTGTTTGTTTCTTTTTTTTCCTCCCCACTCCCCGCCTCCTTCCCCTGCTCCCGACACCCATAAACTGCATAACGCTGCGAACATAAACCAAGAGCAAGTCCAATATGCTCTCCCAACAATGAGCATAACACGGAGAGAGCGAGACAGATTACTCTGATATTCCAGTGAACATTTAATTAAACTAAAGGGGGGCCTGGCCCACACGAGAGAGGAAATAAAGCCTGTTATTACACAGTGGGGCTAAATATGTTCCATCCAGACATGCATCGTGATTAAATGTGCCCGCGTAGCCAGTGATGGCTTTTTTATGATTGTGCATGATGCATGATGCTCCGCTCTCATTATGAAAATGGCAGAGTGCCGCGCGTGACCTTCTCGGCGGCCGCCTGCAACAGTATCCCCCACAGAGCGACACGCAGACGGGGGCTCACGGTCCCCCACCGCACAGCCAGTAATGGGATTAAGATCTATTGGCTAATGAGCCCCTATTAATAGAATCTCTGCCGCAGATTAAGCGTTGATCGAATGTCCCGCAGATTAAGGAATTATCTATTTTAAAAAATCACCCACATTCATCTGCAGTCGGCCCCTCGCGCTGGTTTTCCACATCGCTCAGGTTGAAGCCGGACGCTCCCGCCCTATAAAGTGAAACACGTTCCACTAATCACGTCGCTTTTAGCCGGAGCAAAGCTCCTCGTTTCCTTCCCCGCAGCACTGCGACGCCGGGTTAAAAGGACACTGGCTGGGAATCGCGGGTCCATGGAAAAACACTCAACCTAGCGTGTCTTTGAAAATTTAAACAAATTCTTCACTTTGTAAAGAGAAGATATCCAATGCTCTTTGTTGCTGGAGAAGTTCAGCGTGATAAAAGCAGCAGAGAGAGCGTCTAAAAGAGGGGTGTCCAACTCGTTTTAGTTCGGGGGGGGGCGCACAAGCCAGTTTGATCACAGCAGCGTCGGGCCACTGAGGAAAATAGAATTACATCCTTCTAATCAAAACTACTTCAGTGGTTCACTTTGGTTTTAGCGTGCACAACAGTGTCTTAGAACATCCTGAAAATGCAGAGAATAACAAACACATTCAGGCTCCCGCGTCGTGTTTCAGCAGCTAATGTCATGAAAACAGAGCGACAGTCTGAGGAAGGATTGGTTATAGAGAAGAAAACTGCTTCACAGGTCAACTGGTGACTCTACGTTGTCCAGAGGTGTTGATGTTGCTGTGGTGGACAGGCTACCTGTCCGGGGCGGAGCCTGCCTTTTGCTCAGAGTCAGCTGGGGTTGGCTACAGGAATCCCCCCGAAGACCCCTGAGATGGAAAAGTGGAGCGTCAAAGAAATTAAGGTAAATCGATCGATTTCACCCAATCAGGTGGCCAGCTTTCACTGCTGCTCACTGCTGTTCAGTTTGGACCCCCACTGTTGTGTTTCGAGAGATAATCACCCTTTAAAGCAGCACTGCCTCATGTGGACAAAGCAAGAACAGCAGCTTCTTTTTAATGAAAAAGAGCCTGTGATGTCTAATTGGTCATCTTTATGCAAACTTGATTCAGGAGCTTGTTCTGACCTCCTGACTGGTTGTGGCCCACCAGCTGTTTGTGTGACCCCGCCCCCCCCCAAGTTCATCAGGAGATGAATGAGATCTACAACAATATAAGAAAAAAAAATCAAGCTGAATTTCTTGAATCATCCTTCTCTGCCAAATATGGATAAAAAATACAACTGTGCCATCAGATGCTGTTTATAAATAGAAGTCTAAAAATATGCAAATGGGTTATTTTCAGCCAGTTTTCCATTCAGGTGTTTTGACGGCTCGCCTGCCTGCCTGTACCGGCGGAGGGTTACACCCTCGACAACAGATTTGTCGATTTCTCTCCGTTCCCAGCAGACCTGTCAGACGCAATTACAGCGAGACGCTTCGCGCGCTGCCTTCACATCAACTTCCGACGCAGCTCCCGCGTGTTTAAGGACAAAGAGACGCGCCGCTGCCGCGCCTCGGACCCCGGCACGTCGTGAGGCAGAGCGAGGGTGCACAGGACGAGTGAAAACTTCTACTCTTTTTCTTTTTTTTCTTCTATTATCGCGTAAATGATAATAGACGATCGTTGTAATTAAAGCATCAGCCGTGACAGACAGACAAAAGGCAGTGCCGGGAGGAGCTGTCTCTACCCAATCATGAGGTTCGGCTTTTTTTGGGTGAATCGCAGACGTGAGCGGCACAGTATTTTCATGCGATAAGTCATGTCATGTTATTTTTCTCTCTCTCTCTCTCTTTCTCTCTCTCTCTCGCTGGATCTGGCGAAGGAAACAAGAAAGAGGAACACAAACAAAATGAAACCGGGCTTTCTGACGATCTCCCGGAGAGGTCAAGGCTGCGCTGGGGCAGCTATTTCAGAGCTGCCTCGCTGACTGAAAGACACGAGAAATGACAAAAAGATACTGAGAGAGAGAGAGAGAGAGAGAGAGAGAGAGAGAGAGAGAAGGGAAAGAGTGGGCCAGATGAGGAGGATGAAAGGAAGAAAGAGGACACCAACAGGAGGAGGGGAGAAAATGAGGAAAGGAGGGGAGGAGGTAGAGGAGAAGGAGTCGGTGGTGAAGGAGAAGAGAAGGGGGGAAGATGAGACAGACTGCAGTTATCCTACTTATTATCCTGAGTGGCAGGCTGGAAACAAGGGCTCTATTAAGGCGGCTCTCGGAGGACAAAGTGAGGAACAAGCGGACGGTCTTCCCTCGGCTGCCTCCTGGGCTTGTTATGCCACTCTGCCATGAACTGCCCTCCTTTCCCTTCTTTTATTCAACCTCTGCCTTCATCTTCCCACATGTTCCTCTCTTTTTTTTTCCTTTGGACGTCCGTCTCAAAAGCCGAGGCGAAAACAGAGGTGCTCTCATTACCACCTCTGCCAAATCCGGCAGTTTGTTCTCCCTTTGAGCGGAGGCAAAGCGAGCGTTTAGAGTGGAGTTTGGCCTGGCCTCTCCTCCTCACCGCTCCCCCCCTTTTCTCTCCCTTTTCATTGTCCCCTGCCACCGACAACCTCTTCGCTCGCTTCTCGCTGCCTATTCTGGTTCCTCAATAAGCTACAGTCCTTTGCTTTCACCTACCACTGCTCCCGCCCCCCACCCCCCCACTCCCCCTTTCCACCCATGTCTTTTCCTTTCTATGACTGACAGATAGCCCGGGGTGGTGGAGGTGGTGGGGATGCGGTTCTGCATCACTCGGTGCGAAACCTGTTACTGCTGCCACACGTTCATCTCCTGTACAGTATCCTGATTCAAACTGATCCCCCCCCTCCCCTTCCCAGCGGTCCCCCTGGTAATCCTGCAGGAGCTGGGATCCTGAAGACGTTCCCGTTGATCCCTTCCCCGACTCAGACGCCTCCTGAATGCAAATGGGTCTGAAAACGAGCTGAATTCGTCATGTCAGAGCGCGGCCGCGGAGCCTTTCGCGTCGATAATGCGTACAAAGCTTTTATCGGCGCAAACGCAGCGATAAGGTGAGCGATGGATCGCGGGGGCCGCTTTTATGTACAGTAAAGTGTAATGGAGTGATTGCCACCGGTCCTCGGTCTTCATTAACTGGGGGGGAAAAAAAAGAGCGGGCTCTAATAATCAATCAATCACCGTGAAACCCGAGGTGGACCCCCCGGTTACACACCGGGTTCCTGAAGATGAAACAGACACTGAGACGCAAATCCATATCTGCAAGCACTTGAGTGGGAGAGTAGATGAGTAATCACGGCAAATTGGAAACAAGCCTCGTGAGCAATCGGTGGCTGCGAGAGCATGAAGGGGAAAAAGCAATCACTGCGTGTGTGCACCCCCCCCCACCACCTCCCCACCACCCAACCCTTCAGAACTGGTGAAATCACAAAGTGTCACCTGCATTTACAGTCAAAATATGCTAAATGTTGACTGACAAAGATTGTTTGGTGTTTTTTTTGTGTGAGAATGGAGAAACAAAAAGATTCAGGAATACGTGTTGGGTCTGTCGCCGCTCTCGGTGGGAGGACGACTGACAGCTGAGCCGGCAGGAGCCACCAGACGCTTTACAAACAAACAAGTGCTGGAAATCGCTACCTTCAAGCTTATACCACAGATTGCTGCGTGAGCACTGGCGTTTTGTTTTTGGGTGTAGCGGTGGATGTTCTTATGTCATTAGTTCGAACTGCTCGCGCATTGTTTTAAAGTATGAAAGCTAAGTTAGCGCTAGCTTACAGGTAGCTCCAGTTTTACAAAATCCCTCCAAAATTTATATCTTATTTTATTTTAGGAATAAACTTAATGTAATTTTTTATTTAGTTTAATTAATGTTCATTTAGCATTGAAATGTAATCAGTCTTTCTCAATTAAATCTTGGTATTTAAAAAGTGAAAACGGCGACTTAGTGTTGGACTTGCTTTGGACTTTTTTTACTCTTGTTTTTTGTCGAAAAAATTGAATAAATACTTGAGAAACCTCACAAATGTGTTGATGTCAGTGTTGCCATAAAAGAGAGAAAAAATATTCAAAGTGAGCTGAGATCATTGTGGAGCTAAAAGTTCTCACACATCCTGTTTTCTCACACCACAATAAAACAGACTTTAGACGACTGACGGTGGAAAATGGTCCCATTTACGCCGTTTTGCACACTTTCTTCTGCGCCTGTCCTTCCCAGACCTCACCTCTACGTGGCAGCAGAGAAGTAGCAGGCTTGTTATTTAGGTTTGTCCTTTGTTTGTGAGTGCTGTCCTGAGCCCGGCGAGGGCCGCTGCGCTCCAGCAGCTGCAGGATCAACCTGTCCCTGGGAGATGTGTCATTTAGGTTGAAGCAGCAGGTTGCGCTGGGCTAAACGACAGCTCAGGCCATTAGCAGGGCCTAATTAAGACACACTAATTATGGGTGATGGAGTGATCGCTCTGGAAGGCCGTCTCTAAATAAATAATGAATACATAATCATTGTGCTTAAACAAGCCGCTTGAGCTTAAACAGTTGCAGGCCCCCGGGCCTTGTGGGTAAAATTGTGGAGAAAAGAAGGGAGCACTGCCGCGATGCATCATGGGAGCTGTCAAGGAGGAGGGGAGGGAAGGGGGGAGGGGGGAGGGTGAAAAAATTAATACGGTTTTAAATATTCACTACCTGTGCCTGAGTGCTGGGTGGAAAGTGCCCAGGGGAGATTTCAACTGTGATGAGGTTGTGATGTTTTTTCCCCCCCCCTTGCCTACACATTGTAGGCACACGCGCACGCCACGCCACGCACACACGCGCGTACACACAAACCCTCAACAGCTTCAATTACTGTTAGCAGTCGCTCCGTCTTTCGCAATCCAGCCTGGACGGGCCTGTGTTGTGTTGTGTGCACGTGTAAGCTGTCCGTCTCCATTTACCTGAAAGCCGTAATACGAAACTCAAACTGACTCCTCGTCTGTTTGTCTGCTTATTCAGTATTTATCGTTCCACTTGTGGAGCGACTGGCCCCGTAATACTGCACTTAAAACACAGCGTCATGGCTGTGTTACGTGTTATACCTGCTGCTGAACCACCGGTACTCCTGTGACTCCGCCCATCCATCATACTTCCAACTCTCCCACTTTTGAGTGGCAGTGTGCAGGAGCCAATTCACTCCAGCTGAGAACTTTAGGAGTGCTGCGCGAGTTTGAAAACTGCAGCCTGATCTGGACGGAAACGACTGAAAACAAGGACAAAGAAATCTCAGTTTGTTTTCTTATCGGCTCCCAAAGACGACACAACTTTCTCGTTGTGACTTTTAGAACTTATCTTGAAAAAAAAAAAACATGTGTGGATTGACTCCTGATGGATAAATCAACAACAATAACCAAGTTCAAAAGTATTTTTCGACATGTTTATGCTTGTGAGTTTGCAGTGAATACAATGTTTTTACCATTGTTACTCTTGTTGGAGGAGAGATTTTGTTTGTGCAAAAAAGGCCACCACTCTCATGTTTTCCTGCATCACCAAGCCGGCATGAATACCTAAAATATTCCGAGTACTGTTTAGCATTTAAATTCACATGGATGCCAGAAGGAGTCTATGAAAAAAACCCAATAATGCCTTGTGACAACACTGACGAGAGGGTTTTCCATCTGATAAGTCATCACCGTCTCCCAGCGTCCAGACTGCATGAGAGCACTGAGCTTGAAATGAAGGATATTGTTGTCATTTCGCATCAAACACGAAGGCGTCCACCGCGCTGGGGAGCGAGTGACGGCACTAAACCTCAGCGAGAGTCCGCCCAGCAGACAGGAAGGTGAAAGGTTCCATGAAAATGTATTTTTTTTTTAATCCAGATGCGTGAGTATGGACGAGCATTTTTGCTGATCATCCTCTCATTGCCTTCAAGCTTTCCTCAAAAACTCGCAGGACAACCTCATGTTCCCTCCCCTCCTCCTCCTCCTCCTCCTTCCTCCTCCGGCTCCTCCGTTCTCTGCGTCACCTCCTCTCTTATCTCTCGCCTCGTGTCCTCTCTTCGGCGATCGCTCAATAATTAAACGCACTCAACAGTCGAAACAACCCAAACAATTGCCTTCACCTCCGTTTGTTTGAGAACAGGTTGTAAAAACTCGGTAAATATTTCATCGGTAAAACAAACAACAATGATGAAAACGGGGCGCTTCCAACAAGCGCGGGGAGGAAAACATGCTGGTAAGTGATCACGGGACGACACACGGAGAGTTTCTCTTTCCAATAAAACACTAATTTACAGCGTAGGTGTAATGCACCGGGGCTCCTTCATGGTGCTCTTGAACGTCACCCTCCAGGAGTGTGTAGGAGTCACAAATCCAAATTGCATCATTAACACGGAACATAAAAATCTTTTTTATCTCTTTCTCCTTGTCCTTACAGAACACCGTCGCTGCGGAGCTCGCAGGAGGACTCGGGCCGGCCGATGAATGGGGAGATGAAAGCGAGAGGTGTCCGTCCCCCAGCATCTGATCAAATGCTCCTCCGCAGCTCGGCAGCCCACGGTTGTCCTTTCACAAAAAAAAAAAAAAAACGTGTGCGAGAGCCAGCCGGGGACGGCGGAGACGGCCATTAGTTACAGACCTGACAGCGCGGTGACAGAAAATTTGAACCGGTGGCCAAGCATCCTAATAAGCTTAGGAGGGCTTGAAAGGAGGGCGATAATGAGCTGAAAATAAAGAAAATACAAAGGCGCTACCTCCCCATTCATCTCACAAGAACAGTTCAGCAATCCAGTCAATAAGCACACATCTGAGACCTGGGAAAAAAATGAAAAAGGAGGGAGTATGTTCACAGATGTTATGTCCAATTATTTCCTGCGGGGTGGACTGTTGGCGGGCAGGAGAAATCTTTACCGTCCTGGGCCCTTGATTCTCTGAAAGCATCTTCAAGCTGTGATGGTTGTAAAGCCCCCTCGTTATGAATCTTCTTACATCAGTGGGGTGTGTTTTTTTTTCTCGAAGTCTTAAAGGAACTAAAGAGGCTTTGAGGTTCACATATTAGCAGATCCTCCCGCTGACTTCTCTTAAGCAGGGGTGAGCACCTTCAGATGAAGCCGGCCGGTGATTTGTTCAGGCGGGGTTTACGGATTTGTTTTCTTTAATCATTCAGCCTTCCTGCCTTCCCCAGGACCACCGATGCTCTCTGTTTGTGTGAGCGGCGTTTCTACGCAAAATGAGTGATGAGCTGTAAACGCAAGCGTTGAATAAATAAACGGCTCCTCCAGGCTACGATTGGGAAAGTCGAAAGTCTGAAAAGCGGAATTTTACTTTCAGGTTGTTTCTCTGAAGATTTGCTTTGTTTCCCAGTTTGGAGTCCACCAACGTTAAATGGTGAGTTGAATCCTCGTGTAAAGCAGATCACAGTGCTCGAAGCAGCCTCGACACGCCTCCGTGATCGGTGACGCTCGTTCACTCCATCGTTCACACATCAGTGTTGACAGCTGCAGTACAACGTGCCTGTACGCCGCTGGGACCAGCGGGGGGCTTCGGTGTCTGGTCCAAGGACACTTCAGACACGCCCACTAAAACAGTGTCGATGCTGACGTTTTCTGTTCATCAGTCATGTGAAGGTGAAGCTCTGCCCAGTCATTTGGTGGAGCAAATTATGAGTAACATAATTCAACTATTTCGTTCAATGGTTTTGTTTCTTTTAAAAAAAAAAAAAAAAAGAATAAAAAAAACACCCAATCTAAAATACAATCTGCATTTTTTTTTCATTTTATTTGCACAAAAAAACAAATCGGCAAATGGAATTTTTCCTCAAAACATGAAATAAAAAATATTATATAAAAAAACAATAAATATTAAATAATTGATGAAAAGAAATGACTGGGAGCAAAAACAATGATTTGGGAAACAATCTAAAAGAATTTTCTCGCTCTATTTTAATATATACATTATTTATTTTAGCCCAATGAAAGTTTGCCTGTTCTCTTACCTTTTTTTTTTTTTTTTTTTTTACATTTTTAATATATTTTTCTCCTGAAAGTATATATATTTCATATATGTTTTATGTTTTTAATGTACAAATCCGTCATTTCCACAAACACAGAGTTAAGGATTTCTCCTCTGAGGACGTGTGTGTGTTAAAGGGTGTGTGATGGTACAACACACGTCCGTACGCATGTGTGTGCATGATCTGAGTCCTTGTGTTGATGATGACAAACTTTTCTTGTTTAAGAAAAGTTCCAAACAAATAAAGTCAGAATGATTGATAGTGGCAGATGAATTGGCTGCTCTTGGAGTAAACGCTGCACATTTATTGGTAAACGTGTTCGATAGTTTCTATCATCTAAAAAAAGCTGCGAGCTGGAGTGTCTCACTGAGGACTTTAAGGTCTTCACAGCACTCAGGGACTTGCAGCTCTTTGTCTTTCCTTCAAATATGTACATTGAACATGTTTTAAATATATATTGTGTGTGTTTCTTGTGCGCCTCATGAAGAAGGAGCATGTGTGGCCTCGCTTCCAAGTGCTGCTTGGCAAAAAGCCTGTTAAAAAAATAACAGGCTTTCATATAAAAAGCTTTTCCACACCCATGTCTATAAATCAAGACTGAAGGCTGAACAAGTATCCTTTTGGCTCTATTTGCTCTCCTGCACTTTAACTGATGTTACGAGAAAATAAGATTGGTCGCAACAATTCATGGAATGAAAAGGAAAACGAGACCGTCGAGTGGAAAAAGCCGCTGCAGCTTGTGTTTATCCATCTTGAAAAGATGCAAGTATTGATTATATCACATCAGACAAAATCAAACATGAGTAAAAGGATCAAAACATAAAATAACAGCTAAATAAATAATGCATCATGAAAAGGGGAAAAAAAATAACAATGACCTTCACACACTTCTAAGTGAGCTCAAGTGGTATCTGGTAGTTATGCACTACAAAGGAACGATCAAACAGAGACCCATTAGGTGGAAGTGGGAGGCATCCGAGTTTCTTCCGCTGCACTTTATTATTCTTGATGTTTCTTCAAGACCAAGAAAAAGAAAGAAGACATCCACTCGATTGAAAAATAAACCTAATACTTCCACATTGACCCGTCTGTCATATGAGCCATATGAGGCGCGGTGTTTGCCTTGGGCTACGTGTTGACTTTGCTGCATGTTCGGGGCACACATTACATGGCTGGCTCTGCGTACATTTATATCCATGACTGAAGTGTATGTGCCCGGCCGCGGCTGCGCCCTGCATAATTCATGATGTGTCAGAGTTCTCCACTATGCTGGTGTCTGTCTGTCAGCACTACGTGTCCCCTGTCCCTCCCCGTCCATTCCCCCTGAATGGTAATGACAAGGGAGTGCACACGCTCACACGCACGCGCACACATACACACACACAGGCCCACAGAGGCATACATACACAAAAAACGAGAAATGAGCTCACTATAACGCACAAATATGCAGCAGTCTCCAAAAAGACAGCAACTGTAAAACTGTTGCGATTGTCTTGCACATGTGTGCGCTCATAGGTGTGTGTGCGTGCGTGCATGCGTGCATGCGTGCATGCGTGCGCGCGCACGCGTGTGTGTGTTGAAGAGCTCCTGTTCGGTGTCTTATGACAGGCCGTCAGTCTGCCGCAGCAGCAGCAGGAGTGGTGGAGTCCCCGGGGAGGCCTCTAAAAGCTCACAGGGTTCTGGGGGTGGGGATGGGGGGTGTGGTGTGGTGGTGGGTGGGGGGAAATGGGGGCTTGGGAGTCCAGACTTAGTGAAAGCTTTTCCATGTTCATCCACCCTGCTCTGCTTCTCCTCCTCTGGCAGCCCCGACTCCGCCAGCCTCATTCTGCATCCAAATGCGGAGAAAAACTCACTAACCCCGACCCTCTAACCACCCGTCTCTCCTCTTGCATTTCCCAGTCCGTCGCTGCATCTGTCAGTTTTTCCCCACATCTCTGTATCTTCCTTTCCCCTTCACCTCCTCTCCCCCCCCCGCCTCCCCCCCCCCCCCCTCTGGTCGTTACCTCTCTTCCCTCTCCCTCCTCGAATTTCGCATCTGTCACTCTCCTCGTACATCTCCATCTCCTCTCCCCAAACCCCTGTTCTCTCTCCCACTCCTCCCATCCCATCCTCCCAAATCTCCTCCCCAGCAGTCGAGCAGAATATCCAACAGTACATTAACCCTCATACATCTCTGTGAGCCGAGGCAGTCGACACGTCCCTCACTGGGAGCCCCTGTCACACAGAGAGGAGAGTGGAAAGGACCCTTCCTTTCACAGTGAATGACTGCTGAAGACTCTAAACAGTGCCCTGTAGCACGGGGGGGGGCCCTCCTGGTGGTCTCCAGCTATGAGACGATGGAGCCACACGAAGACAACAGCAGCAACTACAAACAGCGAACCATCAGGTCGGTTGCTGTCAGAGGACTAACCCTGACGCCACCGCGAGGGAGCGAGGGAGAGCGAGAGAGAGCTGGAGCTGCACACGGCAGCAGCGGTTGTGGTGACAAACATGTTGTCGCCCGAGGCGTAAAGAGCGCGCACGAGAGTTTCAGCGAGGGCTTGTTTGTGTGCGCATCCCGGAACCTCGATTTCTAATCAGCCCCGCTGACGAGCGGAGGGGAGCCTGAAAGCAGGCGGGTCCCTCAGCTACCAATCACTCATCTCCCAATGCTGTGATTAAGACGCAGACGACTGTATTTACAGACAATCATTTGGAGAATTTACATGGGATGAAAAGTTTGGTGGTCTAAATTGCAATCAATCGTAATTCCTCACTTACATCTGGCCGTGGTTAGTACCTGCACTCACCAGTGTAATGGAGGCGAGAGGAGGTTCACTTGTGACACTCACAACATAAACAAAGATGAATAATAAGCTTGACTATTTACTTTGTTTTACCCTTCCTCGAACAACCAGGATTCCAGCACCAAGACTTAACCTGACATGCCAACAAGAAGCATATCAAAGGAGGTGATGGTCAACCAAGAGCTACTCAAAATTTGCAATTACTGAAAAAGCTGAAAACAGATTTGGCATTCAAATTATTGTGTAGTAATTATAGAACGAGCTGAGTAGTGGAGGAAGAGAGGAAGACGTCTGACAGAGCTGCTGGTTTTAGATCTACTGACTTCAATACTAACTGCAGTAGCTGCTAGTAACAACAGCAGAACCCAAAGAGTTACAGTGAAACTGATAGGCTGACTTGTGAGTTTGCTAGAAAGTTACTAGTTAATGTTTTCTTGAGTCCTGATTAGATTTTGTCATAAAGTTAAAAGTCAAGACCAAAAAGGGACGTTTATGAGAAGCTAAACTGTGAATCTGGTGTTTCTCTTTACGGTTCGACAGTTTTTGCTTGAAAGTTGTTTGTAGAATGTGAAACTTTCTCTATTTCTCTGCTGTTGTATGAACCACTGCTCATTCAATGAGTGCTGTGTACTGACATATCAGGCTGTAACGCTGAAGGCAGAAAAAAAAAATCACTTTGCACAGAGCTGTTGTGAAAACATTTTCTGAAACGCACAACAGTCACAAACAATAATAAAGAATAAATAAATAAAAAAACGAGTCGGACAAAGAGAGAAAGAAATGTGGGGATCTAACACACTATAGAAGGTAATGAAATGTGTGATTGCCTGGGCACTGCCATTACTATAGGATGAGGTTCTCAGAACCTTCTCGGCTGCAAAATGGGGAGGAGGATAAGTCATTATGGCAAGGTGTGTTAACACACTCTCTCTCTCTTTCTATGGCTGCCTCCCTCACACACAGGCACACCTTCCTCAGCTTCTTCCAGCAGCACAGCAAGGAAATTCATTTACTTTAAGACGGGCAGTAAAAAGGACGCCTCGTAAAAAAAAAGGCCCTTTATGTGCAATCAATACCTGAGCCAATGAGAGAGCAGCGGGGCTCAGTTTGCCTCATTCAAAGGGGAACACACACACACACACACACACACACACACACACACACACACACACACACACACACACACACACACACACACACGGAAAGCTGTCATGACTTTCTATAAGCTCGGCTGCTTGTCTCATGAAGGACACTCCGTGAAAAGGTTAAAGTTAGCGATGAGGAAGGTGTTGCACGGGGATTACAGTGTTTCTTAGCTACATTAAATCAGCAGCACAACAGGGCCAAACACGCTCGGTAGCATCCAAAGCCTTCTGTCTTATCATAATGTCGTGTTTGACATATTTCCATGCCTGAGAGCGAGCGGCGATATGAGCTTTGCAATAAACGCCGGCTGGCTTAATACGCGTTAAGCTATCACGCCCTATCGGATGTTGTGCACCCAAGAGTGTGCGCGGTTGTAATGTGGAGGTGGCGTGGAGCCCACGAGGAGAACGCCGCGCTGATTAATACGGGCTGTGATATGGGGTAATTCCCATACTGCTGCAACTGCAGTTCAAATCCTCCACCGGCCATTGGAAGAGGTACAAGCCCATTACTCACCATGGAGTGCAGGCACGCACACACACACACACACACACACACACACACACACACACACACACACACACACACACACACACACACACAC
>JAUESF010000080.1:4818842-4830141 GCA_032274765.1 Malacoctenus tetranemus
TGTGTGTGTGTGTGTGTGTGTGTGTGTGTGTGTGTGTGTGTGTGTGTGTGTGTGTGTGTGTGTGTGAAGGAGGGGGACACAGGGTGAGATAGAGCAAGTACGCTTGTGTGTGTGGTCCATGAAAAGAAAATAAGCAGCACTAATGGGAAGTTTTTCCTGTCTTGGATCAGGCTTAAGGGGTTTCAAAGCAAAATTGTTTGCAGCGACGGGAACGCCGTCCAAGCCCACCTGTTGCTCATGATTGCAGAGATCCGCTCGAGCTGGGCCATGTCGAGAGACATACTGCAGTGTGCCACTCAATAACATCAATGGACTGGCCCAGCCTGTTCATTCCACAAGATTAGCCAAGCACAGACAGTGCAGCACAATGCAATATGTGCATGTCGCGGGCATGTCTGCACAACAGCGAAGACACCGAGAGGCGGTGCTGATGAAGACACAGATGCTGCTGCTGCTGCTGCTGCTGCTGGTCATTCTCATAAACTGTGCTCAGTGTCTGTTTCCAGGTCACAATTTGAAATCTTGGAGTGGATTTATCAGTCAGTTTTAATCAGTTAAACCTTTTCTTTGAAATGGCAGTCGGGGTTCTTTTACTGAGCCACTGGTTTCCCGTCTTCAGAGTGAAAACGAATACAAGCAGAGAGTAGAAATAAGCCAATGGAAGAACGAACGCCAAGTCGTTGATATGAATTTATGCCTCATCAGATTTCAAGAGCAGAAACATTTTCTATACTGTAATCTATTCTTTAAATCAGTAACTGCATCAAGCTGATCCTCCAGCTACTGATAGGAATTCCCATCCCACATCTTGTTCTTGTTAGCGTTCGGATGTACACGAGCAACTACGAGAAGTGAACAGTCAGCATTGCAGCCGTGGACGCAGCTAATTGGTCTTGGCTCCTAATAAGGGGATGTGGGTTTAGCTCCAGTACGGCTGGGCCCAGTCGAGGCTGCGCAGGGGGAAGAATGGAGACTGGGAGGAAGCCCATCAGACGCCGCGGCCAGGCTGCCCGGCGAACTGACCGGTCAGGTAATTAAAAAGACTCTGTGAGACTTTCTGTTTTTCCAGAGTGTGAAAAGTCCAAGGCGAGGGCCTGGAAGCAAGGCCTCCCTTGGCCGGGTGTCCGGCCTGGCTGCTGCAGGGCCCACGGTGATGTTTTAGCACGCTGGTTTTAGCACCATCTTTCAATTTGGCTTTTTGTCTCAGAGACGTCGTCTCTGACCAGCCCCCCTCCCCCCTCCCCCTCTCACTCCAATCCACCCGTAGCTTTAAGTAGAAATACAGCAGAAAGAGCTGGATGGATGGATGTATCCCCCAGCTGGCTTACATTCCTCTGGTTTCCACTTGTGTCTGCTACTCCTACTTTATGGGTCAGTGTTTCTGTGATTAAAGTTTCATTCTCTTTTTCCCTTCCCTCTGCTGTCCTCTCTCTTTCCATTCATGGTTGTGTCTTCGGCCCCTTTTCACATCCTCTCTCTCTCTCTCTCTCTCTCTCTCTCTCTCTCTCTCTCTCTCTCTCTCTCGCTCTCTCTCTCTATTTTCTTTTCTTCAAGGTTTAAATGTCCCTAAAAATTAACCAGGGAAACTCCCATCCACTTTTATACTGCTGCCACCTCACCAGCTAAAAAAGTGTTGTTTCATCCCATAAAAAAGTTCATTTGAAAAAAGCCCACACTTCTACTATTTCTAATTGCAGTCCCTGCATATTGTGCAGGGGTCAAACACACACCAAGCATAACGCAAAGTGCAGCGGCAGCACTATCTTGTTCTCACAGTCGGCCTGCATTTATCTCTGGTCGCTGCTTTATTGTCCCTGCCAGCTGACTGGTCATCTTCTCACAGTGATTGATACAGGCCTGGGTGTGCACTCCTTGTCTCACTTCCTCTTCCTTTACTGCTTACTGGAATTGGTTGTTTCACACGGGGCGGTGGTGGGGGTGAGGGGTGGGGGATGAGACACTGAGTGTGGGACTCTTCAGAGCAGCAATGGACAGAAACACACCTGGACAGCCTGTCTCAATTTGGAGATCATTTTTTACCAGTGCAGGTTTGTATTTTGTCAGACCAGGCAAAGGCTCAGCCCCCCCACCCCCATCCCCCCGTGGTCTCTTGTGCCTCCCATAGAGGGCCCTGCAGCCCAGATTAGAGACCACTGACAAGACTTTTCACACTCAGCAGAAGCAAAGGGTCATGATTGGCAATGGTTTCGAGACCAAAGACCGAAGAATTGAATGATCGAGACCGAAGCTCATCCTGTTCTGCTGTTGCTTTGCTTTGCTGTTTCCATTTGGAACTGATAACAACCACATTTATGAATTACGTCACGCATTACGAGTTGAAATCCTGCATTTCCTAAAATGTCAAGTTTTCCCAGTTAAACTTTGCTGAAGGCTCCTGAACCGGCCCCCTCCTGTACACATATCAACAGGACTGATTCATCTGACTGCTGGAGGTGGGGCCATATTTGGATGACTTGGAAGTGAAACCCACCGGCCCCATCCCCATTAATCCTTGTCAGGGTGGTCCCTCTGTCCTTCTACTGTTGTCTTTCTTTCAAAAGGAAGAGAAGGGGTGGAGGGGTGGGGGGGAAGATTCCCAGGAGTACGTGTGGCCTGACATTTGCTATCCCGTTACAGCCCACCTAAGACAGAGCCGCGCACATAAAACAACATGAGACACAAGGTAATGAAGTGCTAACCACTGAGGTAATCGTCCCCCCCGAACAGCGACCCTTTCCCCCCTCCCTGTCTCATCCCCACATCGCTGCTCGCCTTTTTTCCGTTCCTGCCTCCTCGTGCGCTTCAACAATAGTATGCGAGTGACAAGATGTTCCTTCAGATAAATGAAAATGTGCTTTTGTCCCATGCATGCTTGTGGGATTGGAGACAAGAATGAAGAGTTACTGTGGTTATCCTCATGATGAGGCGATTAAAAGCAGCCTCGGGGGAGATGAATACATACTTCTTGGACTGATTTAGGAAAGGGAACAACCAAGGGAGATATTAATGCCTGCCAAGATGATTGGTGGGAAGTTTTTTTTTTTGCTTTGTTTTGGGTTGGTTTTTTTAGGAGAGGCTTCAGTTTCAAATAAAAACGCTGCGACTCCAGGTGAGTGCTGGTTGACGCTCACTGGCGGTGACACTTGGAGGGCCGCTGTGTGCTCTCCTCACAGGCAAAGATACAAATCTCCCTCTGGCAGCTGCGGTTTGTTGGGGCTGAGGCAGATTCTTGGTGCGAGTCTTGTCTTAACATGGTAGATAGGCTGGTGAGTCGTCTCTGAATGAGTCGCTTTATGAGTGATGGCCATCTGGCTTGTTTCTCTGTGCGAGTATGGTTTCCCTTTCTTCTTCTCCACCCCTCACCCCCCCCTTTTTCTCCTTACTAAATAGCAATGAAATGTAGAGGGAAAACAAATGAAAAGATAGCCCTTTGAAAACAGATCTGCCCCAAGTCGCTCTTCACCAGCGCACGCCGCCGCCACCTCCCTCTTTAATTCGGACCCCCTCCTCCATCCACTTGTGTAGGCTTGACGAAAGAGTACACCTCTCCCCGTCGCACGCAATGGGGGTTGGGGGGGGGGGGGGTGAGGCTAGGGTGAAATTAAAAGAAAAACCGTGAGGGAGGAGAAAGGAATGATGTGGACGAGCAGGGGAAAGTGATGGTCAAAGGAAAATCCATTTGCGGAGGCTGACGTCAAAAAACGTAGAGCAGCTCAAGCGCAGATAGCCGGACTGAAGCGCGACAGGATGATAGAGGGCGAATTAGATGAAGGGGGGGAGAGAAAAGAGGGAAAAGGTGAGGAGCTCAAACTCTCTAACTGGGCAGAAGAAGAGCAGCAAGTTCACAGAGGGGAAAATGGGTGGAGGAGCTTTGAAAAGAGATGGTTGTGGTCGAGAGGAAAGTAAAATAACATGGGGAAAACAGAAGCGGTCAGACGGGAGAGCATAATAAAAGGAGAGGGCATTTCATTGAAAAGTGACAAACAAAGAGGATGCAAAACAGGTTTCAAAGTAAAACGCCAGCAGATCTTCCCGAGAGAGTGAAGAATAGAGCGTAAAACTAAAACGTGAAACCCCTTAAAAATATCTATATGGAATTTGCATTTGGCGTAAACAACAAAGAAGAAACCATCAATTCCTTGACATAAACAAGTTTTAGCATCCTGTTTATAACAAGTCAGAAAACAAGCCTAATCATGTCCAGTAAGGCTGTTGTAGCACCACGTGATCTGCATCCCTTCATGTGACATTGTAGAGCTGTGATGAAGCCAACTTTTTTAGGCCACAAGACTGAAACGTACGCTGAGTCAGTTCTGATTGTTATGTCATTAGCCTCCAGGGTTTCCACGATAACACATTATGGTGAGAAACAACGTTGCAAAAATCAGATCACTTTTCCCACTTGAATCGAGCTCTTTCATCCAGACTCGTCAGCAGAGCGCCGCGGAGCTGCAACAACTCGCCCCTCCTGACTGCTCAGAGTGTTCACACGGAGACGTCCACATCAGAGACCGTCGCAGACAGCACACCTCCTGCACACTTCCTGCACAACTCACTCTCCAAACACAAATCTTTCATATCCTATTGACACCTAATAGTGTTGAGCGATGTGCCGAGCAGGGTGGGAAAGATTAGTGAGCCGACAGACATTCCTCACAGCTGATGTCAATGCACCATCGCTGAATATGCTCAATGTGATGTTCCAAACCCAAATATGAACCCCCCCCTCGGACAATATGAGAGCTGATATGTTTGGATTAGGGTGGTCCCCAAATGGCTGACCCCCCCCCTCCTTAGGTCAAAATCATAACTCCTGAGGTAGAAATTCCTCAGGCAGGGTTCAAGGAGAACCCCACGGAGGTGAGAGGTGGCCGGGATGCCTTTGTTGCCAGACTCTGGAAGCAATACGAACCAAATGAGTAGTTCACGAGCTCGCTGACCACAAGGGCACATTCCACACATTCTGACCTCAAACAGTGATGTCTTGGGGAGTTTGCAGAGGACAGATGTCCTTTGCACAACCTGTGTGGTGTGGAGAGTGTGGGGTGGGGTGGGGGGTGGGGGATGGGGGGGTCGGAGAGCGAGCACGGGATCTTTTGATATCATTGTTCTTTCCCACTTCCAGACTCGCTGCGGTTTGAACCGGGGTGAATCACTCCAAACGAGTCCCTGTGAGAATCATCCATCCGAAAGCCGCCGGAGGTTTATTTAGACTCTGATGTCGGACCAGGAAAAATAACTGGAGCTGCTGCAGCCTGCAGCGTGAAGGTCAAAGCGCCTCCGCCATGGAACAAAACTCTGGTACATTTGAGAAACAGGGTCCTTGAACAACAAGAATCTAATCAAATTACAGATACACTTCACGTTACCACCATCATTATCTTCTGTGGTATCGCAGCGCGGCCCAGCTTTAGTCTCTTTTTCTCAAGTTCTTCAATTTTTGAGACGCTTCCTGCAACAACATCAGCACGAGGCCGTAAAATCTGTTGATTGACCCCATCCCACATATATTTTACATCCTCATGGGAAATACACTACATTTGTTCTCTAATTCAATTTTTATGGGAATACTTGTTGAAAACTCAAAATCAGCGTCAGGAAAGTGTTTCTAAAAAGTTTGGGTCCAAATCTGTCAAGCTGTAAAAACACTTCACCTTCTTATTTGCAATGTTGAAACAACCAATCCACAGATAATCTGCAAAAGCTGTTTTTTTTCCACAGTCGGTTTTTGTGTTGCACTGGAACACAAAATCTATTTGGTGTACTGTCATGAAAGAGTTCGTCGGGTTTTGTTAAATAGGTTCATTCCTTAAAAACCAATCAAACAATAATGCATTCATCTGGCTATTTGTAGGCCACAAATAGCCAGAAAGGTGGCCACATTTGGCCATCTGGCTTTCAGTCTCTCAAGCATTTAGCACCCTGAGAGACAAAATTGACATTTAGATGTCGGTGGACACCAAATTAAATTCAAAATAATATTTCTGTGACAACTGAAAACACAAAAAAGTGGGACTGAAATGTGACTTCAAGCATAAAAAAATGACATTTGTTTTCTCCACCACCTGAAGATCCTGCCAGCTTCATGAGCAACTCTCCTGGAGTTTAGATTTGAGTAAACTTATTAAACCAAACACAGGCGCAACAGAAATGTAAACTCAAGCTATCGCAAGTCTGTTCACTTCAATGAAACCACTTCTAACTGGGAGTTTTTAAAGCATCTCAAGTGGTCGTAGTGGTTGGAGTGAAAATAGCGGCTATAAAATTAGTGTACTGGTGGTTTTGTTGTAAACTCTCAGTTTTCATCTTCTCACAGCAACACAATCGGTGAACACGGAGTCCTCTACCTGCCCTCCCCTCCCCTCCCATCTTGAATTGTTTGTTCGGGGTCAGCTCTGACCGCCGCTTTGATTGAGCGCCGCCAGGTGCACGTACAGTGTTCGGCCGCGGCTTCTTTTTTTCTCCCCCCTTCCATCTAATTCACATCCTGAAACGGCTGATTTATCTGGAATTTTTCTACAAAAAGTAGCAGCTGCATAAACAGGAAAAGCAATTTGGGAGCATGCAACGCTGAACGCCAAGGCTTCCTCCGACACGTTGGGAGAGAACGGTCGGCGGCGACAGTTTGGGGCTCCACTCTCTGATCCAGTTTCCACTCCTGTGGAGGGAGAGCGGCTTTATTATAGAAAGACAATCTCACCCCAATTAACCCGCGCCTTCAGAGGTCGCAGATAGCAGCGCGGCGCAGCACGTGGAGCGCAACGCCAGCCTGGTATCGCTTGTGTAAATATGGTAATTATTGGAAGGGGTCTTTTTCCACGAAGCCCCCCCACACCCCCCTACCCCTTTCTGCGGCACTGACGCACCACAAAGGGGTTTGATGTCACTGGTGCTGTGTTTGACTTCCCCTCCCGCACACACACGATTTGTCTTTCAGTCAGACTGAACGACGGGTGATGCAGTTGCTTCCTGCGCCAGGCTGAAGGGGTTAAATGGGATCCCACTGACCCACATAAACAAGCGCTCTCATTCATGGCCTCTGTTACTCCCTCATTGCTGAAGTCTGACTCACAAGCATACAAACACTCGTACCCCCCCTCCCCCCTTTCCCCAACACCACCACCACACTCTTCTCCTTCTCTCACACGACTCACCC
Organism: Malacoctenus tetranemus; assembly: GCA_032274765.1. Lineage (NCBI taxonomy): Eukaryota > Metazoa > Chordata > Actinopteri > Blenniiformes > Labrisomidae > Malacoctenus > Malacoctenus tetranemus. The sequence goes on from JAUESF010000080.1 coordinate 4,825,999, forward strand.
ACTCAAAAGAAGCTCCCTCTTGTATCCTCTTTTTTTAAATATCAGCATTTATGGCCCATACACTTCACACACACATAGTATTGTACACACAGTGTTGGTGGATCTAGACACACACGTTACACACGCACATGCAGCCTCACACTCAGTCTTTCCTTTCTGCACACAAACACTCTGGGAGAGGGAGAGGAGGTCAACATAACTCTTCTCCCAAGAATGCAGAAGAAGTTTATGTTGCCGTTGGAAAGGGAGAGAGGCATCTTGTGTGAGCTCAGATGAGCAATTATCCTTTTCAGCATGCAGACTTTGAAAAAAAAAGAAAAAAAGAAAAAAAAAGGAGGCCTTTTTTCTGGGAACGTGCCTCCCACCAATATTTTCTCTTCACAGCCGCAGGAGTACAGCAACATTTGAACCAAACGGGCAAACGTCTCCCTGTCACTCGGTAGGAATGTGTTATTTTTACCCGGACTATTTTTACCTCCACTCACGTCTATGGCGCCAAATAATAACATTGTGTTCGAACACGTAAAAAGTGCGATGAGCCTTCTTTTTTTTGCCTGAGGTATGGTTTTGCCCTTTACAAGCAAGCAGTGGGGCCTTTACATATGGTGGATAATGTATTTTGAATAAAAGCGATGGTGTTCATTTGGTTTATGGCCCCTGCGTACTAAGATGTGGCTATGAAACATAAAGTTATGACAGTCTAAATACAGAGTGAAACACACAGTGCGCAGCCTCAAGACAGAGAGACACGCAAGCAATACAAGCAGCGCTCTGCATTAAATAATGAGGGTAGCCCATCTCTGTCTGAAGACGTTATTTACGCTTTTATGAGTGCGGCTTCTGAGGTTGTGTTAACAAACTTCTGTACTGTAACTAATTAGTCTTATAGCGGCTTTTTAAAGGAGCACAAATAAAGATTGAGTGCTCGAAAAAGACCCAAATTGCCACATCCATCAAAACACTCAACATCTGATCGACTGCGACTCCTCGTAATGTTTGCTAAAATGCACCCGACACCCAAAAGAACTGAACTTCACTTTTTGAGGGGGATTTTGCGAATGATCAACGAAGAATAATGCCACGAGTGACAACAAGCATAAACAGGGAGCTTGAAGTTGCAGCTTTGGGGAGTATTGTGGTGTCCGTCTGCCAATGGAAAAGCTGGGTGCGGTGCTGAACACCTGCAAGCATCGAGCGAAATGTGATAAAGCAGAGTTGGAAGCGCAAAAGGAGGATGCAATCAAACACAATGAAGCTGACACAAAGTTCAATCTGTGTGAAAAAGATAACAAGTACCGTAACTTTAATCCTCAGTGAGTGAGTTAGTCATTAGTGAGTTGGAGCTTCCATCTGCGTTCCTGTCCAAAGTCTGATCATCAGACCATCAGGTGTTCAAAAGGCTTTCCAAAATAAAAGTTTTGGCCGACAGCATTTGAACTCCACATTATGTAGAAGCATCAGAGGAGGTGAACTTGTTGGAGGCTCTAAAAGTAGAAGTACGATGAGTGGATCTTTTCATATGAAGCGCCAACCGTTTAGCAGGTCAGACTTTTGGTTCTGCGTTGCAGCTTGTTTCATCATATCATTTGTCTTCATTACTTTTATCACATGGAATAAGATCGCCGCCCCCGCCACCTATCAATTGTGAAACATCCTCCCCCTTCTAGTTTCCTGACAAACCGCACATTGCACACAGCACGTCTGGCACCACCAGTCGACGCTTCCTGTCCTTGTACTGATGGTGTTTACAACTGGATTCTCACAGTAAATTGGTGATGCCTTCACTGCCAACAAGTCAGCAGATGGTGTGTTTGCGTCGTCCTCGTCTGTGGAAGTGCTGCTTCCACGGCATACTTTCCTTCCTGGACCCCCCCCCCCTTTATCTGGCCAAATCTCTCTCCTCTTTCTTTCTCCCCCTCTCTGTGTGTTTATCCTGTTGTCTACTCAGTCGTTCCTGCGCCCTGCCAAAGATTAATTGAATTGTTTTTTGGCATCCCCGCTCACAAAGGGAATAAACGAGAGGCATGCGAGTGTTTACAGTTCATTTCTCCAATTGGCAGCTTGAACGGAACTGATGTTTTGTTTCACTTCCACAATTCCCAGAAAGAAAATAAAGGAGCAGGAGTGGAAGTCTGCAAGCTGAGAGAAGGCCTGTAAAAATCAAGGAGAACATCCTTACATAAACTGAAGAGCGGGCTTTCTCAGCTCCGTGCACTGTCAGACGTGTCAGCAAGTTTAAGCACACAAACGACGTGTGAAGAGAAACTTTGAATGTCATCCGACGCTGGTCCCTGAACTGCTCGGCGAGAAATGTCTTTCTGGTGCCATCAGTCTGTTATTCTGATGAATGTTGTGCCAAATCGAAGTCAAACAGTAATCTGTCAGCGCGATGTGTCCATTTTTTCCCCCCAGACTTCAACGCAAAACACTTATTTTTCTTGCACAAACATTTGTGTAACAACAACCAGACTGCATCCACATGAAACATTCTCTCAAAACTGTTACAGAGATCCAGATAAACCAAGTCGGTGATTTTAAACACTGATAGCCAGTTTCTGTTTGGCTTGTGGAAGATGCATTGCATTCTCTCCTCCTCCTCCTCCTCCTCCTCCTCTTCCTCCTCCCCCCTCGGCCTCCCTCTCCTTCTCTCGGACCAGTTTTAATGACGGCTGGCAGACACGGCTTAAGTGTAGAAAGAGACAAAACCCCTCCAGACAGGATGGGAGCCCTTATTTACTTTGCAGATAAGGGTTGTAGGTGGGGGGAAGGAGCGAGGTGTGTTGGCGTGTTGACCCAAAAACTGGGATGTCTGCGATAAGAACACAATGTGAACGGAGAAGACTGTTTCCAAACAGCAACAGCAGCTCTAAAAAGCAACCATTTTACTGTCATGTTGCTGGGTGATATCATCAGCAAAGGTAGATGACTGCAAAACACATTGCGAACTCTGTAGTGACAGTTATTAAGTATCACAATGTAACATCCAGTCATCTCTGCTTTCTGTTGCAAGACTGAGTGGGAAGCAGAAGAGGGAACTGTTTATACGTAAAAAATAAAAGCAGATATCTTTATAAATAATCGACCAATGTACATCATCAACATACTGAGAAGTGTGTTTGAGATTTTTTTTCTCTGTCAACAGCTACTGAAAAATGAGAGAGAGGAAGTCTTGGCAGCCTGAACTTGAGATATCTGGCGCTGCCTCGGCAGGATGAATTGACAGACAGCTGACAGCTTTATGGATCAAGGAAACGTATGTTCACACAACATGTGTATCGTCCCAGCAGGAGGATCTTTTGATGCTGTTTGAACATTTGGCATTCATTTGCTGAAGTCTCTTCATTTCAGTTCACACCAGCTTCACATTTGGGGAGAAAATATCCAATGGAGAAACTTCTGCATGCAGTTGATCTAACACTTAGGAGGAAAATCTTTGGAACTAATGTTTGTGTCTTGTTATTTTGCTTTTCTGGGTTTTTTTGTTGTTGTTAAAGGAATAGTACACCCAAACAATGATGTACATTCATTTTCTACTCACCCATCTCAAATGCAGCTGGAGATCTTTCAGATTTCTTGTTATCGGCCCACGTTCAAATAATAGCGGTCGATAGGGTCCGGTACAAAAACGCCTTGCAATGAAATCATTCAGAATGTTTTTAGAGCCCAAACAGCTGTGAATAACTGCCAGCCTGCGAGTTCACAAAACTTCCGGACACTGTGGCAGACGTCACCAGCTGAGAGGGAGCGTTCAAGAGTCCGCTGTTCCGATAATGCAAGCATAGAAGAAGAACTCGCGCTGTTTGTGTTTACATTTTGCTGTGAGCCAGAGCAGCATGAGGCTAGCGTCTCTCAGAGTTGGAAAAAGCTGTTGACAAGTCATTTTCGCCGTGAAATTAAGAAGATGGTTCAGCATGGTTTTCGCAGCAGCGGACTCTTGAACGCTCCCTCTCAGCTGGTGACGTCTGCCGTGGTGTCCGTTAGTGTTGAGAGCTTGCAGGAGCGCAATTATTCACAGCTGTTTAGGCTCTAAAAACATTCGAAATGATTTCGTTGCGAGTCAATTATGGACGGTACCCACTCAGGACACTTGGAGTACATTGGACGAGCAGTATGGAGGAATATTGACACGTTTTTGTGGACTTT
>JAUESF010000080.1:4830241-4841560 GCA_032274765.1 Malacoctenus tetranemus
TCAGAGTGTTGTTCAGCATGGGGGTGAGTAGAAAATGAAGGTACATCATTGTTTGGGTGTACTATTCCTTTAAGTGAGATAATTTATTGAAGTGAAATTGAATCTTTTTAATCAGGAAAATAAGACAACCATTAGAGCCCACTAAAACTTTTCAGTCCTGTATAATGATGCTGTGCAGGACAGACAGACAGACAGACAGACAGACAGACAGACAAAAGGTGTGTGACCGTTCTGACTCAGGCCAAAGGTATTCAGTAATATCACCACTGAAACAGTTGCAATTTGGGATTTCACAACAGTAATCAGCTCCTGGCAGATTGCAGCCAGCCGTGGTGGTGTCGCAGCAATTTATAACACAATGTTATCAACACTGCTTGTAAATGTGAGAACTTTTAGTATAATTACCTGACCTGATACAAACTTTGAGTCATTTCGAACACATTTTATTCAAAAATATGTTGAAAACTACCAAAGCACATTCACTGTGAGTGTCCAAACTGTTGACATGTTTCATTAGGACACTTTACTGCTACACTGCGGTCTTCCAGAGGCCTCAACAGGTCCTAAACATTGTTGTTCCACTGTGAGCTTGTTTAGTTGTGAAATCTCTGTCGACCCGCTCCACGACTCCTCAGAGCGTCTCACTGTACCGGCGCACTGTAGGGGCGATAAAAGCAGACGCAGACATGTCAACTTCAGAGCAACGTACACATAAAACGGCCCTTTAATCTTTGCGGAGAGAGAAGGAATGCATATTTATTGGCGTGGCGTGTCCGTGCCAGCCGAGGCAGACCGAGAAGTGTGTCGAGTGAGAAATACGGCCATGTGTGATCACTGTAATTACAAAGTTCAGGGGAGCTTGCACTCCATTCATCATCACTTGGAGGTGGTTCATATCGTTCACACTCTGACTGATTTGGCTGATGAATATGTGTCTGGAGGTGTGTGTGTGTGGGGGGGGGGTGTTAAGTGTGAGCAGAGTTTCATATTTTTGTTAAATACACCCTTTAATTTTTCTCTTTTCCTATATCTGTTTGTGCACGCTAAGCAGGGAGGTTCACACCAGACAGTGTGTTTAATGCGGCAGGGTAATGACCGAATGCACTTTTTCCAAGTCTGGACGCTATCAAAGCAGCCAAGCTGTGAATCACGAGTGCGCGTTAAACCCGCTTTTCTTTTCGGGTTCACGCTCAGCGAGCAGTGGAGCACGCAGGTGATTGAGGTTCTCAAATGAGCCGTCTCTCGGTCCGATCTCCAAGCGTCCACTTGCTTTATTCTTTTTTTTTTTTTGTGCCCCAGTCGCTGTCTCCACCCCCTTCCCATCATCCCCTCTTGCAGTCACTCTCGATTGCAGTTGGCCTTGTTTGACGGCGTGTCTGTCAGCGAGACGCCTCGGGAGCACAGATCTCTGGATGGTGGCGGTGGATGAAAACAAGGCCTTCCAGCGTTTAGCAAACATCCTGCTCAAGTCCAGTGAAGGCTTATTCATCCGATCTGTGATTCATCTGCACGATGACAGACGAGATGGGTGGTGGGGGGTGCACACCTGTGAAAAGACGAGCCGTGGAGATCCACAGCGTGACTATCTTTCACAACAGAGTGGTTCGCGAAAAGGATCTCATCTCTACTTTCCCCGAATGGCGTCAAATTATGAGGATCCTTTTTTTTTAAAATGCGTGTCCATGTTTGTAGACAGATTAGATCAAAGGAGAGACATGGAGAAAGGGAGGTCTGTGTCTCTGAGCTCAGTCTCACCCTGAAAACAAACGGGGTTCCTCCTGACAATAGAGCTGCTGTACCGTTCCTGCCCCGCGAAGTCGCCTGCTGTCCACCAGTGTTTCATTAACATCAAAGAGAAGCGTCAGGTGCAACCCGGCTTCAACTTGCGCTGTATACCAAATCGGCAATTAGCTCGTTCCTGTGCTATGGCATCATCATCTTCAGCATCATCATCATCGTCATCATTATCGGCCTCCTCCTCCCTGTTTTAATTGGACTTACGTAAGAGTGTCCTCTCTGTGCAGCAGGACTGCTGTGTTTGGATGCTTCAGCGATGAGTCTGTGGATGAAACTGACTCTGCAAATGTTTCTGCCCCGTCGTGTTTACATGTTTACGAGCACGTGTTTATGAGACAGCGGCTGCGACCGCTCGCCGGACTGAAGATAGTTGCGGGCACCGGTGACTATTTTCATTTTACTTCTTCTGCCATTCCGACCGCAGCAGTTCTGAGCGTTGTTTAATTGGCAAATAATTGGAGCAAGCTCAGCATTTAAAGGTGTACTACGCAGTGCTTTACGGGCGTTTTGCACCGATATACCAGCAGGGGTGTACCAGTTCGGCTGATCAATACCAGTTGGTCCCGCAGCGATTTCGCGCTCTCTTAAAAAGCGGGTATGCAGGAGACGTTCTGCACGCCCAGTCCTCTTGGATAAACTGAGAAATCTATTAACCGAGCGCCTCTCAACAACAATATGAAGTGCAGACTGCGATAATCTTTCATATTCACGTTCCCACGGAAAACAATCTCCACTGGACTCAGTCGCAGGTGTATCCAATAACATTCCAGATAACTTTTCGGTTTGTTTGCGCTGGGAAGTGGTGCCAATAAGCAAGGCTGCGCTATCGGAGCCCTGGCACGAGGCGGCCTGAACGCAGCTGAAGGAACAACACAAAAGGATCTGGTTTCAAACTGCACGTTGATTTGCATGACATGACATTCGTTTCGGGGAAAAAATGAAGCCTAGCCAAAGTTGAGAGGTCTGAATAAAAGCATCCACACACAAATGAGAAAAACTGAGAACAAGAAACAAGCAAAGTGCAAAATATTCAACCTTTTAACTAACCTTTTTTCAAGTACAGTGGTAGGTTTGCCTCATGTATTCAGGGTTTCCTTTGGCTGCTTGTTACAGCGTCCGTCTCCCTGTCTCTGTTTTTAATATCAATTCACAAAATGGGTCCTAAGTGATGGTTGTTGACTGAGACAGCTAAATTCATATCATTGCTTTGAGGGGAACGAGTCGGAAGGAGCACGGAGTGTGTGCTGTAGGTGGGCTGTGTTTAAAACGTTCCTGAGTTACCCCTCATCATTACCGAACCACAGCGGTTCAAACTGTGTTGCAAGCGGGTTGTAAACGTTGCCTTCCTAACACTGGCAGGAAATTGGAGACAGTCAAAGACGCAATAAAATCCTTCCGCCGTTAAGGATGATGAATTACAATTTATCTCCGAGGGACTTTAAATCCCTTTTTTTGCTTCGTGAAAAAAAAAAGCCCGGTTTAAATACACCCTCTCATCGATTTGATGAAAGATTAACTAGCTCGCTTGAGTTCACACTGTCGAGTTTCTGCCTCTACAATTATAACGTGTTCAAATGAAGTCACTTCATTATGGAAGGCAGATGTTCATTTAGCTGACACAGCTAATTGCCCCCCAGTCTCCTCCTGTGTTACTGTGTTTGTGTGCGTAAATGAACGGGTGCACGTGCGCACGCTCCAAACACGCAGCGGGCAAAGATCCCAAGGAAAAGCAGCGGTGATCCAATCTGACTCCAGGCCATCTGTCTCTGCCAGGAGAAATGATAGAGGGAGCAGTGATAAATTATTTCTCCGCTTGTGATCTTCGGGGCAGCATTCTTCCCTCTCCACAAGCATATGTGACCCTTGTCTTCCTCTCTCTCTCTCTCTCCCTCTCTCCCTCTCTCTCTCTCTTTTTTTTTAATATACTCGCCTTCCTTTTGATTCACGTTTTATCCTCTTCCAAAAGTACCAATTCCTCACCCCTGCTCCTCTGTGGTCGGGCCTGCGTGTTGCGTCGTGTGGCCGCCTTTCAGATGTCTCCCCAAGGCCTCCATAAGTAGCAGATGCGTATAACGGGATCCATGAGCGTTTTGAGCCCCGTCTCCCAGATCATGTGATGATGTGACACCCAGGGGACGACAAAAGGAAAAGCTGATCTCATCTAGTTTTTTTTTCCATACGAGTCCCCTCCCTTGTTTAGACTGTGTGTGGGGGGGAACAGATGCTGAATCAATTTAATGTGGCGTTTGTTAGGAATTAGAAAAGGGAATTCTCTGTGGGCAGACCTACACTGGTCTCACATTCACAGTCTCGTCTTTACGCTGCTGATGCACGGTACCATACGGGAAAAAAGGGCCGGCAGAGCCGAACATTGTAAGTGGAAACAAAGTGGGGGTTTCTCAGAGCTAATTTGCATAACCAGTCTTTTACTTTTTATGCTTACATTTCTAAACAGTCGCACAGTGTGCAGAGCTGTTTTCCACTGACTCAAAACAGACCACAACTACAACTGGACCGCAACAGCAGCAGCAGAGCCAGCGCTGTAAATGTGGATGCCTGGGACTGAATGAGTGGGTGAATAGCCTAATGACTTAGTGATTAAAGTGCATCCAGCGGCTGGCCTCATGCCCACTTACAGTTACTGTGTTTACACTGAAAAATCTCACAGTCCAAGGTAGAATCCATTTGTATTCTGTTCAGTCTTGCAGCGTCTCTCTGACCATCTTTAGCACCATTGTTAAAACTTTAACACCCTGAATGTGTTCACATGCACCTGCATGATTGGTTGGTCCGAAAACATGCTTCTGATGGTCAAACGGTGGCTCTGAGTTGTACAAAGGAGTGAATGTGTGTGTGATCATGCATCTCTCTCTCTCTCTGTATTCCCTGTGACAGACCTGCCCGGGATGTAACCTGCCTTCATCCAATGGGAGCTGAGCTGGGATCATCTCCAGCACTCCCTGTGGCTCAGAGAGGAAAAGAGGTGAAAAAAACAGATTGATGAATGAATGAGTGAATGGTTGGAAGTCATCCAAGTGGTTACTTGGCTGTTGTGTTTGTTTCCAGCATTCTGTACGTGTTGCACTGTCGTCACACTAAATGCAGGTACCGCAGACATTATTGGATTATTCACAACTCGATGAACTCCGAAATGAAACAATGGCAGACTTAAGTTCAAAAACAGGTTTAACCCACCAGCCCACCGTCTATGAATCAGTCCGACACATAAAGGTCAAACCGGCGTGCCCTTTCCTTCAGCGTGTGATTGCTCTCATTCTCCAGCTCCTCCATCTCCACCCCTGCATGTCCTTGACGCCTTGACTTCTCCTCTCCTCCTCGATTTGGCTACCAGCCGCGTGCCCACATGAGGTCATCTCATCTTTGAAGTGAAGCCGTTTGGCTTCGCCTCTGCTGCGTAGGAGCCATCTACTCCGGCTTTGATCGCTGCTGAGATGTGCGTGATGGAGCGCTGTTTATGTGGAAGCCGCCTGCGTACGGTCTCTCCTCGCTCCCTCACAGCTGGTCCTCCGATTCCCCCCTGCAGCTTCCTCTTTAACTCTGACACCTGCGCTCGGCTCCTCTGACAGGTAAATCACGGGAACGACCTTGCATAGCTTGCACGGAGCTACTCAATTTACTGTACGCCCACCAAGCCGACATACCCCCAGTCTACGTCTTTCGCCACCAGACTATGACGGCCAGACCCTGCGATCACGCCAGTGATGAAATGGCCTGTCCCCATGTACAAGCTCTCCGACTGGGAAAATTAATTAGGGTAGGGAGGATAGGGGGTGTTAAAAGGGGGAGTTCGGGCGTGTGCATACAAGGCTTTCCTCCGCGGAGTCAGACTGAAATTCCATGTTCACGTAGGAGGAGCAGGAAAAAACATACATGTGCACTGACAGGCGGGACGTTGCTGTGCTCTGATGTTGTATAATGAGTCAAACAAGTGGCCCTGTGTGCAATAAAGCTGCATGTCACTAAGTGAGGCGCTTTCCGCAGTTGTAAATTCAAACGTAAATTCAAACATATGGTGCACTCGGACATAAACACAGACCCAAACCACATGTCCGCACAAGCAAAAGAACCCCTCCACCGTGATGCGGGCAAACAAGTGACTCAACCAGTCACGTGTGAACACAGAACGTTCGACGGAGGCTGAGTTACACACCTGCACATTTCATGGTGCCAGGACTTTCCACTTTATCATTTCCACTGGTCAACTCCTACCATTAGCATTGGACTTAATGGCTGTCAGGCAAACACAGGGCGCCTTTCAAAAGCAGGCGAGCACAGTGGAGAGGTGAACAAGCCTATGTTCTTCGCTGAGGATGGGATGTGAGAGGCTCTATGCGTGCAAGCCCCCCACTCATCATTGTCAGGAGCCTTGTGTTGTCTGGCCAACCCCCAAAAAGCTCGGGGATGAACCATTGACTCCTGTAAAAAGGGGGCTCTAACTTAGCCGGGGCTCAATAAAAAGGGCCAAAGCACTTAGTGTGCTGTTAATTACCGCACTCCAAGTGAAGCAAAACCTCTGTTAACTTAACATAATGGAGGCTGTCATCACTCTTTGGAGGTAAATGATGGGTCTGGTCTGTGTGAGAGGCTCACGTCGTGTACATGCACAGGGATTATTTCACTTTGTGTCATGCCAAATTAACTTCAGATTGTTTTTAGAGTTAACACGTTGATGTGTTACCGTGTAGATAAAATGCTAAAATAGAGCCATCAAAAACTATCGGAGATGTAATGGTGTCATCGAATATAATGCACTGTGTTTATCCTGTCTCAGTAACTCATTCATTGGGAGAACAAAACAAAAACAAACAGGAATTAACAAACACAAAGAAAGATTTAAAAATACATTACTTACTGATTGTACATTCAGACCAAAACAATAATCACTGGGTTCTCTGTGGGAAGCTTTTTCACCGAGCTACAGATGTACCCTCTGAAAGGATCAAAGCCAGCCCATGTTACAGTCTTTGCAGTGTGGGACAAAACAATGGTGGGTTTTGCTCCTCACAGTGAAAAGGTCCTGCAGGTCCATGGCTGGATGACGGCTTCATCAGTGGAGTTTGCATGTTCTCACTGAGCACGCGTGGGCTTCACTCAGGTTTCCTTCCAGGCTATCAACATGTATCGGAGCTCAATTAGTGGCCCTAATCTGTCCATAGATGTGAATGTATATGTGATCGTGATGTGATAATGTCTCTTTGTGTTTGTCCTCTTTGGACAGAAGACCTGTCCGGGCTATATCCAGTTTCCGCGAATGACAACTCAGATCAGCTCCAGCTCCCCTGAAACCTTGAGGTTAGATTAAAGACTTTACTTGTATGGTGCATGTGTACCAAGTTTATGATTATAAATATAACTACAAAGGTCAGCTTTGGGGAATGAAACCTAACCAGGTATAGCAGAGACACTCTGGTCCAACTCACAAATGTCAACGGAGTCGCTGAATGATGAGTGAAAAGCTGGGTCACCAGCTATTAAGAATAAATCCCTTGAAATATGTCTGTCGAAGCCAAGTTTTGTGCCCATTAATCAAGTGGATGTCAAGACACGCCTGGACCGAAGTGGCGGATCGACTAACAAGCATGGCTTTCCCCAGAGCCGCGTCGTTAGCACCGCTAAAAAAAGGAGCGTCCTCTTTTTCAATCTGGTTCACCGAAGGACTGACCCATCTCTGGGTTTTTAGAGGTCGAACGCGCATACAAATACAAACTTGTTACAAAAAGAGTCGAAGCATTCGCGGGGCTGAAAATATCCGGCCTAGTTGTTCGGAACTGCTGCACCCGCTCTGAAGGGCAGCTGGCCTCAATGCTCGTTGCTCTCTTTTTTTTGGACAAATGCGTGCGAGCGTGTGTGTTGCACTCTTGTGGTTTCTCACATGACTTTTGAAACAGATATTAGTCCGGCGAGGAAGCAGGCAAAATGAAGCTTTCACTTTTCCCCTCAGTGTGAATCTGATGTGAATAATGAAGCAGCAAGTGAGCCAGTGGTGGAGAGAAAAGAAAAATTGCGAGAGTCAAATTCAATTACTTTAAGTGGACCAGACGCAAAATGAATGGGTCTGTTTCAAATTGGGCCCATTTTCAATTCGAAACACCCCTTTTACCTCAGTAAATGTAACATGAGAGCCGCTCGTTGCCACTGAAATTAAGACTTACAGAGAAAAGGAGCTATCAACAGCTAATATTAGTAACTCAACACAGCAGTGTCACAATATATGGCAAATTATCACCAACTGCCCAAGCCCGACTATCTCAGGGTCAACATTTCTCGTGATCGCCGTCTAATTGGATAGTGGCTGAGGAAGCGCTTCTCTCAGAAGTCTGCGGCGACGAGATACAGTGACAGAAGTTCCCAGAAGTCTACAGTGTGGCCTTTTCCGTGGCCTTTCCATTCCCATTGAAGTAAAATCACCACCTGCAGGAGGTAAACCAAGCCCAGGCAGCTCTGTCTGTACTCCCATCCAACACCAGAAACAACTCGCACAGGAAATCGTGTACTGGCTCTCATGTGAGGCCATTTGTCTAATTTCATTTGCCTAATCTTGTCGTGGATCACTTTTTGTCTGTGAAGCTCTTACCTTTTACAGAGACTGCGTGCGCGCACGTGAGGTAAATTACATAATGAGATCAAGGGCCGAAGTGTATGTGTGACCCAGTTTGACGAGCAGCGAGCAGACCCGATCTGAGAACCATTATACAGCCTGACAGGCCCAAATGAATGGACCGTTTCTCTAATGTGGAACAGGGATGGGGGGGGGGGGCCTCGGATACTTCAAATGTTTCAAATTCAGCAAAACAGTGACCTCCCTCCAGAGAGCCGCGAAAATAAATCCCTAGTCACACACTCCGGCCGCAAGAAAGGAGAAAAATGGGGCCTGTCTTCGCAGCCCACTCGCTCGCTCTCTCACCAGCACGTGAGACAAAGTGAAAAAGTATGTGGTGCTGCGCTCGCATCGCGGTGCATGTTTTCAGATGTGTTTCGTGCCTTTTGCGAGTTCCTGCTTCTGCAACACGTTTATGTGTAGATGTAAAAAAAAAAAAAAAGAAAAATGTGTGCGAGTGTTTGTGTGTGTTATGACTTGATACACGTGAGTGAGCGCTAACGCGTCCACTGAAAGACCGCTCATAAAAATCTCTTTGTGTGTGTTTGTGAATTGTGCGAAGCGGCTGTTTTCTCCATTTTCTGCCCCCCCCACCCCCCACCCCACCCCCTCTCGTCTCTTGTTCTCTGCATCGTCTCCCTCTGTCAGTCTGCCCACTAGGCCAGCGTCTCTGGACCTCAGCCATGAAGAGGCCATTTTCTGGCTCCAGTGGTGAGTGCTGAAAAATCCCTACTTGAACTCAGCGGACCCTCAAGATTCATGTGCAACCCACTTCTGGCGGGCCGTCGCTGGTCTGAATCCCCTTCTCGCCTGGCTGGTAGAGGTTGTAACGTCGTATTATGGTTTCAAAAAATGGGTCAGATTCTTCTTGGAGCGGGCGGGAACACATATTAACGAATCCGTTCCAACTGCAGAGGCCAAAAGGCACTTATTTATGATTGCAAGCGTGAAGTTACAATTAAACTGAGTCATTGGGCAGTGAGAACATTCAGAGGTCATAACGACTACCTGAAACTGTCCAGAATAATAACAGGTTTATGGTCTCGGGGGTTTTGTGGCAAACTGAAGCATCTGAGGATTCCGAACTTGTTACCAAGTTCGAACATTTGAATTTGACAGGAACGTTTCTGCCAGCTTTTGTTGTCTGGTTTCAGCTCGTGCAATTCAAGTCAGGTCCAGTTGACGCACAGGCCAAAGAGACGCCTTTTCAAGCTGTTTTTTGCTGTGAATGGACTCGACTTGGATGGTTCTCATTCATCGTGTTCAGCAGTCCCCAACTGCTTTACACTGAAAGTCATGTTACACAAATTCATGCACGCACACACACATGCATACACTCACAAAACAGCCTATATCGCAGTTAATTATGTGGCACTGTGAAGCAAAAAAGACACAGGGTACTGATGTAAATGAGCTTGAGGTAAATTAGTTTGCAGGTTAAGAGAGAGATGGAGCTTATAGCCTCATTTTTCTTGTTTTGACCACTGACTCCATTGATGAAGGGAAGTGGTTGGACAAAGGTGACGGTAGGGTTTGAAAAGTAGCTCAAGCCTCATATCCATGGGTCATCTCTAGACTTCAGACAGTGTTTGGTTTCTTTGTGCAAAGTTCATTTTGACCACCTGAGACAGGCTGCTAGCTACCAGCCTTCCTCCAAAAGTGTCCAGTCCCAGGTCAGGAGCAGCAGTGCTGTGACAGGGCAGCTATACTCCTGCTGACCACACTAGATGAAAGACAACCAGAAAGCTGCACCAATAGTTAAAAACGGCAGTAAAACATTAGCTGAACATGCTCTGCAGTGCGCCTGTATGTCTACAAGGTATGAAAGCCATAAAACACATACACCAACGTTTCGCCGGAACAATGGAGGTTTAGAAAGTTCACCGTGCGAAGTTCAAGCCTATAACTCTCCTTGTCGTCCAAACTGCTCACAGGTCGGGCCTCTGAGCCCGTGTCAGTCGGTCTGCGTGCATGCCTGCAGAGATGAGGAAACCATAAAACCGTGAAATGCTTCTTTTCCTTCCCTCCGACACATTTCTCTTTCGGTGGGGCTCTTTTAGCGCAGCGAGCAGGCGGCGTCGGCAGCAGCAGGAGGAGGAGGCTGATGGAGAGGGCCACCTGAACAAACCCAGTGTGGAAGCAGGCAGCCGGGACAGCCAGGCCCAGCCAGATTTATGACCCTCCACCACTCTTTTCCCACCGAGAGGCCCCTCTGTGGAGCTTCTGGATGTACGATACCCGCCTTCCTACTTTTTGTCACCTTTGTCTACCTCTCCTTGCCCTCCCTTTCCTGCTCCGCGTCCTCTTTTTTCTAAACGTCTTGTGTTTACCTCCCCTCCTTTTTTTTGATCCTGTTATCCTTTTTTTTTCATGTTTTCCCCCTCTTTTTCTCCCAGACATCCTGGCCAGCTGTTCATCCAGACAGGGTGTCTACAGCTGTCTGTGCAGCGCTGAGTTGCAGCAGTGGGTCACACTGCCTGCAGCGCCGAACTCTTTCCCAACACCTCTGTCTCCTCTCCTCGCAGCATCCGCGACCTGAGCGCGACCTTGACACTGCAACTACATGTCTTTTCCGAAACCACCCACGCTCACAGCAGGGAGGTTGACAAGAGAAGGTAGCATGACACAAAACATACTGAATACATACGCGAAAAAAAGGTGTTGTGCCATAAAAGGCATCGAGAGACACCAAGCATTGCATTTTGAAATCTGCTCACATTTAGTTTATAGTTTTTACAGTACAGTAAACACACATAAGCTGAAAGAAAAAAAAAGCTTTGAGTTTTTCTCCATTGAACCTTGTTTGAAATTAATCTCATTCTTTATGCTCAGTGAATTGGTGTTTCGCCTGGTGCGGCGGGAGTCAGAAGTTCGCCGTGGCACCGCTGACATTCCTCACACAC
>JAUESF010000080.1:4854727-4867847 GCA_032274765.1 Malacoctenus tetranemus
TGTATTTTAATGTCACGGCCAACTTCTTGAATTTGTTAGAATATTTTGTTGCATCAGTAACCAAAGATTTGCAAGTTATTTGTATCTAAATCACTAAAATGGCAAAAAAAGATATATTTGGCTGTGAATCAATCAAGTTGATTTTGGTTAATTTAAAATAACACACATTATCAAACGTACTTGAGGTTCTGTGCTTCATTAACAAGTGTTGTAAATTTCGGTTTTATGTGCCAATAGCTGCTGAAAACACACAATGTGATGCTGCTTTGTTTTCTAGATTAAAGGTTATGAGGTCAAAACCAACATGAACCTACTGACCTGCAACCAGCAGCGCAATGAAATCCACCTGAGTTCTTCTGATAAGTATTGAATCGCACTGCTTCGTTGCTTTGCACGTTCTTTCTGTGCAAGTGATGATCAAAAGGTGATTGCATAATGTCACACCCGATCAGCATGAGAACATGTAATCGCCCAACATCAGCCACAGCTGTCACCCGGAGAGGAGGGGATTACAGGCGATGATGGTTATCCTCCATTACACCCAGATACAAACACATGCAGATACACATGCTGTAACCTACGGCAGCATGTCCCGACAGGTGTAGCTCCTGTGCACCGGGAGCTATTACATGTTATCGCTGTGCCATTACATAAGAGCCCCCGGACTGGGGTGAAGCATTCTTACATGCTGATTCACAAGTGTAAAAACATTATAAAACTTGGAAATGAGTAGTCTGTTGAGTACAGCTTGGACAGGGGGGAGCAAACAGGAGCCCTTAAAGCAGTTTAAGACCTGAACACGGCCGGGACAGGTGTGAGCAGCCTCCCCAGGTGCACCTCCACGGGCCATGCAGTGCTGGTAATCAGCAGCCAAAGGTCTAATGACAGGGTGCTCCCGCACGCACACTCGCATCCAAGCGTCACATCTCAGAGGGACACTTTGCACGCACACGGTCGGAGCCGGCGTGAGTCACGATGGGCTCTTTCCGGCGTTCACGCCGTCCTCGCGCCATTCTCCCGCTGCCGACGTTTGTTCACACCTCCGCTCGGATCTCGCGGACCCCCCCGTCCCACAGGTCAGCACATACGCAGTCACCTCGAACGGCAGCTGTGGGGTTATATAAGCAGCTTCCAACCTGTCTGCAAACCTGCTGACCTCTAACCACTTCTGGTCCAAAGGTCATCCAAACAGAGAGAGAAAAAAAAGGCACGGTTCATTGTGAGGATGTGTAAAGCAGCCCAACACCTGCGTTTTCTTTCGAAGTGTTCTAAGATTGCCTAAAAAATGGCCTCCTCACTTTTCAAAAAGCAGGAAAACATGTGGGGATGTGCTTTGTGTGTTGGCTTTCAGTCAGAAATAAGCGTGATGTGAGAGTTTTGAATGAAAAGCAGCGTCTTTGTCAGACAGCGAGGGACCTTTGCCACCTGTGTGTGTTTATGTGGATCCGCTCTTGGTCTGAAATGAGGGGAGGGGGCTCCAGGTATGGAAGAATAGCAGCTGTTGTTTCTTTAATGATTTTCATCAGCAGGGTGCGGTTAACGATGCCGCTGGTACATTGCGTTCTCAGCTTGAGAAAAATAAGCAGCGCTCTCGAAAACTACCCCCCCTCCCCGACCCCACTTTGCCGCGAATACCTCTCGGCCGGCAGTCGCACTATTTTTCCCTCTGAAAGTTTCCCTCGCGGTGATGTCAGATGTGTAGCGAAGTAAACAGTGCGCCGATCCCGAGCCAGGATGTCATTATGAGATACCAGCGTCACCGCGTCCTATTTTTAACTCTGTCCTTTCCCAGTCAGACCGCAGTCGCAGCCAGCCAGCCAGGTTTCGTGCGTGTTGTATGTCTGTGTGACCCCGGTCGGTTATGTGTCCCGAGGGGGCGGCGGGGGACGAGGGGGTGGCGGCTGTCTCGCAGCTCGTCTCAGACACATCTCATATTTGCCTGCTGATTACAGGCCCTGTCACGGCTGATTCAACAGCCCGGCAGTGAGAAGCTCTCGTCCCCGAGACGCTGAGGGTTCACGGAGCTCTTGATGTGCAGCTACCGCCGCGCTGCCAGTCCACGGTGACCCGGCCAAGCGTAAACATAAACCAGGCCTAATCTTCAGGGCCCCCCCCTCCTCTAGTTCAACACCAAACGGGACCACTGACATGCGAGTCGTTCTGAGGCAAAGCCGAGAAGACCGTGATGGGCCACAGAAGTGTGACTCAGACATACCTGCGTTACATAAAAATCAGTCTGGGCGCTTTTTTTCCTTCTTGCTTTTATCTCCTCGACTGCGGATCGCATCCACTTAGCATCACAAACTTTCCAGAGCCTCTTGCGTTCGTGTTTCCATTTGCTTCCAAACAAAAAAGAGAATCCTCACAAATTCTCCTGAATTGCTCCAGTTACGTAATCAACCCTCCACCGCCATTAGAAAGTGACATTAAAAGGAAACGATGTGTTTGTATGAACTGTGGTCGTTTGGACTTCCCAAGTAGCTTATGGTTCTGATGCAAGTTTTTCCTCACACACACACACACACACACACACACACACACACACACACACACACACACACACACAAACACACACACACACACACACACACACACACACACAGATATCTGGAAGTGAAATCTGTGTTGACTATCTGTATACATATGTAACTGAGTAATGGAAGGAAATACTGTGGCAAGTTACAAAACAGAGACTGGTGGTGATTAGTATCAGAAAATATCCGTGTGTTTAACATAATTGAAAATTAAGAGTGCAAAATGAAATGAAGTGAAGTGAAATCAGACCTGGATAAAGACACCAGTCAACTGTCATTGCATCTGTATTTGGAACTTTTTCACAGTGTTCGGCCCACGCTGAGGCTACAGTGAGCACTGTGCACCGTGCAGATGTGTGCCCGAGTGTGGCCACACGTTTGCCGCATGCTGACAGGCCGTCAGCAGCTCCCCGTGCCACGGCCAGCACTTGTGATTGGCATCTCTGATGTTACGTAACCTCCTTCAATTCTCCGATGGCCGCCTCCGCTGCACAGTTCAGCTCGCAGTGAAAAAAAATAAAACACTTTTGTTTCGCAGGAGAGCCAAAACATCGCATCTGTCAGCGACACCCATTTGTTTTGAATTCCTCTTTTCATCCCGTTTTTTTCTTTTCTTCCTCACATCGATACAGAGCGTGACCTACAGCAGACTGAAGAAATGTCCGTTGCCTGGCAATTCTGTTTGTATAGACTGTGGGTTCTGCTGGAGGGAAGCTTTGGGTGGCAGGGGGGAGGGAGGGCTGAGGTGAGAGGATGTGGGGAGGACAGTTGCGGCTTGGCAGGAGCCACTGCGGGCGAGCGACGGCCCTCGTTGGCCGGGTGAGGCAGAACATCATGCTATAGAGATGTGCATCGGAGGGTTTTTATAGAGTGAGAGTGAAGGAGGACGAGAGTGATCATTACAGCTCCTGGAATAGCATAATTAGAGACGGGACTCACCGTCTCACTGTCTCTGTGCGTGCACACGTGTGCGGAGGACAGTTGTTTTTCTCTTCCTCTGAGGAATGAAACAGGATATCGTCCGAGGTGTATTCTTGTCGTGCTGGTGTACTGGGTGTTCATCTGGGCCTTTGAAATCTCTTCAGAACTTTTTCTTGAAAGAAAAGGCCGAGAAAGGAAACTTGATTTTCCTCACATATGTGTGTCTGGATGAACGGCTTGAAAGCAGCAAACCAGCACTAACCTTCCTGCGCAGCGATCACACTGACTACTGTCTGTTTCCCCTAATCAGACTCCAAACGAGTGTGTGTCAGCGACTCGTGTAAAAATCTGGCTTTATTTGAAAAAGCATCAGAGAGCTCTGAGGATCTGATTAGTGCTTCCTCCAAAGGAAACCCATCCAGTCGGTAAACATCGGACTGATGTTGTAGACTAATCATCAGAACCCAGAAATGTGGATGTGAAAGCGGTTAGGCGCACATCAAGGCCGTGCTCAGGAAATAGGATGTGAATGCTTACTGTAGTTCAGCTGTGAACGGGAAAATGATTTTCTCTTCGGAACAAAAGCATAATCACACGGCTTCCAAATTTAGTGCAAAGCCATTTCCTCCTATCGGGGGCAGATTAAACGCTTACACATTGCACATGCACAACCACCGCGAGTATGTGCAGACAGACTTTTACACACTGTGAACTAATTGCATACATGCATCTGTATGTTCACCCACACACTCACTCACAGCCACTCTCCAGCGTCAGCTTGACTTGATTAACATCTGCTGGTGTGTGTGTGTACGACTCGGGTGCTGATGAAAGACAAGGAGCCGGGCCTGTCACTGCGGCACGGGCATGACATGCACGACCATTTACACAACAACGGCGCGCCAAAGTTGGCCTTCATTAGAAGGATTAGAAGCCTAATCTAAAACACTGCTCAAGTCTCTTATCCTAAACCCCAAACAGCCTCTCTATGGGGGGGGAGGGTCTCCCCCTCCCACACCAACCATAACATCTCCGACTTCAAACGCTCCATCTGCAACCCCAACCTCTGGGCGCGATCCCCTCTCTCGTCGACCCCTATCTCCCAGTGAGGGCTTGCAGGAGGGGATGGACCCCATGTGATGGCGCAGCTGTGGGATGATTTATTGCCGGGTTAATTGTTGGGTGAGGGGGAATTGTACCCGCAGGCGGCTCGCCACGGTCTGATTACGCGTTCACCTGCTATCAGACTGTTGCATACAGTTCATTAGCTTCCTAATGGGCCTCACGTCCCACCCGGAGCCTCCCTGGACAACCGAGGGCCATGCAGGAAAAGGTTAGAGTCCAGGGAGTAGATGGTATGCCGCTCTATTGCAGTAATTAAGGGCCATTTGTTTGGAGGACTTCCTGTGCTGACCAGCTGCACGGTGTCTGTGTCCACCATAAAGCTGTGTGGAAATGTCCCGCATTCTGACCCTGGACAGTCTGGGTGCTGCGCCTGTTTACATGAGCAAGTAAAATCCTGGCCCATAGCAAGTGTTTGGAGAACTTTGGGTACATGATGCATTAAGAACTCTGAGGCCAAATCCACAAAACATTTCAAAGGTTTGGCTCTCCCCATTAGTGGACTTCGATTATTTTCTTTTCAAATCACGTTAAATTCAATATCTTTGGATTTCAAGTCATCAGTTGGACCCAAGAAAAAGGTTTATTTTTCATCCTCGGGAGGAAGGACGACCAAAAACAGTCAGAGTATGTGGTTTGAAAAGAGAGTGCAATCAATAACGCAGAAAAGTCAGGACAGGATCACTGGTACCATGTGGGACTCTCTCTCCTCAAAACAACTGAAAAACCTTGAGACCAGTGAGAGACGGCTTTAGTTTACAAGCATCTTCCTTTCACATGCTTGTTCTTTAAAAAATCACATCAGTGCATATGAACCAATGGATTTCTAAGACATTGGAAGCAAAGAAAAGAGTTAATCTTTTGAACGAAAGATGTTTTTAGTTGGATGCATTGAAAGAAAACTTGACATTCTTTTAAAGTGACAAAAAACAAGCTTTAAAGCCTGATTCAAAGAGATAAAGTGGTGATGAAACAGGGACAGGTGGGGACTGTTTGCATGTCCTTCTCCACAGAGAGATTGAAGAGGATTTCCAGTGTGAGCGTCAGTACATCCAGACCTGAAAATAGCCTGTGTACAGCGTGTTCTTGTATACATCTTGAGAGAATTGCAATGCAATGAAATACAGCTTTCTGATAGCTTTTGTGTGACTGTGTGTGTGTGTGTGGGGGGGGGGGTTGCTATTGGATCTTTGAGTGTAACACACAAGTAAAAAAAAGGCTATCCAACTCTTTTGTTTTGGGTTGGCAGCAGGAAATTTAGATCATATTTCAAAGACTGGGCACGAAAACCCAAAACTATAGAGTTGGCTGGATGGAACTGGGGGTAAATTGATCGTTCTTTGTGAACCGAGTGAACTGAGCTTGAGGACGATATTAAAAAGAGTCATATAATTTGTGTCAAAATGAAGGCAGGAGCAGGGAGTGGTGGCAGGCCGAGATGGACTGAGGGGCCAGACGAAGGAGCCAAATGGATTCCAACAGTGCCTTTCCTCATATTAACCACAATCAGCAATCAACCTGCGATGCAATTCATTGCCTTATGAAAACACACTCCAGGTCTTAAAATTCTGCTTTTCACATTTGTAAAAATGCCAGTCTCAAAATCGAAAATTAGGCCAGAATGCAGGACAAGTGGGTCAAAAAGGCTCCGAACAAACACAAGAAGTCCCCCAGATTAGCCTCGGGCATAAAAGTAGAGCGCCGAATTCACAACCGCTGTAATTTATGTTCCCTAACAAATGCAAACCTCGTCCAGACTGTGGAACGTGCCGGGTGATTGATGGAAAATCCTGCTGCCACATTTTCCGGGGCAGTGTGATTGGATTAATTCTGGCATGCCTCCGTGGGCACCACCCTGGAATCTATAGCGTCTTTACGATTTCCCATAATGTGGGCACTGGCGGAAACACGCAGAAATGAAGGTATTCCTCTGGAACCGTGCGAGCTGTGAAGTAATCACCCAAGTACGTCCTTGTTAGCCCAGAGTCCAGTCGAGGCTGACTGGGCCTTTGCCAAGCTAAAAATACGCCTCCTTTTCTTTCATCTCCCCCTCTTTCATCCTGCATGTGAGAGCTTTACTGGGTGCTGTTGGTCCGTGGCCTAACTGAGGCCTACAGCTCCCCTCCTGTAAAGCAGGGGTACGCCAAACGTCCACTGATTTACTGCTTGGAGCACACGCTATGCCTTTGCCTCTATGGGCTATAAAAGGCAAATGAGAGCGAGATGTCCAGATCCCACTTGCTATATTAACCTACATTCTTTCCAAGAGTGGCTGCATGACCCAACTATAACCACATGCTGAAAACAGGCAAACCTTCCAGGCCCCAACAGAGAGCTCACGTGAAGGACAGATGGAGGGACGGCGCTGATAAAATCAGCTGCTGACCTGCTCTCGCACACGAGATCCAGGGCAGTCAATAACATGCCTTGTCTCGTACACAACGCCGGCTCCACGGCCTCGTCTGGCCTCAAATTCTCTTGCTGTATTAAAAAATTCCTGAAACGTTTCGTCAATTAATCGGGTTTCTTCGCCAACATTGAGAATAATTCTCATCCTGGAGTCATTGCAATGCACTGATTTGCTGTTTGGTGTTTATTTTCTACCATCTTAAACTGAAAATTCATTTAGCTGTTGATAAGATAAAGCGTGACATTCAAAGATGTGACCTTTGAAGACTGAGGGTCTGACTTCCTGAGGCTTAAAGTAATGCACGCAAGGAGACTTTCGGTTAGGAGGCTTTTGCAAGCGATAACCTGAATTGGTAGTGTTGGTGGAGGAAGTTAGCAAACACAATGAAGCAGTACAGTAAAAAACAAAAAAAATCTGAAAAAGCAACACATCAGAAGAGATGAACTGTCCTAAAGAAATAAAACCTGAATAAATAACTAAAATGAGGAAAAATGGAAGTACTTTAGCAGAAGTGCAAAATAAAAAACCTTGTATAATTAAATCTCCAGCTGGTGGGAGGACAGCTGAGCCAGTTCCTCTTATTGCAATAACAGCTCTATCACCGGTAACGGCTGAGCTTGTTTGCACCTTCCTTTTTTACAGAACAAATTTAGGTATAACACAATGCTTCAGTCAGAGCTAATCACTTTATGTGTTCCAAATCCATCTTTTAGTGAAAGATCCTACTTTTAATTTGCACAATCCGGTAGGAAGGAGCAGCTTGTGATGGCAAAACATTAAATACTCACAGAAGCAATCTTCATTATCCGCTTTTCAGTCGGTGTTTGTGCACAACATCATGTTTGCACCAGTTTGCATAAACTTTTAGTACATGACAGCCTTTGTGCTTTTATTGTGAATCTAAACTTCTGTTGGACGACATTCCACAGACTCACTGGTTCAACAAACCATCACGAGTCGAAACCCCAATAATTTTCAAATGAAGGTTTGGAAAAGAGAAACTTGGTGACTTGAGTGACGAGAAGTCAAAGAGAAAATAACTAAGACGAATATGAGCTTATAGCTTCACTCAGAGTTCGCCAAAATGAAACAGTCTGGTTTGCCAAACTATTACAATTCATCCTGAGAGGGACATGAATGTCTGTATCACATTTCACGGCGATCCATCTTGTCGTACTTAAGACATTTCTGTCTGGACAAAAGCACTGATCCGGCTGGCGGTGGCATCCTTCACGGGCCACACTGCTTACCGAGGCTACAAATCAGCAGCCTGCAGGAAGAACAATAGAAAACCACAATGAATGAAAAAAAAGAAGAGGTGATTCTTCTCTTGAAACAAGACTTTGAAGTGCCGGACATTTTTGACCAATGCGAGCACGCCAGTGCCAGAGATGCCTCCAGGACCCTCAGCCGCCTTCAGTCCAGCCGTTCCTCTCAGGATTAGCTTTGCTATGATTTAGCACTGTTTCTCACTGGCCTCTGGAATGCGACGGATGACGGATCTATTTTCCTACATTGTTTCACCTGCTCTAAATGGAACCACATGCTGCACAGGACCGCCTCTCCTTTGTCTGTAATTGGAAGCACATGGCCGGCGAAGTCAAAAGTAACGCGAAGCCGACATGACCGACAGGGCCGCCTCCCCCCTTCTCTCCCCCCCCTTTTAGATCAGGGGGAGGGGGGGTGGGGGGTGCCACATTTTGGTCCCGGCCAAGTGGGAGGCCGCGATGCAGAGTCTGAGTGCATTTATTGAACTAACTGACCTGGCACTCCACGTCAAATTCAGTTCAATGGGACGACTGTATCGTGTGTCCTGCGAGTCTTTCAAGCCGTCCGACTTAAACGTGACTGACAGTGGAGAGCTTTCTGAGCGGGGTGGGGGGGTGGGGGGGGGTTGACATCGAGTCTGACGCGCCGCGGGAACACAGGCGGCACTGTACGGCGCATTGGCCACGGTCTGCGATGTCTGGCCGGTGACGAGCCGTGGATGGCGGGCAGAGCCATCACCGTCTCTTACATCACCGCCTCGTATCAGAGCGCGATTGCATAAGGGGGGGGGGATGTATGATATTTATTAACCTCATCAGTCACGTTAATTTAACATGTCTGTCCGTGATGCAAAGAATTCTGTGATTTCCAGAGGGAGAGAAACAAAACACTCGTCGTCCAACATAACACAAAGGTTTTGGCAGGAATTGGACAAGAGCTTTTTTAAGAAGAACAGCGGGGGGGAGGAGGGGGTGTCTATCCTTCGATATATTCTGACCAGATGCTGCGAACAAAGTGTAGAAATGCCTAAATGTTTGAATTTTTCACCCTTCTTTCTCAAACTTGAACCGAGACGAACTCCAGTGTAATTGTTTCTCATTTGTGGAACTTTGAACACTGATGTCCACACCTCAGTGTGAACCTGAGCACCAAAACAGTCTGATAAAGGAGGATTCAGTCCACATCATGACTCACTTACAACAGAGCTCATCACTTCCAACTAAATTTTTTAGGGGCGTCTAGAAAGGACAAATCATGCAGCTTCCAGCCACGTCTTAGTTGGGACGATGCATTCAGTGTTTTAAGAGAAAATGGAAAGGTCATGGTCCTCACATGCATGAATTAAGCTTGTCAAAAATATTCACATTTTCATATTTTAAGTTTAGCTTAAAACCAAACAGGTTTACCTCATCTTTCTATCCTTTGACTTTGCACAGTCTCTTTACAAAAATGCCTGGAGATGCTCACGATCCCGACTGCAAGCATTGAAAATGAGCGACCCAATTACTGGCAACATTAGCAATCATACAAGGATGATTCATATCCTGACAACATGCAAGGCTGAGTGTTGCAGAAGAAGATGTAACGAGTGCACTGCAGCCTTTGGCAGGTATTTGTGGCATACTTTGCTTTAACATTTTTCATCGGATTTTCAGAATTGTATTTTTTGCTCTAAAACCATAAAAATTCAGAATCGCAGTCATTCAAATGTTATGGATCTTCTGCTCCTCCAGCCTAATGACGATCAAACCTTTAGATGTGGGATCAGGAAAAAATAGGTTTACCATGTCTGGTCTAAATGGTCCAAACGTTCATGTTTGATCCCTTTGTGCATCGTTCTGGCACTTAGAAAGCTTTCGAGTGGTAAAGAAGCGTCAACCAAAGAGTCTGTCGGACCATTATGCAGATCACTCAGCATTGTTGTGGAAATTTGTAAGAGTTTTGTCACGTCACATTGCTCCATCACAGGAGGCCTTTTGTTTATTGCTGCTGGTTAGATGGTCTGTTGTGTAGTTTTTCTTCTTCTTTGGTTTAGATTTGATATGACACCACAAGTGCAGCTACAACTTTAAAGTATAAGTTCCCACTTAATGCAATAGGAACCCATTCAAACTAAATGAATTGTTTGATACCTTCCCCATTGCTGTTTAACTGAACTCATTCTCAGCTCAGATGTACATGTGCTCATTGGAAATGTTTGAGAAAGTGCATTATAATGGTTTGGGGACTGTGTTTGTCAGTGAGGTAGAGAGAGTTTGTGCAGCAGCCATTGAGAACATAAGGCAGGCAGGTTTAAAGATGCCAGTAAATGACGGGAAGGGTTCGGTATTTCTGTAAATATTTTTCTAAATTCATTTGGCAACAACAGCAGTCGTTCTCTTCCCTCTTTTTTTTGGTACTTTGTTGAAGAGTAAAAGGCCAAAAACGCTGCACGCAGACAATGCTGGGCTCTGCAAATCTGCATTTTAAAGCTTGAACCTCATTACTGTGAAGACTGTAAAGTACTTGATTGAGCTTGACAATGGATGTAAACTCATCAGGGTTAGTTCACATGGGGCCTCTAAATGGCCTGATTGCCATGGAAAAGATGGCAAAGTTTTTTCCCTGCTCACCTAAACGGTGATTAGCACCCTGTTACAGTTGGGGGAGACGAATTAGCAACTGTGGCGCCAAGGACTCCAGCAACTTTCTGCTCCCTCATGTCCAATGGAGAGCACTGTTAGCTGGGAGGGCTGGCTTTATCTACAGTATCGCTGCGTTTGGTGCAGCTGCAGAGGCCTTGAGGGCAGGAGAAGGACATGCTTCTCATTTTTCATGGATGGGACACAAGGAAGAGGCTCAACCCAATGTTGGAGTTCCAGCCTCATGGATGTGTTGCAGGGTGACGCTTGGCCTGTGCTGCACTGACATCTGCTGGTTACAACTTCACTTGCATTAGTGAAGGTAGAGCGCTCCCAATGCTGCACAAAAGGACTGTTTTCATGCAGGTTTGTTACTTTATGTAACAGACTTTTTTTTCCTAGGTGACAGCTGGAAGCACAATTCAAATAAGGCATTATGAGGTGTTTTCAAAAACACTGCAGTAAATTACAAATGAGGCTGAAAGAGGAGAAGGCGGTGCATGATCCCATTCAGCAGAGAACCTCTGAATATTATCTTTGTTCTTATCATATTATAAAACTGGTCATTACATTTGAGATATGGCAAAGACTGACGTGACATTGAAATGGCCCCAATCAAAGCAAGGCTGCTTCCAGTGGAGACACTCAGTGGTAAATAGTGGACCTACTGATGAAGTGGTAAAAATGAAGTATGCTCAATAATACCCTCGTTCACACTGAACAAAGTACCTGAATGTTTCGTGCTGAATCTCTACTGCTGTCATCTAAGGTCCCACTTAGCAGTATACATAAAAAACTTTGACATGTAAGCACAAATTAAAGTGTGAAACATAAAATGTGAAGCGGCCACAGTGACTGGGATTAGAAACTGAAATATAAACTTGCACAGGAAAGAAATAAACAAACAAAAAGAGACACCATGACTCCAGTTTGTACTTACTGAAACCTACATTGTTGAGGAAACAATGGTTGGAAACATAGTTGTCTTATAAAATATGGAGAGGTGAAGAGGAATTTCCCAAAAAATAATATTTGTTGAATAATTAGTTCGTACTCGTGCATCTGGTGTCACAGAGGAAGCCAAGCAGATCAGGACGGATGCCAACATTCAGTGGAAAAAAAAACTTTCATCTGGAAAAATGAACAGCTGCAGTGCTGAGACGGTGCCAGATGAACTGCTGATATGATTAGGACATGTTCTCCATCACGTACCTCCCTCAGCTCCCACACAGTGAGATCTCTATCTGCTCCCGATAAAGAAAACACCACACAGCCACATGAACCTGCACCACGCCGCTTTCCTTTGCTTTCTACCTTGTCCAGAGACCAGAAATCAGTGCAACGCTTCAGTTCAACAGACATGCTTTGTTTACAGCCTCTCACTCTACACACTTAACAAGTTGCTTGTCACTCGAAAAGAAGAGACTTTTTACTGAACACTCTTTGTTGACGCCTCTGTAAACACAGAATCTGTTCAGGTAAAATATTTTTTTAAGCATCTGGTTTCCTTTGACAAGTGTTCATGTGGCTGCCTTGTGTTTAGGTTGATCTAGGCATTTTCACTGCTTGATGTTCGCACATCTCTCGCTTCATAAAATCCCTCTGGTCTTACATCTGAATTGCCTGCTGCCGCTGTGCTCACATGAATAAGACATGCTTGATATCAGTGCACTTCCTCACAATGCACCGAGGGATGGAGATGGTCATAAACCAGAATGTAAAGCTGAAACTCTGCTGGGTTCCACACAATTACAGCTCCTCCTCCTGGGAACTGTGGGACCACTTTATTTTTGCATCACACATCTCAGAGACAATGTAATTTGTTCTATCCTGAAGCTCTGTGGAAACATACAGGCTTGATATGGTAATGTCTGTTCTATCCATCGCTCTCGCTCCCATGGTACGTTTTTCAGGTCGAATTTTATCATATTCAGTGCGACAGTAGTCCTTAGTTACTGTACCTTCGTATAATGTGACGTGGGATCACAGCCGAGGCTCAAACCATTGCTGCGCAATGAGAGAGCAGCCGGTTGACACAACCAGCTCCTCCTTTCGGCTCCTCCATGCACTCCCAACGCAGTCAATTACTGAGATGGAACCGTGATTGATCGCGGCGCAGGCGGCCGGCACAAAGGCCCGCGGCTCAATAATGACAAATGTTCTTCCAGTGATCCTCACTTGACTTCGTCGGGCAGTTTGTTCTTGTAGCAGCCGCCAAGAAGGCTTTTAATCCCTCAAACTGA
>JAUESF010000080.1:4880260-4891279 GCA_032274765.1 Malacoctenus tetranemus
AATGTGAAAAAAGAAGACAAACATTAATTCATCAAGAGACAACAGATTGATTGTCGCCAACTCACTCTGCAAACCAAACCAGAATTGCCCCATAGGATCTCCTTGAAAACAGGAGTGGCTTTTTGCAATCTTCAAATGAACTCTTCCTCTTCACAAAGAGGCTGTTTCAGATCTTTTATAGGCTTCGTTTCTTGGAAGCTGCGGCAAGAAATCTTGCCAAAGAACGGCCTTAAACTCTGCGATAGTGCCAAAATGCACCTTCGAAAAGGTCCTTCTGGGAATGACAAATGGACACATCTGGTGTATCCTCAGTGTCCTCATGGTACCAGCAGCTCAGTGCAAACAGCATGAGGAGTGAACTTATTCAGTGATGCACCACAAGGAGATAAAGAGCAACAACCAACAAGCATGGAAGATATAACTGCACTGGAGCATTCAACAGAACTAAAAATGGCTGACTGTGTGTTACAGTATATATCTTCCTGACATTATCACCTAAATTTGGTATTTTACACTTGATTTATTCAGTTGTGAGTTTATTCACTCTTCATACAAACAGCAAATGACCAAATACATCTTCGAGGGACGAAAAATACA
Source organism: Malacoctenus tetranemus (assembly GCA_032274765.1). Classification (NCBI taxonomy): domain Eukaryota; kingdom Metazoa; phylum Chordata; class Actinopteri; order Blenniiformes; family Labrisomidae; genus Malacoctenus; species Malacoctenus tetranemus. The sequence goes on from JAUESF010000080.1 coordinate 4,880,858, forward strand.
GCCTCTCAAATTTAGGAACCTCCGAGTTCATGATACCAAACAGTTTCCATCAAGGTTTTCTTCCATGACAACAAACTAGGAGGAGAGTTTCAGATTTGCTACAGCAGGCAGTTTCTCGGCTATATGCCTCCTCATTTCACACAAACTGGTCCCTGGAGACCTGATTTCGATACGTTGGCTCGTTTCACAGCTCGTTCACACTTTAAAACGAAGCAAGAGAGCCGCCACATCCGGCAGTCACCTCCATGAAGCACATCCTCTGATCCGATTCTACGTTGATGTCGCTGGGTACCAAGTTACACTGAGCGAGGTTCCCCCATTTCCACGCTCGCAGCTTTCACATGACAATAACAAGAGAGCAGCATGGCCGCCTCCAGCACGGCTGCAGTCAGAGTGGAGAAAAGAGTCACTCAAGCTGTTCGGCTCGTCACCACATATGTGGACCAAGACAGTGATGACAGGAAGCTCAGGAGGTACGATCTATGTTCACACTATATTCATGCTCATTTGCTTTACAGCGCTGACTTTGTTCCCCACTGTTAATGTAGCTGGTGATGGTTGTAACTGTTGAAGCTTCAGAGGAACAAAAGAGTGCTGTGAGGGTGATCATGCCTGTGAGCGTGAGCAGAAATAGGATGGAAATGATGTACTTGTGCATATAGTAAGTACATTTCCATGTCTTCACCAAGCTTTTGTGGGAGCTCCTCAAAACCTCTCACTCTCCAAGTGGGAAACTCCCAGTTTGACAGTCTTCAGATGTAGTTTCTAAACGGGAACTTTTCTCTTAAACACAATGTCACAATTACCTTTGACTTCTCAACATAGGAGCCTGAGAATCTGGAGAAAACACATGCAAACTGTACATAGTGAGGCCTCAGGCCCTGAATACAGGCAGACGTTTGTTGGCGTCAAGCAGGAGTGCCAACCACAACATTGCTATGCAATGCGACTTTAATCTTGTCAATTAGTTAAATGTGTGACTGCAGCTTCGTTAGCTCAAAGATTAGAAACAAATAGGAACAATTCGCCTTGTTGTCTTTGAGGACAGACTCCAGACTCAGCTGCAGAAATGATTTTGCTCCTGGCCAACAAAGGGTTCACGTCACGACCGCTGAAAAACGGTGAAGTGCCACAGAGCTGAAGGTGTCGCGTTGATGTCGCCTGATGTGACACGTTTCGCTTGACTCCAGGGCACATTTTGACCTCGTGTGCTACTTTTAGTCGTATTTGTCTGTGAACAACCCTTGACTTCGAAGAAAAGGAGATTCAATTTACAGTCACAAGCCTTTGCGCTCGACTTTCAGTGCACTCCTCAGTCAGCTGGGTCACAGCCTAATTCAACGCAGGTTACTCTCACTGACATGAGGCGTTTCTTTTTATAGACCAGACTTTGCCGAGCCAGCAAGCATAGGTAATTGTCAAAGATGGAGCTGGAATGCCTCGTCTGATTAGGAACCACAACTTAACCAATTAACCAGCACAAATCCAGGGGGAGGAAAGAATGTGCTCCAGTTCAGCCTGTTTGGGAGCCTGATGAGGACACACTGCTTGTCACAGCTTGCCTACATTATCACAACAAAGCACAACACGGGCTGACTGCCTTGTGAAAATATTGACAAGATTTTTATTCCCGCCTGTTTTTCTGTGTAAATATCATTTTTCTTTAGGACCTGCTGTGATCAACAAGTTTGACTCTCATAATTATTTAAAAATCAAGAGAGGCATTTCATTTTTTATGTACGTAGTATATAAATGAGACGACATTAATGGGGTACTATTATTAATATATGAATTACTACACAAACTGTTACATCAGTTGCTTCCAGAGTTTCACTCTGCAAATAGCTAAAAATAGTGCATGATAAAACCACACAATTGTTTAGGGAAAATGTAAATGTATTGAAGCCAACGTCTTCAGCATATTCACAGACTGTGTTGACATCTGAATATTTTAGTGTATAAATTATACAACTAATGCTTGACTGGCTTAAGAGCACATTTCAGATGACTCTTCCCAGAGCATTTTATTGTGAATATAATCCTGACTGCTGCATACTGCTATTTTTTCTGTTCTTGGTTATCTACTCTGGTCAATATGTTTTCGTTCACAGGATCAATCAGCTGGCTTTGACTATTTGGTTAACACGTATATGCTCTCGGTTACATTGGAGGCATTCACGTTAGATAAATATGAAAGAGGGAGAATATTACCTTATAGTATCTGGCACATTATCATCTGAGACTGACAATCAAAGGCACCCCCCTCCCCCATCACCACCACCACCACCCCTCTCTCGCTCTCTCTCCGTCTGGCTGTATGCAGCCTCAGCAGGACGTGCTGTTTAATTGTGTTAGAGAGGCAGTGCCTCCAACATCTATTGGCCCAGTGATGACTTGCCAATTATGGCTGAGTCAAAACAAGACCTGTTGTTTACCTCCTGAACTTTTTTTTTTTTTTTACCAAGAAAAGGTTATTCAAAAAGGCCTGCTGTATCTGTCATCTGTATTTTACTTCAATTTACTGCATTTTGCTGAGAAAGTAGTCCCAGTCTACAACAAACAACCTTGTTTGTGAGTACCAGTGTGGGGTATGATGATGACAGATGACAGCTTTCATCTATCACTCAATTTTCAAACATAAACTGCAGAACAGGACATACTCTGTGATAGTCTTGCTTGGTTGATATTTCACCTAAGTGTATTTGAAGTGTGTTCTTTCCACAAGTTGCTCCAATATAGGTCAAATATTCAGTAATAATTTTTAGTTTTCTAAATATATCCCATATAAATGCATAATAAACACATAATCTAAAAGGCAGGACAATCAAAAGACATCTGTTTGCCTGCATTCTGACATTCTAAGTAAAAGTTATCTTTTGAATCCTGATCATTGGCTTGCAAATGAAGTTTTGCTTAATGTTTTAATCTTTCAGCTGTATTTGCAAAACAGATGATATGCACCGTTGAAAGTGATTGTGCATGTCTTTCTTGTCCAATTAAACTATTACTGTTTTGACTGGAATGTGGCATGAATATTTTTCTGTACCGGTGTCACCTGAAGTCTTCTCATGTTGGAGATACATTTTTGCGAATAAATGATGAAACTTCAACTGCAACCACACGAGGTCACTGTTGCCACTCAGATCATTTCATGGTCAGCTGTGTTTTTCCCTCTCTGTCACGGTGTGGATGAGTCATGCTTCACGGTAAACAACTTTCAGTAACAACCAGAAGAAATAGAAAGCAGATAAATGCCTGTGTAAGCGAGTAATTTGAGTGGTCGTTAATTCGCTCATATGACTGTGAGCTCAGACTTGGGCCCGCCTCCAAGTCGCTACGTGTTTCTCTTCGTTCTCGCAAGGGCTTCTGGGAAAGTGAGTCCTGACTCGGAATAATTCCAGCTCCCGGTCCTTTCTCCCCCCCACTGCTAACAAGATGCCGGCCGTACATCACAAACTGCTCCTGGAGGACGCCTTGCAGGACAGTCCTCAGGTAGGCCCGCGTGTGTCGCTTCATGTCGCAGGGCGTCGTTGTCGTGTTTGTTGCGTTAGCAGCGCTGCGTGTTGGCTAACTAGCCCAGACTGTGTCCTGCTGCCGTCGGTGGGCTGTTTCCACTGGTCGATGACAGCCCCTCAATTGACACATTGTTAAGGGAAAGTGATCCTCTGGCAGCAGAGGGTGCAAGCCTGCCTACTGTAAACATCATTTTGGGTTCCGACGGTAATTGTCGGTTGTTAGCGTGTGTAGTTTTTAAAGCTACCGCCCATCACAGGGCTTTTCCTGACGCTCAGTCACTGGCGATATTCAGGTGTACACGCAGACCTGCTGTCAGTCACAACCACGTAGCTCACTTACAATCACCCTCCTGCATCTACGGTGTTCTCTACTGTCGTATCAGACATGATTTCGGACCCACAGCCTGTCTGAAGCATATTTAGGCCTGATCTCCAGGATGTGGGAGGGGTGTCCATTATCGGACGCCCCTGAAATGACTCAATAGCCTGCAACAGGGCTGCATCACTGGTGAATGCCACATGTTTGATGCATCCAGCTCATCCATGCAGTGTGGACGCTGTCTAACAAGTGCACACAATGATGCATGGATTTGAGTGAAGTCAGGATACATGCTGCCGCTACACTCTCATCTGTCTCTTGCATCACTCAGCCTACAAACAGATCTGACGCCTGCCTCTGCATCAGTGCAGCTCAGACTGGACGCTACAGCCTCCTTACACAGGTGTAATACATTCAGTTCAGGCATCCCGGATGCAAACACAGCAGCCAGTGTTGACGCCTTCCCATTTCAGTGTGGGAGGACTCTGAGATTCACTGCTTCAAAAGTCTGGCAGAGTGAAAAATCAAACAGACTTTACCCAATGGGTGTGTTCCTCTCCCTCCCTCCCTCCTCCTGCCATATCTGCCTGCCCCGCCTTGCTGCACCTGTTTGTGCAGAGCAATGCTCAGACAGGAGTTTCCCAGTTTGCATAGCCGGCCTGCAGTAAAATCATCAGGCCTTTAGTTTCTCTTCAGAGCTGCGCCCCGCTCTGCTCTCTCCCTCCGCCCCATGTCTACCAAGCTCCAGCTGTGTCCTTGGCCAACACTTTGTGACTTTCCTGTCCTCCATGAATACACTGTGGCCTCTGTATTGTGTGTGCAGCAATAAGGACGAAGCATTTTTTGACACAATGTTACTTAGTGAATTACTCAATAAGTTATTTGCTTGAAATTTCATAAGCTTTGCCAAGATGATGTCCAAAAAACACATCCCATTGGCAGGCAGTCTTATTTTTAAGAGATAAAAACAGCAAATTATCCCACTGACGTCCAGGAGTTGTCATTTTTTATGTGATTATCTAAATATTTGCTGTATTTCAGGCCTCTGGTTGAGTGACGGCCTGAGTTTCTGTTCCCAGTTGATCGTCTCGTGTTGTTTGCTCATCTGTGTGTGCGGCTGTCTTGTCCCACAGACTCGCTCTTTGCTCAGCGTGTTTGAGGAAGATGCAGGAAATCTCACGGACTACACCAACAAGCTGCTTCAGTCCATGCAGCGGGTGTTTGGCGCGCAGGTACTCAACACGACACAAACACGCGCGCCGCGCAAGTTCAACAGTGTGCGCGCCGGAGGAGTCGCCCACGTAGAAGTTGTGTGCAAACACAGATTAAGTTGAGGGAGAAGCTTTGTTGTGGTGTTTAATCAGGGGGCATTTGTCTGAATCACAGAGCAAATATACACACTTTGTAAACATACAGAATATGCATGATATGGTAAATAGGCTCCACTTATATTGTGCTTTTCCACTGCATTCAGCAGCTCCTAAAGCGTCTTACACAATAAGTCGTCCTCCCATCCACACACCACTGGTGGGCACTAACATACACACCCTTCGGATCAAATCGAGGTTCAGTGTTTGCTCTAGGACACTTTATACGAATGGTCAGGGTGGGATAGAGCTTCAGATCAACAGTTCTGTAATCAGCACTGAATAATATGAAGTATTAAGCGTTTCTCTCCCCTCTGCAGAGCGAGATGGGACTGGCCACAGAGCAGCTCTCAAAGCAACTCCTGGATTACGAGAAGAAAGTGAGTGCGGATAACCTGATTTAACCCCCACATGTGCTCCCTCTGTGAACTAAACAGGCACCTGTTGCAATAATCGTATTTATTCCACTGGGGGGAAAACTTGTGAAGCCTGAACTTCTCTCAGGATGAGCTGTGACACTCACGCAGTGGTTTTTATCATCGGATCTTTTGTCCCTGCGTCAGCTTGCATGTGTCGTCCACATGTTTCCTTCATTAAATCAAAAGCTGTTCTTTTTCTCCTGAAGTCACACAAAAAAATTCCATACTGCTGAAATCTGCAGCAAAATCAAATTTATGTTGACTTGTTAACTTTTAGGTTTGTTCTGTATTGTTAAAACAATCTCACACTGACGCACTAGTTTTACTTCCTAAAAGTCGGCACCTCTCGCCCCTTCGCTGTTAGCATTTTTTTGGCGTGTGTTCCACTCTTGTAATGAGGCAGAAATCCTGCCAGAATGCTGCATTTATTTATTTATTTTTTGATGTCTTGGCGTCCGTCGCAGGCTGCCATGCCACCACGTTCATGCAGTTTAATGGATTAAACTTGTCCTGCTCTCCTCCTTCCCGTCCAGAATTTCGCCCTTGGGAAAGGTGACGAGGAAGTGATCAGCACACTGCAGGGCTTCGCCAAAAGTGTGGAAGAGGTGAGGCCTGTTCCGGGCAACGTGCACGCCAAGTGGCAGACAGGGATGATGAACCACTGCCGGGCATGTGTGATTGGTCCTTTGTTACCACACCAAAGATGCTGCATGCCGACGCAAACGACCTCAGTGAAAAAACACGCCGAGAGTCGTCGGCTCTGATTGTCCGTGAGGCGGTCGCGATGCGTATCACGCGGAATGGATGGATCGCTAGATGAAGGGGAGGGTGTGTGCTTGCGTCCCAGATAAAACGGATGGGCCTGTCACTGGGAGGGCATCGGGGGGGTCCCGCAGAGCCGCACAGTCAGCACTCGGGACGTGCACGTTCGAAGGACACGGCCTGATTGTTTGCTCGACCTTTCACCTCATTGTTTGCAGCGGGGGAACTTATTTCACAACAAGAATTCGAGCCACTACAACACCTAATCTTGTGAACTTTGGCACTTGGTAATGCGTTCGGATTGCTCTCAGTGTCAGCTCGTTAGATGTTGGGAGCTGTTGATAAGCTGAGGGAATAATCGCAGCTTTTGTTCACTATCACAGTAAACACGTTGAAATTGATCTCGTCAAAAATGCACCCATCCACGGTTTAATCAGGATGTCGGGGAGACACAGTTCATTCATCCCACTTAAGACGATGTTTTGTTACTGTAGAGAGTCGAACTCCTCTCGAAGGTTTGGCGAGGCGTCGCTCTGACTCGTGCGTTCTTGTTTTGCTCGGTCCAGCTGAACTCGCTCCACTCGGAGCTCGCCAACCAGATGGCGGACAGCATGGTCTTCCCGTTGATCCAGTTCCGAGAGAAGGACCTCACAGGTAGCTGTGCTGCGCTCGCAGCACTCCGTCACAACACAGAAACACAAACTCCCCTTCACTGGCTCCATTGTTAACGTCTGTGCCGTGTGTTGCAGAGATAAGCACACTGAAGGAGATCCACGGTATCGCCACTGACGGTGAGGCTGCACTTCCACTGGTTTTACAAAGAATCACACACATTACTTTTCTCTCTCTGACTCCATTTTTTTCTGACTGCAGAGCACGAGGCAGCGATGGTCAAATACAGCCGGCTGCCCAAGAAGAAGGAGAACGAGAAGGTGGAGTGATTCCAAAGTGCTTTCTCATGCACGCTGGTGGAGTTTGTAAAAGGCCTTACGGTGCAGTAATGCTCCCGGTAATGCAGCAAGAGTGTTGTATGAGAAGTAGCACCACAAACTGCACTGAGTGATCCTCTGCTGCGCTGCCTGGCTGTGGTCTTACAACCATACCAGCACTTTGTGCTGTAACGTCTGTGTTGATGATGTGGACATGTCTTCCACCACTTTGCTTTCTCGTTTGTGTGTCCCGGCGAGCAGAACAAGTGTTTGCATATGTCTTAGCGTGCATGTGTGCGCAGGCTTTGACAATGAACTGGTGGCGGATGTTTGTGCGTGTGCTTTTGCATGTTTAACCCTCTCCTGTCCGGACAGCTGAAGGCCGACCTGGTGAAGGAGGTGGCCTACACCCGAAGGAAGCAGCACTCGGCCTCGCTGCAGTATTACTGCGCCCTCAACGCCCTGCAGTACCGCAAGAGAGTGGCCATGCTGGAGCCAATGCTGGGCTACACTCAGGCTCAGGTACTGAGGGGGGTCAGACCTCTGAACCAGAGTCCGCGCCTTGAACCAGAGCAGTGATTTGCTCCTCAGTTGATTTGGAACTGATTCAGTTTCCTGGAGACATTTGGTGCACAGAGAGCAAACGATCAGAGAACATTAACAGACAAGGAAGTTTATCTTAAGGCTGTTTATCCCAGTGTGTTGGAGGGAGTAGCACCGGTTAGTCAATGTCTAAAGGACTCGTGTTTAACAAACATTGTTGACTGCAACAAAACAATTTTATTCATCTGTCGTTTCTTCGGTGTGATCATTTCACGCTTCATGTTTTACATAGTAAACCTTTCAGTCCTGGTTTGAACTTGTTGCAAAGTATTTATAAAAAAATAGAAATGTATTTACCATCAAAACAACACCACCAGGCACATTTCTGTCTTGAGCTTGTTTCCCAACTTTAACCCGACAGAATAGTTATTTCAGTAATAAATAAGCTTATCAACAATGGAACATTTAGCAGTTGCAGCCTTGCTTGCTAACAACAATATACCTTAAAAGACTCCATGTGTGATTCTGGCATCTTTCACTTTGCAGATCAGCTTTTTCAAGAAGGGCATCGAACTGGTGTCAAAGAAGATGGACAACTTTCTTTCCTCTGTGTCTAAAATGATGCAAAGGTAAACACAAAAGAAGCATAAATCTTTGCATAAACATTTAAAATTTTGTCCCCAAAAAGTTGCACTTGTTTAAAAAGTTCTGGGTTTCAACTCGTGATTAAACTTGTCTGTGTGCAGCATTCAGTCCCAGCTGGACTCGGAGGCGGAGACCATGCGCATGTCCCAGAGGGAGTTCCTGTCAGTGGAAGACACCGTCTACATGCCTGATAAGGACTCCGAGTCCGTCAATCGCACGCTCATCCAGAAGGCGGGCTACCTCAACATCAGGAAGTAAGATTAATTACACTCATTAGAGGCCTGTCTGGAGTCCAAGGACACCTCCTATTCATGCCACGGCTCCCCGAGTCAGCGCGCCAAAGGGAACAAATTGACCAGCTGAGGAACGAGCTTTAAATCTGTCCCCCTTTCACTTGTGTGGCGTTTCTCATTTTGCTGGGAAATTAAATGTGGACGGTGCGAATAGATACACATCAGAGCCAGTCGACGTTTTTTTAGTGGTGTTTTTTTGGGGGGGTGCTTTTCTTGCTGAAGCTGCCCAAAACGCACACAAACATGGCAAACAATAAGTCTCGTGACGGCAGACACGGCAGGTCAAGTAACATGTTGACAGTGTGCGCTGTCAGCTTATTGTCGGCCAGATGTACGAGCGGGGGAACCGTCCTTAATGGCTCCAGGGCAGGGAAACTGCAGCGTGGCTGGCGTGGTGATTTAGTGAAATGTCAGAACTGTCAAACTCCGTGTCTGCCTCGCATACATCCCCGAGTCTCTGACAAATGTCTGTGACACCGGAGAAAAGGTTTCCTCTGAACGCCGTTCTGTTTAATGACACCAGCCCCAAACGCCTGTCAGACGGCACCGAGGGCACGTCGGCTTCGCCTCTTCAAACAGTTCCCTAATATTCTGGGGTCTGAGTCAAAGGAAGCCACGCAAAGGCAATCTATTTGGGAGAACTGTTGTGTACAGAAGGTTTGAGGAGGAAGCGTGCCGAGGAGCAAAAAAAGGCGTGAGTCACACGCACGCAGCTTCGTTTTTGAAACGAGATGACTCATGGAGATAAATCGCATCACGGCCTCTTTGTAATTACTCATAAAACACTGATAGCCTGAACAAACTCATAAACGAATAAGGAGCACAGCTCAGCGTTCACAACTGGATTATAAATTCAATTTACCTGTTGGAGAAATACGACCGAGACTAAACAAAGCGTAAGAGGTGCCAGTTTGAATCGATGTCTGTTCTCTGCACACGGGATGTGATGTGGCCAAGGTGTATGAAATTGAATGTGTGGATCAGCAAGAAATGGTTAACATAAGCAAAACCATAAACAGGAAGTGAGAGAAAAGCAAGAAAAAAGCTGCAGAGTGATGAACATGCCAAAGAAAGCGTCGCGTCTTGAGTTTTTCAAGGTATTTTTCAGTTATTCAACAAAAGAAATTCAGTCAATCTTCCTGCGTCACTCGTCCAGGGTGTCGCCTGCCTCCGCCTGAAGGGAGCAGGGACCGGCTCCCTCAGACGGAAGCGCAGTGTTAAAAAATGAATGAGTGAATTATGGGAGGCGAGGCCTTCTGATAAATCCCAGCTCTTCCCAGCCCGAGTGACAGTTCAGACCGACTGTACCTGTGAGGCCGGATCTCATTCCCGCCTGTCAGGACGAGGCTCTGATCCGCACCTCTTCCTCCCCCCCCCCCCAGTAAAACCGGCCTTGTGACCACCGCCTGGGATCGGCTCTACTTCTTCACCCAGGGAGGGAACCTCATGTGCCAGCCGCGCGGGGCGGTGGCCGGGGGCATGGTGCTGGACCTGGACAACAGCTCCGTCATGGCTGTGGACTGCGAGGACAGACGCTACTGCTTCCAGATAACGTCCCCTTCAGGCAAAACGTACACGCTCACACTTTGTCCCTCAGCAACAAGAGCGATATTAGAAAACACCCAAAAAA
>JAUESF010000080.1:4924354-4939895 GCA_032274765.1 Malacoctenus tetranemus
ACAGGCTGCAGTCACACAGGGCACTCAGCAGCTCTGTGATGCTGCTGCTGCTGTTGGTGCTGCCAGTGGGCTTTGTGCGTTTGTGGTAGCTCGGGTACATGGTGACTCTATTGCTTCAGCCTAATGGAGAGAAACAACAGGGGTGACATGTAATGACATTACTTGTTTTAGGTGGAAACGCAGAACTTGTTCATGCAATCTGCTGAGACTTACAAAAGCTTTTAGCTATTTGTCATAATACAGGGGAAAATAGGCTAAGTCAAGCTAGTGGGCATAATAAATACCCTTAAAATAAAAGGCAGAAGGCTTAGCAAAAAACTAAAACAAAACACCGGGAATTAATTGAGGTACTTTTTCTACTCATGTTCAACTCTAACATTCCGAACACCAGAAACAAACTGTACTTAGTCTTGTGCAAGTCTCGTCTCAGTTTTGTATAAGCAATTTACAGTGACTGATATTATTCCTTTATAATTACCGAAAATTACGTTATTTCAACGACAGCATGAGATCAAGCACACAACGCCATACATGTACTATAACTACAAGTTTCATTGTTACCTATTATTATCATTATTACTATATTATTACCTGTAGAACACAGCTGATATTATCTGGTACTCTACTGTACATATACAGTGATACACTAGCTTTGGTTGACAGGGAGTACCGGTTCATCGTCACACTTTTAGGTGTGTTAGCTAAACTCTGTCCCATCAAACTGCCTGCTTATCTACACGTCCAGATGATAACTCATCACACTGCCTGTCTTGGTGAGGAGGTGTCCCTCAGTCACCTCAGAGCTTCAGCCTCACGTCCTCTCCAAGAAGCCAAAGCATCCCGAGCATGCTAATGTTTGCTAGCCGTCAGCTCCTGCTGCAGTCTGCTCCCCACAGCGCTTTATGCTGCAGAGCGAAGCCCCGGTTCATTCATGCAGCTCCGACGGCGTCTCCATCCCACTTTGGATTTCTTGTCCCACCATATTTGTGCAAGTTATTTCAGGATAAAAACATATACATGCTAGCTAAAGGGAAGCTAGTCGCTCCCATTCATCTTGCACCATCTTCCGCGGGACTCCAACAAAAACGAGACTCTGCCCTCTCAACTTTGATTGGACAATAGTTGCTACTCCTCTGTTGATTGGTTGGTGGTTCCTGAAGCGCTCTGCTGATTTGTCAGATTTGTGAGTCATTCACGGGACGGAGCGCTGTCATTTGCCACCGCGCTTTGATGCATTCAGGTAACACAGAATAAATGGAATTCTAGATTCTCTTGACAGGCATTAGAACGGACTAACGTTGGATACTTATTTAATTAAATAATTGACAATAATTTGGAGGTGAAAATATCTGCTTTGATTAGGAACATGACACCGTTTAAACCAATTATAATTCAGTGGTCGATACAACAAACAACACCAAAAGAGCCTATTTGAAATCAAGGTGGTCAGTAATGATATACTACATCATTTTATTTAGAGGTTTGCACTCTGCTTCAACAGCAGCAAGAGCTTGGACCAAGCCAAATGAAAATGCTTACTTCTGGGGTGATTTTGTATCACTTTAAGTGTGTTCAGTTATTGTTTACTTGAAGTAAGTCAAATGTGTTTTGAGCAGTGCACATCAAGGTTGATTTAAGCCAAACAAGACTGTGGTCGTGCATTTACTCATGATGGACCAGTTACCCATGATGCACTGTGACAATAAACTGGAAAACAGACGACAGATGATATAGATGAATAAGATATTAACATATTAATCAGTCATATTTACCTCAGTGTATTTGAGAAAAGAACTGATTCAAAAAGATGAAACACCCATCAAAGGGGATACGCAAATAACTGAGATCCAAGCATCAGAGAGAAGATGCTTACTGAATATGAATATGGTGGCAGTGGCAGGGAGAAAAAGTAGCCTGAAGTCTGAAGCAGAATGAGATTTAATTGAGCAGGTTCACAGCATTAAGACCTCATTCCTACAGCATGACCACAAATTGACTTCAGAAAACTTGATGCACAGTTCAGGCCAGCCGTTCTTCTTTTCTCTCCTTTTTTATTATCAGACTGTACTTCAGGAATTAAATCTGTATTTCTTCGTTTGCAAGCTTCCTTCTTTTTTTTCCCGCCACCTCTGTGGGTGAGCGACTTCAAATTGCTCTCAACACATCACATCGCCCTCCCATGGACTGCAAAAGCTCCAGACAAGAATTGAAAAAGATGAGATGCACCACACACCTGCTGCTCGCCTCCAGGCTGGAATCACAACACATACATATTATCTTGTGTTCTTGTGTGTGTGTCAAATACAGGTTAACACACACACACACAAGCACACACGCACGCACACGCACCTGCTTGTAACATATGGTCTGTTCCTTTTGGCTGATTAAATTCCTGTACTTCTCCATTCAACAGCAGACAGGTACTCGATGCAGCCTCCAACTATGCGCTTTGTGTAATTTAACACTGTGACTCATTAAATTATAGGTTCCCTGGTGTAAAATGCGGTCTAAGCGGTGGAGGACAAAACCAATACTTTTTGTTCTGTGTCGCGCTGTATTCCAGAGATCAGCAGAAGGCAAACTGAGACTTTAGATCAACTAAATATGGATGCAGGAGTGTTGTTTGAGGACACCCTGTAACGAAATGAGGGTCTTCGATTACATTGCTTTTGCTGCACGCAGCTTTCTGGCTCCTCTCCGAAGTGAGATTGCTTCAGATAGAGGCTTCAGTGAAGGTGCACCCATCCATCTTAAATAAATCCAGCAAATAATACAACTGATTTTTAAAAATTGAATTCCGAAAGGGCTGCTACAGTGAGAAGAAATGTGTTCGGGTAGTTGTTTTTTTTTGTAGTAGAACATTCCTGCAACCCTTCAAATGCTGCAGAGGCGGGCCCTTTCTGTGCTGGGTTTGCATGTTCCCACTTTGTGTGCACTTTGTCGACTTCAGTTTCCTCCCACTTCCAAATTCTGCAGATGAAGTCGATTAGCGACCCTGAAGTGTCCACAAGGGGGGGGGGCGCTGCCGTCACCCAGTGTGTGCTCATTTTGTCCCCGGAAATAACAGCAAAGCACTGACACTGAATGAAAACTAATAAGTTGTAACTAAATATTTATTGTCTGTTTACCTTAAAAATGACAGCCAACAAAGAACTTGACCGCTATTATGTCCTCGAAACTATGGATTTTCACCCTCAGTGAGCAGGGGCAGTAGAAAAGCTGCCCCCACAGGCCCCCTCCAAACTCTGAACCTGGTAATGCTGTAGTGGTGGAGCACAGATGTAGCTGACTGTGCTCCATTATGACACACATAAGATATCATTTTAATACGCGCGGTTTTGTTTGCACCACCCAGGGAGCAGTTTTCTTTAGATACTGCTGCATATTTGACTCAGCTAATAAGAGAACCGTGCATCGTGAAGACTCCAGACAACTTTGAATTCACACTAGTCGAGAAATAATGAAGCTGTCAGTTTGCCGAAGTAAAAAAAAAAGGTCTAACCTTATGGGATATTTTAATTTACACCACAGGATATATGAGCCGAGTGAGGCCCAGAAACAGTCGCTGTCTGCACGGATTTAAATTATTCATCAGAACAACTGTTTAAAATGACACCACACCATCATTGTGTGGTATTTTTTTCTCCCCTTCCTCCTTTATTTTATTTGAACCAAGTTCTCCTCCTTCTCCTTCCCCAAGGCGGCTAAAATCAAAGCCAAATCTCATTAGGAGGTTTGAGATGTGAAGGTGAAACGCAACCTGGTGATAAACACAAACCATCTCCTGCTGAAGGAGAGGCTGGCTGCTGTGCGCGAGCAGGCTTCCCAGGCAGGAGAACACAAGCCAGCAAACATGCAGATTTTAACCCAATTTCTTGTAAGAAACCGCGCACACAGGCCGACTTAAAATAATTATTCTTGGGCTGCTGAATGCCTGATTTCTCGACAGTGAAGGGCACAGTTATTTAGGAAAATCACAAGTGCAGCGCGCAAGCAAAGAATGTTGACACCCAGAAAAAGTGCTGCGAGCCGCCCGTCCTAACAGAGAATGAAGTACTGTACTGGCTTTGATTTACCCACGAGGGATCAAGGATGGTGTACAAGATGCAGTGCTTGTGATAATGAAGTATAATCACTCTTGCTTTGGGAAGCAGCCCTTGAAGTCCCTCTATCTGTTGCTGCATCAGTGATCTGCTCAGCGAGGAGATGGCCTGCGCAGGCCCCTGCTCTGTCTTTGATATCTCCACCCTTGCGTCTGGGTTTGTTAGGCAGTCAGATGAAGCAATTGTGCCTTTCATCTTTCCTTTTTCCAATTTCATTTTCAGCTGTCAGTGCCTAATTAATGTTTTTTCGCCACAATTTTCCAGCCCGATGACAGAGATGCTGTGCGGCTGCGTGCATCATCAACTCATCTCGCGACGCCAAACCGCAGATTGTGGTTTGTATTCTGATCCTTGGAAGAGGAGCCTGATGTGCCATTTAGAGGGGATGTTGTGTGTGAGGACGTTGTTGTATGTTGTATATGAGGACAGATGCTATCAGGTCGTTTCGGGTCGTAGGATGCCAGAACATTCATAACGGGGGAGGGGGGGTGGGGGAGGAAACCGTCAGCTTCAACACTCGGGCCTCTCCGTCATAAAGTGGCTGCCTGGTTTTAATTTGAATAAATTCATCTCTGACTGTGTCTGGTGTATAAACCCTTCAGTGAATTTAAGGTCAGGTAATGAGCTGTATAATGACTAAACATTTGCCTCGACGAGAAACCAGCTACCTGTGGTATGTGTTACTCTATCACCCAAGGTGACTGTTACTCATGCATTATTCGTGAGGGCGAGCGTTCAATTGGAGCGAATCAATACTCTAAAAGGGAAAGAAACACAGCAGATGAGGAAGGGTGTATATGTCTCTGAGTTTATTCACGGAGGAGTGTATGATGAAACCTGTGGGTAACTGCTCCGTCCACACACAAACTTTTGTAAAATTACGTTCATCCGGTACAACCAGATCAGGTACAAGATGGAGAATCTTCTGAGCTGCCTCAGACGGTGGGGAGGGGGGGAAGGAAAAACGTTGGCTTCCATTAGTGGTCCTGGACTGAAAGTGGAGTGTCCCGGTTTCTTTTACCATTACAGCACATTCACAAGTTTCAAAATGGAAAAAAGTCTCGACAACTGCACAAACATTTTTTTTTTCCTCTTCGGTTTTTCTTTTCTTTTTTTTGTCCCAGGACTCAATGCATAGGGTTATACAGTTAGAATACAGTATTTCAACGTGTTTTACAAAGATTCATATGGTATAGGAAACAAGAAATAAAAATAATAACTGCACAGCAGTAAGAAAGGTCATTTGTCGAGTATAGATAGTCATTTATCGTACACACTGTGGAACAGCTTAGAAACACAGGGCAAGAAATGAACACCATTGGAACAATTTGCGCTATATTCAATCTACATAAGGACAACCCCTCCGGCTTCAGACTAATTAAGGGATGCCAGACATTTTCAAGGGAAACCCAAATCACATTGGCCACTGTTTTACAATGAATTATTTTTGGCTGTTTCGCCTTAGCCACCAAAGTCCTACGAAGCACACACCACAGACACCCAAAGGAAACACGCACGTCGAAACTGCAACCGTAAAGGAAATCGTACTGAAATGTCTTCAGCCTATTGGCACGCAAGTCGGCTGCAGCGGGGCATCTAGCATTTTAGACAGCACACATAAGATCACGAGTCCAAGTACATTGCTGTGTCTATAGCACTATCATCATCATCATCATCATCATCATCATCATAGTCACCTAGGTTACCAATAGAATAATTTAGAAACAATATATATGTATCCTATTCAATAAGGCACATTTTTGGTTAAAGAAAGGCTCTGAAAGAAGCTTCTTGCATCAACTCTGTCAGTGAGAAACGAGTCAGCAGTAAACAACAGCGGAGACAAGGAATGGAGCCGGCAGTCGGCATGCAATTAAGATCAAAAGCCTCCCCTGCTGATTCCATTATACAGAGTGCCACTCTGCACTGCGCCGAGTGGGCAGTGCCAAGTGCTGTTGGTCGGGGATGCCAGGGGTGCCACGCTGAGACGGCGGGCGGGCAGGCAGGCGGGCGGGCGGGCTCGAGGTCTGTGCGAAGAAAAAAAAAACCAAAAAAACCAAAAAAAGAAAACACCTCTCCGCAGCCAAGGCAGGAATCGTTAACATTCTGGGGTCTCTGGAGCTCGTTCTGCTCCGTCAACTGCGCACAGCCGCGATCAGATACAGGGAGCGCAATTAAATCATCTGTCAACTGCAAGACCTACAATTTAGGGATGGTGTTTAATGGCCCAAAGAATGATCAAACCCTCATTCCTACCCTGTCGACACCTCGGCGCTGACAATGACATATCAATATTCCAATTACTCCAACAATTATGTACACGATTGAGCCCGGCCTCCCCAACATCGCACAAAAGCTAAAACCACTATAATTTGTTCAGAACGTGCCACTTAAGTACCAACTGCATCTCTGGCAGATTATTAACAGCAATCAGCGATTGGCTATTTCATAGCTTTAGAGGCAGAACGCTTGATGATTATTTGGAATATCACACAGTAATACAAAAAAAAAAAAAAAAAAGAAAAAAGAAATGGCACTAAAAAAATCATAAACACAGACGATGCATGATTTGGATCATTTTCTAACATATTGCTGAATTGCTACTATTTGCAAATACATGGAGTGAGCTGATGCGACGGCTGATTGTGAGTCATGGTATACTGACATTATTGCAGGTCTAATATGAGTGACACGGCTCCATGGCAGAAGAAAGTCGCCTCACGCTGACACTTAATAGCAAGGGAGAGATATCTGAAAACAGTCATTAACTGAAATGTCTTTTAAAAAACTCTGGTGAAATGTCCTTCTGTGCTTTCGCTGAAGTGGAATGTTTCATGGCACTGTACAATAAAGGGAGACAGACTGTGCTATTATCGGTTTCCGCCAGCACAATTGGCAATCCAGCTCCGAGCAGGTCTGAGTCGAGCCGAACTCAGACGCCGCATGAACGTACCGGTGACCTGTCACTTCGCGTGAGCCCGTGCGTTGCTCCATTTACCCAGCGTCCTTGCGAGGACCCTTTGGTCTCTGTCATAAAGCTCGCTGTGAGCGCAGGCTCCAGTGTGTTTACTGGGTATGAGGAGGGAGGGGGTGGTGGTGGGGGAATTCGAATGACAGAAAGCAGGCGTCCCTTCGCCCTCACGCCCGACAGTAGGCAACCTGTGTGTGCACGCACATTCCCACGCACTCACACACTTGCAGTCCACGCGAACACACACTCCGAGTTGGGCAACACGTGCTCCTGTTCACGTGTTGGAAACTTCACGCACACACACAGGCTAATAAAAACACTATCCGCACCACAAGGTGATCCATTTAAAAAGATATTTTTTTTCCTTATAAAGCTTTCCGCATAAAGACTGCACAATAAAAAAAATATATAATACAACTCTTAAAACCTTTTCTACACAGAGAGAAATTGAACATCTGATTATCTCCTCTGCCAGTGCTCCACGGAGGGGCTTAATTCTCGGAGAGAGGTATGCCGCACTGCATTGTGGGAGCAATATTCAGTGAAGCATGAGCGAGCGAGCAGACCTTTAAGGTTTGGCAAGTGAGCTTTAAGGCGTACCTATGACAGTGTAACCCATCATTTTCCTCCCCTCTCTTTGCCCTCGATCTGCATTTCATTAGTCCCCGTTACTCCACACAACCGAACAATTGTCCCAGGGCCAAGTTGAACAATATACCTGCTCGCGTCAGTCCCTTTTTTTTTCTCCCACACCTCCTTATTTCCATGTTTTATTTTCTGACGAGAACAAATAAGCCCCTGGAGTCACTGGCGATCTTTCCCCTTCTTTCCCATCCCATCCCCTCCCTCCCTCCCTCCCTCTCGCCCTGCGCTCAGTGGGCTAGAGATCCGTCACTTTGTTTTCCAGGGCGGCTGCTATCTGCTGGAGCCGCAGGGTCAGCTGTTTACTCTGGGCAGCTGGGTCCTCGTCGAGGGACGCGATGATCTGAAAGCAGGAACGGAAGGTGAGAGGAGTGGAGGAGGGAGAGGACGGAGGGTGGAGGTGTGATGTTGGAGGGACAAGGAGACGGGTGGAAGGGGGGATGAAGGAGAGAAGGAGAGGAGGGGGCAAAGGGTGGGGAGTGGGAGGAGAGGACGTGGTTATTTGACATCAACAGTCGCGTCATATACGCTGCTATTGTTTGTGAGCCCCACTTAGGGGAGACTGACAGCCCCATTTGTTTATCCAACTTGTTCATTAGGTTTTGTTTATCCCCCTTTTCCGTGACCTCAAGTGGCAATGCACAATGGACGCTTAAAAATCAATTCCCACAGCAATTTTCCAATTCACATCCCACAGAAATGCTTTCAATTAAAATTTCATACAATCACTCTTCTGGCATATCAAGAGTGAAGCGAGGAAAGAGGGAAAAAAAGAGGTGCAATAATATAGTGGGCACTAGTGCATTCATTGGAATAGCCTCCTTTGGGTGCGATAGGAAGGAGAAGGGCTTCTTACCCCATCATAGTATTTGCTGGCGTACTGGTAAAGCTGATGGAGAGCCACTTGTGTGTTCAGTTTGTCTGTGTGAGACTGAGGGACATAAATGACAATTTAAAGGTTAAAGAGGCAACAAAATGAAACCATAAAACTGCACAGAGCGCGGTGCGAACGGCACTGTGGCAGGAAACGTTCTCTGTAAACAGGAGCAGCTGCAAAATACTTGCAGACAAACCAACAGTTTGAAGAACCAAGCAATAATGAATGATCATCACGCCTAAAGTTACACATAATCTTAAAGCTTTCCAAGGAATAAAAACTCCTGTTTTATGACTATGCTGTAAATGCCCAAATTACTGCCACACATTTTATGTAAGATGAATGTATTGAGCTGCAATCTGAACAGTTTTATCTTAAAATTGAAAGAAACTCCCAGAAAGTACGAAGACACTGAGTGTGGAGAGTGAATGTGAGTGGAGAGCTGCTGATCAGTTCTCCTGTAGAAACTCTGCCACAGATCCTCTACGACGCCTGAGTGGTTACAGCATTTTTTTTATCATTTGCTGTAAAGTCAAGAAAATGTGAAAGAACAACAGGCCTTGTAAGCTTTATGTACAATCGACAGGTCTGCATGTGCACCAAAAGTGCAGGAGCTGTTGTGGTAATGGGGTGCAAAATGTAGTACTGGTGGGCCATCATTGAACTGCTGGAGGGTCCAACGTGGTCTACAGGTGGACATCGCAAAGAGCAAATAACACAATGAGACTGTATGTGGCTCTTTAAACATGGTGTGTTTGACAGTCCTTCACTTGCTCAAGGTTCACTTCAATTGGATGTTAATGAAAACAACTGCTGGATGTCAGTGGATCTCCAAAATGAACAAAAAACAACCGTTAACTTAATTTCTGTTAAGTAAAATTAATGCGTTAAGAGTCACTGTTAACTCAACTTGAAAAGGTTTATATTGTTAAAGATTTCCTATATATATTTCTTAATGTTCCAGCATAACTCATTTGTTTTAAATCTTTTTGGCCGCAACTCTGCAGACGCCAGAACTCCAGTTCCTTCAGTGCACTTCAACAATAAATCTCCACTGCGACCGACGGCATGAAGCTCCAGTTTGAAGCAGTTTTTTAAAGCAACTTTTTTTGGTGATTAGGCTTCACTTGCTGTTGCCACGGTGAGCACAGATGTCACGAAACGAAGCGTTGCCTGAAAGAATAGCAACTTTAATAGCGAGGTGAACGAAATGGAAGAGAAAATAACAGAGGTGTTTCTCACCCGTGACACCTCTGCCAAATGGGTGTTCATGTCCTGGTCACTGACGGGGACCATCTGCCTGATGCCCTTGTAGTAGCTGCACAAACACACACACGCGCGCACACACAAACACAAGCAGAGCGGTCAAGAGGCAATAATCGCTGCATGATGTAAGCTGGTGGAAAACGATGACAGTCTGGAGCCATTTTAGAATCTCGACGAGAACAGACGGAGAGCTTTGACAGCACTTACTCATCCACCATCTTCTTGTAGGTGGAGATCTCCTTTGCATAGAGTAGTTTGTTACTTGGAGAGTCCTAGAGACGAGAAATGAACAGGCGGCAGTGAATAAAACGGCAGTCGAGATCCACCGACCTCTGACATGCCTCGTCTCCCTCCGATTTACTTCCAATGTAAGCGGCTTTGTTCTCATCTTGTTCATCTTTTTCTCTCTCCACCCCCCCCTAATCCTCACCCCCCCCATTCACTCACTCCCACTCACCCGGCTGAGTTTGTGCTCGCTCTTGGTGCAGGCATCCATGAAGGTCTGGGCGATGACAGAGAGCGAGGCGTCCACCACTTCAGAGACGTGGACGTCGAAGGTGAAGTGGGGGTTCTTGAGGATGTTCACCCAGAAGCGCAGCGGCAGGCTGCACAGAGGGAGAGGGGGGGAGAGAAATCGCTCGATCACTGCCTTTGTTATCGGTATTATTGCTTCAGAATCGGTGGGAGAAAAAAAATCTCATCAAGCGCATTACATGTATGAATTCATTTAAGTCAAAGAAAGCATTTCACGTGTGAGAGCACTTGCCTGAGGTGCAATCGAGTGCGGTACAAGATAATAGCAGGGATGGGGGAAAAAAGCTTTTCTCCGAGGTGTCAGTTTATTCAGAACAATACCTGTGACTGTCAGTTTGTATTACTATTTCATTTGATGCTGACCTCTCAGAGAATTATTACTGCATGAAAATGAAAATGAAAAAGACAAAAAAAAGAAAAAAAGCAGGACCTGGGGATATTTCATTGGTAATAACAAAAGGGATCTGCGCGAAGCAACAGGCAGCGACGCTCCACTGCACTAACAAACAGTGATTAGAAATGTTGAATAGACTGCGAAAACTTTGACCCCTCGAAGTTTCTGCGCAGCCTAACAACCTTAAACACAAACTACACAACGTAATGCTCGAGCGCTCCTGCTAATTTCCCTTCTGAACGGGAAAACACAATCCCCGCGTGCTGCGTTCCAACCACGAATTGGCTTTGTAAATTCAAAAGGAACGCCCGAAATATGGTGCACCCCCCCCTCTCCCCCTCCCCCCCAAAAAAAGTCTCCTCCCCGATCGGTGCGAGAAGCCCGCCATCTGAGACAGGAAATGCAC
Organism: Malacoctenus tetranemus; assembly: GCA_032274765.1. NCBI lineage: Eukaryota > Metazoa > Chordata > Actinopteri > Blenniiformes > Labrisomidae > Malacoctenus > Malacoctenus tetranemus. The sequence continues at coordinate 4,935,548 of JAUESF010000080.1, forward strand.
CGCGCGTAAAATTCATACTGGTTGGTTAATATCTCCTGGGAAGGCTGCAGTGAGAACACAATGGAAGCATAAAAATAGCAATGTTACTATAATCACGGAATTAAATTAGCTTGGGACATAATTACCATGTTTGTTTGTTGTTATGCCTGATACACACATTCATATTTAATACATGGCCCTCAGTTGATTTGATAAACAGAGCGGGTGGAAGCAGAGCGCGGTGTGGAGTGTAGTAAGTAATTAAATCGCTCATCTCCTGTCCTTGTGTGGGTGCTCTCTTGCCAGCCCAGCGTCAATCACTGGCATCTACATGCAACACGTCGTCTTGTATGCTTGAGCCTCAGCCGGCGTGACACTAATTTATGCACTTAAATGTCACATGGGAGCAGGGGGATTGCAAATGCAAACTAAGTGAGCCGGAATAGTGCATTTGTATTCAGCCATTTCTGGGATAAGTAAGTTTTATTTCTTGGAGAGTTGCTATTTCTGAAGGATTTTTTTCGCGAAGACTCGGAAGGGAGCGCGTCGCAGTCTGGGAAATATGACGTCCTCGCGCTCCGTTTGAGTGTATCCATTTTTAAAGGCGCTCTGAACTCCCTCTTCACTGCTTTTCAGAGGAAAACAAGGTCTTTTTTTAACTCAAGCATGTATTTTACCACATCTATTTTTTAGGATATTTTTACAGAAATAAAATTTTTAATGATGAAACAATATTACCAAGAAGATTTTTAGCTGAAGAAAAAAACTGCCGCGAAGAAAAGGTTCCTTTGAAGTCATTCAAGAAAAACATGGATCAAGAGCTCAATATTGACAATCGCAGTAAATATTGGTGAATTTGGCGTCTGTGATTCATAGAAAAGTTAGAAGACCTTTTTATACACTTAAAGTTTAAAGATTCATATCATTGTGGGAAGTCATGAGATTATCGAGATGTGTCTTTTTCACGAAAATGTCAGGAAATGAGTAATGTGTAAAATGTCGCAACAAGCACTCAGATAAAAGGTCCAAATGACACATACTGTTCTTCATCCACATATCGACTCTCATTAAATGGAAAGTGACATTTGAAATTTAAGGATAATTGGTTAAAATACTGACAGCAGGTGACCAGACAAGCAAGAAGATGAAAGCTGAACTGGAGGAAGGTTGCATCCCCTCACAGATGATGTGAGGAAAGCCTACAAAGAAGCTTTGACATAGTCTAACATGCAAGAAGCAAAAATTAAAAATGCCTTGAAAAGAACAATTAGATGTGGAGCAATTCGATCAAATCCCAAATAAGGTGAACAAAAATAAGATGAGTTCAAATACAGTTCACACACATCCGCGTTGTCAAACGTCCGTCTTCCTTCTTATCTTGTTACTCATATCGTTTCAATTCATTCCAGATAAAATATGTGACCTCATTTAACAGACTCCACCCAGAATCACTGACACAGCGCGACTTAACACGACAGTAAGTACTGATGATGGATACTGCCAGAGTTACACTGCGACATGTCGATACAGAAACTGTGTACTGGTTACGCAGCCACAGAGTATTTTGTGCTTCTTATATAGTGTTTTGACATTGCAGCTCCTGTCCATGAATACTTCTATAAAGAACACTCAAAAGTACAAATACTGCAAACTTCTAAGTGAATGAGGTCACCATATTTTTACCTGTTAGTCTTCCAGATATGGATGGTCTCCTCGTCCACATTGTTGTGTTTCAGCGCTTGCTCATCCAGGAAGTCAAAGAAATATTTGACGGCCGGCGGGACCACTGCCCCGGAGCACAGCACGCTGCGGAAGAAGTCATCCACAAACTGCTGCAGTGTTCCCTGAAAGAGGCCACAAATAATGTGAGACGGGGCCGAGACAGAGAGGGCGGCCAGAAATATCTGAGCCGTGAGATAAAGCTATTTGCTTCGAGAGTGTTGACATTAAGGTTTCATCGAAAGTATTTCAATGTCCCCTGTTTAATTTCTTTGCTAAACTCTTGCCAAAAAAGAGCCTTCAAAGGAAGAAAACGACTCAACAAACAACGGATTGTGTTTGTATTTGTCTTGGTGCGGTACCTTCACGGACAGCAGTCGCGTTAGATAGATCTCTGTAATGGCTTTGGTCATCGACTTGTCCTTTATGCTTCCCCGCTTAGATTTGATCTCATCCAGCTCGTCTGCCGGCCGCACCAAGTGAAACACTTTATCGTCTTCCAACAGAGCATTTCCTGGTGGAGGAAAAGAAAACATCACTTAAGACCGTCTCCCAATAATTCCGCTTGTTATTTATTCATGCACGGCATACTCAGATGATGAAAAATGGGAAGGCGTTTGTCAACTGAATTTGAATGCAGAGAAAATATCTACCAAGAATTGCTTAACAATCAGCATTCTGATGTGTACATAAAAAGGGGGAAGATAAAAGTGAATCTTTTTTTGGTACATTCTCAAAGCTTGCTATACATAAAACAACAAGTATTAGCATGTTGAATGAGAGTGGGGAGACTGACAAAAGCCCTGGAGAAACAGTAACAAAGGCGGGCATTATACTCTTTGAGTCTGATGTCTGCTCGCTTGGGTTTAACAAGAGTGTCGATGACGACAGTGTGCGCGTCTGTGGGGAGACTCACGCTCTTCGTGGTTTTCCTGGTTCTGGTCGTAGTTCTGTTGAGTGTGCAGCACTCTGGACAACACCAGAGTGGCGTTATCTCGCACCTGGAAGTCACACAAGTCCTCTGTTAGACAACACACACACAAACACGCAGTGAAGCAAACTTACCTCACACACCTCAGAATTTATCGAGTTTAGTGACTGTGGTCAGCAGCCTCTTTTAGTGCCCCAGAACTAATTCCTAATCAATGCGACTGAGTGGACATGAACAGTGGGTCTTTATTGGGGTATTTACAGGCCATTTTCTTCAGCGTCAACCCATTATTGACCCAACAAATACTGTGATTAGCACTACTTTGACACGGCCAATGAATCCATGGCAGCGTCTGAGAACAAGTGCGAGACATCAGCAGGTCGGATGAAAGAAAGCTGAGCGGCTCTGAAAGAAGAGGATTTAAGTGGTCAAAAAAAAGCAGGACCAGTACCGGGTATTTGCGAGTGACCTTTATTTTCCAAGGATCGATACTGTGTCATGAAGATTGAGTGGTAGTCTTTGGCCACTGAGCGCTGACACGAGCAAAGCAAGTCCGGGCAGTTTGGAAGCGCCCAGTGACATATTAAACATTTTGTGTAGGATAATTCGTCAAAGTGATATTTTATCTGGAGAAGCAAAGAAATTTATCTTTGTATTTCTTTAAATTCACTTTTTTCCTGAACACATACACACGTGCAACCATCTTCCTACTCGATGTTAAGTGGCTTGCTCGTGTTGTCAGCGAACTATTTCCAAATTTTATCAGTGAAAACACATTAATCTTTAATATATTTTCAAGAAACAATAAATAGAAAGTGAAATATAAGCTGAATGAAGTGGTGCCAATCAGCCGATCACTTGTACGTGTGAAATGTTTCCAGCTACCAACTGTGGAGGGAAACCAAGCCTCTGATAAGGAGCCACATACTGTGCTGTGTAACTGCATGCAAAAGGTGGTGCCCCCGTCTCATTGTCAGCTTCTTTGTCTCTGGGGAATCTTGGGGGAACTTTTCGCGGTGCACAATGTTCCCTGTCGCAATTCTGGCTAAAATGGGTCGGTGTGTACAGCCTGAGATGATAAACAGCTGTGGCGCTGAATCCTGGTCCTGGAGGGCCACTGCCCTGCACGTTTGAAAGCTGAATGGGAACAATCTCCATGTTGGAGCAGCGTAGTATCCACCATATGTAGGTCAGTGGCCTTTCAGAACAAAAGCCTCAGCACTCAGATAACATCAATAAAGGCTTATGAAGCTTTAAGGAACCTCTCAGTTTCTTTTTTTAGCTGAATACTGGCAGGTCGTCATTATTACACAGGAAAAAAAAATCACTTCATGCTCAATGTATTTGGTGATTTTCTTCAAATAAAAAAGAAATATTAAGTTCAATGTTCTGATAAACACGTCCAAGTCTGAAAATTTGCAGCAGACATGAATTTAATAGATATGACTGTGATGAACAGCTCAGCCTCATTCACATTCACACACCCACATCCTCCTATTTAGTTCCCTTCTCCCAGCTTAAATCCTTTTTGCTATTTTCAGGCTCCCTTTTCAAACATGTTTCATCATGGCACTAATTTTTTGACAGTACTCACGTTGTAGTGTGCCAGAGTGTTTATACGTTTCCACCTGCCCTCCTTCTGGGAAGTCAGGTCCAGATCCGACAAAATCTGCCCCGTCGAGCCGGGACGCCACTCTGTGGTGAGGGCAGGGAGAGAGA
>JAUESF010000080.1:4939995-4951031 GCA_032274765.1 Malacoctenus tetranemus
GGGCTGTCATCGCAGGTTCCACACTTTTTACAGTGTATTTTGGTAGGTTCTCCAAATAGACTCAAGAGTGAGTCAATCTCCACATTAACACGTTGAAACAGACTGAGTTCTATCTGATTGAAATATACAATTTTCCTGTTTACATCAACACTAATTAAAGTCATCAAACTGATGCGTGGGCACCCGGAATAGAAGCAGACTCAGTCAGTGAACTGATTCCATCACGTGTGGTGCTTTGATGTTGTCATTGAACATGATCCCAAATTTGGCAATCTAGTATTTTATGTTGTTTTGTATTTTTGTTTTTGTGTGGTTCATGTGAAAATGAAACACAGAGGAAACATCCATGTGCAAATTCACAGCCGTTCACATGGAATCTAATCGGATCATTAACGGGGTCACTGGGTCACAAACGTTACCGTTCACTGTCCTTATTGTCATCCAGAGATCAACAGTGCAACGTTAGCTCAATCACAGTCAGCTGTCACGCAGCTTTGTTTAAGCTCTTAATGACAAATTTCAGTTAATATATGATGAGGAAGTGTCACGTCAGTTACTTCTGATTAATTCAATATGGTAATTAGCACTGCTACATATTCCGCTGAAGACCCTGAGCTCGACACATCATCTCCGTCTCACTGTTTGATTCATTTACAAGTATTACCAAGTATATGGGGGTTATCGCTCTGATTCACCATGAAAGAAGATGGATCCCTGCTTATCTAAAATGTATAAAGGCCTGGAATCTACAGCATGCGTGGGAATATAAAATGGCTTTGATGTTGGAAAATGTCTTCCGAGCTTTCGCCTTTCAAGTCAGTCCCCAAGGTTTCTGACTACAGTAGCGAGCAAAACTTTGTTTAGCAGTGAAGGATTTCTTCATGTTGTCGGCAATGAATAACTTCTCAACCTCAGGAAGGCTTTTTTTCCCTCACAAATGCTAACAGAGATATTTTTGGGGGGGAGAGTAACGTTCGAATGAAAAAAAAAAATCATCTGCCTCCTTCAACAAATGCATTTCTGATGCACTTCTAATGTAATCCAGTCACGACTCAAAATCCCCCCTGCATGCCGACATCCCTACCACCCACCCACCCCATGTATCTGTTCCATTAAACATCAGCATTAGATGCTTTGAGTCATCCTCTCGCTGTGCGGTCCTCATTAACTCACCCAGAGTGACGCTGTCCACCTTGGGCCGCAGGGAGTACGGCAGGTTCCTGTACACCTGCTCGATGATCTTCTCCTTCACCTGTGAGATGGTGTCGCAGTTCAGCACCTTGACGGGCGTGACGTCGGGACCCTCGCCTTGAACCAGCACTTGCAAAGTCTGACAAAAAGAAACACAGGACTTCATGATGACGCATTGTTTGTCAGATGGTAGAAAAAATATACAGACCCTCTTAAAAAGTCACTAGACACAACACCAGAACAGTGACAAGGAAAACGAGTTAAAAAATGAGAGTCTGGAGAGTTTTAACTCAAATTTCTTTCGTAAAACACACTTTAGAAGACTGGAAGTGATAGGAAAGTACTGAGAAGGAACCAAATTATAAAATGAGCTTCAGCGCCGACCTTTCACAGTAAAGGCCTCCAGCAGGTCTCCTCCGCTCTCTTCTATTCCCTTCAAACTCCAACAGCTTATAATAAAAGCTTTAAAGTGAAAATGCAAGAAGTCGTGTAATCTGCCAAAAATTATTACTTAACATTGGCCCAATTATGTGAAACATGCGAGTTCAGATGAATTAAGGAGTTTCACTTTCAAAGGAGGAGAAGGAAGATGGATTTAACATTTGTTTGTTGGTTTGTCTGTCAGCAGGATAACTAAATAATAAACACAAACAGCATTTCTGTTGTGTGATGATAATGACAACCTCTTTAGCAGAGTGTGGTGGGCACGAGGTTGAAGCAGGAAAGGTTAACAGGTGTCTTTATGGAGGTATGCGCTCTCTGAGTGCTTCTCACGAGATGTTTTTCATTGGTTTGCTGGCGAATCAGCTTTTTCGCTCACAGCGTGTTCGGTTCCCCACATCAAATCAAAATCCTCATGGCAACGGATGAAGCAATTGAACATTTAAGAGAAGCCTCTTACCTATGTTACCTCTTCCACTCAGTCAGCTGTGTTGATATATCCGCACACTTAACAGATTCAAATGCGTGCCAGGCCATCAGATCCAATATCAGCCTCATAATCCCGTCCACATTTGAAGTGGCTGGGAAGAGCACGCTGTGAATTTAAGCCAATTGGAAACCCTGCATCTGCCTGTGAAATCTAGCTTGTCGCCTATTCTCTTTTTATTTTTTGTCCCACCCTGTGTAATTCAATCACAGAAGGCGATCCATCACGGCAGGAGACATGTAATTCAGACTAATTTGATAATTGTCCTCGACATCGCCATTACCCATGGGTCTTTTTATTTGTGCTGACTTTAACAGAAAACAGCTGTGTTCACATTAGCTTCTATTACCGAAACACGATCACCAAACGAGATGCATGGGCTTTTCTTGACTCGTGAAAGCTGCCCAAATGGATACAGAGCAGGTGGAATGAGGTCGAGGGGAGGTTGTGGAAGTGGCTTGTACTCCATACCCGTAACAACTTGTAGTACTTTCACCTAAGTTTCACATTTCACTGCTATATTGGAATGTGTTGCTGTGCTGGGTTTTTTTGAGCTGAGAACATTGACACTGAAAATGGATGTCACACAAAAGCGGGCAGTCGCCTCGGGGTTTTTCTTTTTTTTGGTGGTTGCCACGGCAACTGCATAGTGTGTACGTGTGCATGTTTGTGCTGCTCACCAGGCACAAAACACCATGCAATCTCAAAGCTGTGTGTGCAGTTTGCTTTGACAGCGAGTTTTTCAGAAAATTGTGTGTACGGGTGTTGGTGTGGCGCCGTGTGCGCGCGCGCGCGTGTGTCCGTCTCACCAGGACAGAGTACTCCACGTCGTCACCCAACAGGCCCGTGTCGTTGAGGGTGTACTTGGCTTTCTTCACTCTGGCGTCCACAGGTCCTTTCTCGATCTGGTGCTTGATGGCTCGGAACAGTTTGTACAAGGGCTCGCCTGCAGAGTCCTGTTACACACAAAGAAACAGACGCACACACAGGGCAGACACACGCGCACCGACGCACAAAGCCAGTTAGAGGTTGCCTCAGTTGTTGTCAAGAAGCTAATTGTTGTGATTAGCAGCTTAGAAGACAAATAAATTCACACCGTCAATACGAACACTAATGAGAGAAATGGAGAAATCCATGAATAAACCTGATACTTTAGCACTCAAACTTGTAATTATCTACACTTTCTGGTTTAGCAATGATATGCATTCTCTGTTGAATTTCATTTGAAGACAAGACATATGTAAGTACGGCCAAAGACAAAGTGAAACATAAATAATGCACACGCAAAGTGTGTGGGAGTTTCCACTCAGTCTCACCAGATATTCTATTAACTAAAGCACTGAGAAATAGCATCAATTTTTTGGTTTTTTATAAGAGAAGTGATTTTTTAAAAAATAAACATTGACTGAGAGAATGATGACATGAACTACAGTGATCACATGAACTCACTGGACTCGTGTTACCTTCAGAAACTGGTAAAGGCAGATAGACATCCAGTTGCACAGCATCCTTTCCACCACCGTCTCTGACCTGAAAGACACATGAGAGGACAAGTGTATAACATAATAATTGTACTTTATGATGCAAAATGTATCTTTAAAGTACTGCAAACATTACTTAGGAGATGGAAATCCACTGGAGGACAAAACCATACAATGCCATTTAAAGTATGACTCCGAGTGCTGAGAAAGTCATTACTTGGTCAATGGATTTCATTGCCAACACTGATTGTTTTCAGTGAACTCGTTTATGGGCTCCTGACATTTGTTTTGACACATTCCTTAATGTGCTTATGTATTTATTATTATTTATGAGTCTGCATTATGTGTTCTACTGTCTGCAAAACAAAGTAACACTTGGGAAAAGAGAAGCTGGCGCACAACGAGGAATGATAGATTGCTTCATTTCCTCCGTGTCCTCTTGAAAAGTCTCAAACGCCACTCAGGAGAGAGTTTCAGCAAATAACAGCAAAGACAATACCTGCACAGCTTGTCAGTGTCAAAGATATTTCAACCGAAAACTTGCGTCGGTGGTCAGTTGGCAGATAAGCCATCATGATGTCAGATATCCACTGGTGCCACCCGTTGGTAGCTCGTCACACGCCTAATTGGATATCTTGTATATAAGGGTGCCTGTGTTGGCACAATGGCCTAATCAGCATAATGAGCTTCTCCATTGGGGGATAATTAAGATGTGTACTTGCATAACAGCCAGTCACCGCGTGCCGAGGCACAGCAGACAGTTCAGATCACATGACCCGCTCGCAGTCGTGACGAGCGACTCTGCTGTCAGACAAGCGGGACCTGCTGAGGGAGGGGGGCCCACCCTCGGCGGGGAACTTAACCTTGACATGATCATTACAGCGACAAAAGGATGAAAAGAACAAAGAACACTAAAAAATTGGAATTTTCTCTACTCAAGGCTATTTTTCCAATCAAATCAGTCCCTCAAATGTTTACGAACACCAATACAACAAAGTAATGATGGAACAGCGCCAGAGGAGAAAACACTGAGCAATTAACTTTTGGTGGAATCAGAGAAAAACAGTCATGCTTATTTGGTAAGTTCCTAAAAACAATTTATTCCAATCAGGAGGATATTTTTGTCCAAAACAGGTCTAAAATTTTATATATGAAACTATTTCTAACACAACGACATGTTTCTCCTCCTACTACAAATAGGAAATTACTGAAGTACTGAAGAGTGATCTGTGGAAGACATTTGTACTGGGAACTGAGAAACAAACCTTGCTTGATAGTAGAAAAAAACGCAGATCTTTTGTCTCTTCTATGACAAATCAAGACTGAAAGAAGATGAGCAGTTGACCTCCCACATAAAACAAAGATACATCCTGGACTGTTGAAGCTACTCGACCCGACACCCAACCAGACTCAACCAGATCCGATCACAGTTTAAGGATTGCACCGATCTTTGAGCTCGACACCACTCTGTGTCATGTGCTACGTACAACAGGTTGTAATCATGAAAGACTCTCCATTTGAGGATACAATAATACAAAAATCAATCAAACAAAAGGCTCCTACTCAAAAGTCTTCCTCTGCACAAGTCTCCACCCAAAAGCAACTCGCAACATTTCAGATTTGGGTCACAACGGACACAAGCAACAGGAAAAGAAGGAGTGATATGATGAAGAGAAACTGCAAAACAACAACCATTCAGCACATTATGCTTGGACTCCACGGAGGGAAAAAAAACAGAAGGAGGAACAGAAGGAGGAGGACTGGAATAGATTGAGCAGCAGTCTGGCTCTTGATAGTGGACTGCAGTAGTCAGTGCAAAATTTGACAGAAAAACATGGCAACAGAATGAAACAGTCCGCTGCATTTTGAACCGAGTCCCAGTCCGCCTCAACTGGTTGATAAAATTGGTGCCAGAGTTTAGATATGGGGCGACTCTGATTATAGAGCTGCAGAAGGAGGACATTTCACAATCTCAGAGCAAGAGCTGGAAAAAAAAAACATATCTGAAAGTACAGCCAGTGCGGTGGCTCTGTGAGGATGTACAGAGGCAGCAGGGCTCCCAGCTAAGTGTGCTACCACAGATGGGGAAGAAGAAAAAAAAAGCGGGAGGGGGTGGGGGTCCGAAACTCTTTGTTCCACTGAAAAACTAGAGCTCAACAAATCCGGAAGGGAACTACATCACTGAAAGTATTCCAAGAAAAAAAAAACACACTGAAAGCAGTCATGCAAATAACATGTTCAAACTTGTATATTTGTAATTTAAAAACAGAGCTTGCATTTGTGTCCCATCATGCTGTTGTGCAAGTTCTGTTCTACCAATCTACAGTTTGACAGACAGAATGCCTCAAATGCAAGTGGACATATCGCCTCACACCACGCCTCTTTAAAATAACTGTCAGGGAGCCAACATCACAAGTGTTTTTGTGTGTGTAATGACTTGTTAAGGAAATCCACACTGAAGAAGGATGTTTTTTTTGATGGTTCGGAGATGCAGAATACAACATCATTCCTCTAAATCTCTCAGAAATCTGGGTGAAGACTGAGGATTTTATCTACTGACACCTACACAGCTCGACCAGGCTCGATTTTACTCCTTTATCAGGCAACACTACAGCAACCTGTTACTGTTTCAGTACTGACTTGACCGATATTTTGAGCAAGCTGAAAATGTGACGCCAGCAGACTGGAGGTCACTGAACGTCCTGTGAGAGACATGAATGGGTGAGTCATAACGACACGATTGTGTTTGGTCTGGTAACGTGGCGAGAAGACAACACCATGGTAGAACACGGTGTTGTTTGTTGTCAGCATGTGTGACATGACTTCAGAGTTTGCAATTGTTACGTTGTGTTTGTGTCACACACAAATGCTGTCACATGAGTTTTGGCCTGCGTTGCTGTGACAAGCTCTCCCATGTAAACTGTTGTGCTAGTAAAAATGGAAAAACTGAGTAGTTTCGAGTCCAGACTGAACAAATATACATAGAGACAAAAGTACTCCATTTGTATTCACTTTGATTACTGATAATCACAAGAAGTCACTGCAGACAGGCATGAATCTGCAAACTTGATTGCATTTCTGTTCAGAAGAAAATATGACATGAGATGTTCACTGACCACCAAAGTCAGCAGGATTTCCACCACGTCGTCAGCAGACACTGGGTACTTTGTATTATAAATGCGGGGCAACAGCATGTGTTGTGAGGCAGCAGCAGGTTGGTGGGGACTCACCTGCGCAGCATGAGTTTGGGGTTCTTGCTGTGGACGTATTCCTCCATCAGCTCCAGCAGCAGCGTCCTCATGATGTCGGTGTAGTACTCCAGTTTCCCGTGCAGAGCCACTGTCAGCAGGGAGGCAAAGTACACCTTGGCCCGGGCATTGAAGTCATGACTGCGCTCCAGGGTACGGATAAACTACACAGAATCACACACACAGACACACACACAAACACAGAGACGGGGGGCAAATGAGAGGCTGCATTAATCATCCTGATGAAGCTTGCACGCGCACCAGCAAATTCAACGTAATATGCTCTTAAACGATCAAAAGACTAATGCTTGCGAAAATTATAATTATCAAGGTAAATTTAGTTCTGCCCTGTAAAAACATTGTGGCTCAGAAATGATCCCAATTAGTGGAAGAGGAATCACCCCACATATGCTGCTCGCACCTCAGAGGCTGTTTCGGTGCCAGCAACGTTGGATTAATAAGAATCTTCACACGTCTCCCTCTGCTGTGTCTTCTGCTTCCTACTTCTAATACGACACCGCAGAAAGTAAAACATGACACAATCCTCAATTCGAAGAATGGGAAGATGAATTTTAAATAGATCCTTACAGCGTTTTGGCTTCGGTTCGGGACCATTTTAAAACGCTTACAAAGATGTAGGGGAGCAGGCACCGTCAGTGTGTTGGGAAATGCTACATTTGTGGATTACACACTAAAAGGAGAATTGCATAAATGAACGTTTACCTAAGACGCCGAGCATAATGCCACCGAGATCTCACCCTTTTATTACTGTTTATTACCAGGAGAAAAAAAACGACTGGAAGAAACTAAAGCAACGCTAAATGTATCAGGCTGAATTTAAGCAGGATTGCCAGAGCTGCTATAGCGTCTGCCAGCTTATGGCTCAGTGCCTTCAAACTCCACTGTTACCCTAAAAGACACAAAAGAGCCATATTGTTGCCATTCAGTGATGCGCTCCCTTCATTCCAATATGAGGTCACTTTAGTTCACCGGGAAACATCTCCCCAATAGCATTTTTTTTCAAATCGCAGGGCAGCTTTAAATCAGGGAAACTTTACTGCTTATGCGCAGGCACGGTGAGGTCCACACTGCGCTGCAAATTTGATGAGCTGGGGGGAATTTGTTAGCCAGAAATTACAGGAAAAAAATCAGCATGTGACAGCTACAGAAAGGGGGGAGGGGGTCCTGTGGCATTGTCAAGCAGCAGAGGGCACAGTGCACGCACGGTTTGGGTGGGTGAATGTCTTTATCCTGTGATTCCTATCCAGATGGGCCTCGTTCTCAATGACAATAGCCCCATTCAGCGAGTGTTACGGGTCAGTGAGTGGCTTGATGATTATGAAAATAATGGGGATAGTCGGTGACGGCAGCCGCTTTCTCCAGATATCAACCCAAAGGGAGAAGACCTTTCAGAGCTCTGGAGCGGCGTGTTCGACAGCGCTCTCCATCACATCACGAAAATACCAACGTGGTTTGGAGGATCGATATTAAGGCACGCTTGAGGTATGAAAGGAAGCACTTTCATATCACTGAACCAATTCAAGTCTTGACTTTCACCTCAACGCTACAGATGTAGCAGCAAGCAGATAATATTAACCTCACCCTCTTCACCACCTCTTCTGAATGTGCTTCAAAAGTGAGCTGCTTTGAAAACTGCCAAAAAACCATAATTTTGTTGTTTTACCACAAGTATTTCCAATCAATTTGTTCAACACTGATACAAATTTATGGTCTCTATTTCAATTTTTTTATGTCCAAGAAAAATCCCAAATATGAAAAATCCATTGCTGCATTGCTTCCTCATGGTTGTCCTTCAAATATTTGGTCATAAACGACATGACCAAGAAAACATTTGGATTTGATGATTGCGCAGAAGCAAAAGTCAAGAGATCACCAAAGGTTCTCTAAACGATCCTGGAGTAACAAAAAGGATGTCTACCACAAATTTTAGTGCCATCCATCTCACAGATGTCGATATTTCACTCCAACACACAAATGTCAACCCTGCTGTGGGGGTAAGAGGCAAAGTCAGGGGATCACCAAACTCATACATCATCCAGGACTCATAAATGTCTTCAGTAAAACTTCACGGCTCTCCGTCCAAAAGTTGCGCGGAAATTTTATTTACAGTGGTCCAAAGTGTTGGAGCCACTGGCACCCACATCGCTTCTGCATCACACGACTCTTTCAAGTGTTTTACGGGCTGCATAGTTACATTGATGAGGAAGGTCTTGGAGTTGAGCAGGTTGGAGAACTGGTTGAGGGCCTGGGTGACGGTGGCCCTCCGAGCTTCGGGGATGTCCAGCTTCCCTGTGATCATCACGTCGTTGGCGCCGTCCTTTGAGGGCAGGAAGAAGACCCGGTCCGTGTAGGTCTTGTAGTCCAGGAAGGGTATCCGACCCTCGCTCAGCTCGTTGGTGTGGTCTTCCATCTCGATCATCAAGTCTGCAGGACAGAAACCGGAACTCACCATCTTGATTCGTCTCAATGAGCAACTCTCAGCCTGCTGCTTCTTTTGTTGTGTTTCTCCTCTTTTTGACATTGCAGAGATCAAAGAAAGTTGCCAAGAAATAATTTAACACACTTAAAAGGTTGTTTTCTTTTAGTGTTGCTGCAAAACTGCCCCTTGAAGGATGATAACCCAACGCTGAGCAGGGGAATTTATTCAACTCACTGCAGGACAATACATCAAAAAATGTAATCAGAGCTATAAAGAACTTCATTACTTTCAAGCTTCTTAGAAACATGGATCCTTTGAGGGACATTAGAGAGTCAGAGTGTGTTTTTGCACAGCTGTGCTGTCGGTACCTGTGAATTCCTTCTTGCAACGGTCTCGTACACTCTCCTCCAGGTTCTCCAGCTGATGCTTCACCTTCTCGTACTCCCGCTCTGCCTGCTGACTCTTCCTCCTGAGAGCAAATGAAACACAAGGCCGGGAGACATTACAACCCCGCAACCTTTTTCTTTTCCCAATTTCTACCAATATTGTGCAGTTTCTGTGAAAAGACTATATGCTTGAGTATAAGAGAGTACGAAATGCCAAATTGGCTGCTAACTTGGCAAAGTGCTTTTTCACACGTTTACAAAAATATCCTGTTAACACCGCATTACTCTGCCTGTGGGTGAGCTTCATCACTTGGGAATTCAGCAAAAAAAGTTGGACTCAATATGAGGAAAAAAAGTACATGACAAGTGAGATTGGATTCATAAGAAGTGGCTCGAAAAGGTCAAAAATTCAGAGAAAACAAGTTCATGCAAATTTTTGGGCGGCTGAGTTGTACTCAGAGAAACTTTCGTATGATAATGCCTGAAAATAAACTTAGACTGACCTGTAGCAGTAGACCGAGATGATGATGATGAGCAGCATGGGCACGATGACAGCGGGGACGATGATGTAGAGCGACAAATCATTCTTCTTCTCGTACTCCACCAGGCCGACCAGCCACTTCCCTTTCCCGAACTTTATCTGCGGATAAACACATAGTGGAAGGTCTTATTATGTGCACAGACTGCCTCATTTCAGCCAGATATTTATTTTGGTATGTGTCAATACAGAAGGTTGGACAGAGTTTGGGCAGAAGATGGGGACAATATCTGAATAATTGCCAAAAAAAACTGCAGAAGCACTGCAGTATTTCTTTTAAAGAGCTGGTCTGCTCTTTAAGTTCGTAGGACCAGGAGAAGTAGATGAATGCAGAGATGTAGCGAGTCTGACACTTTATAATCTGACTCTCTCTCAGTCGGTATCTTGTCCAATTGATAGTCTGGTGGTGTTGCTTCTTTATGCAGCACTCTGCCACAGAAATGAAACAATGGCTCACTTACAGGAATTACCCAGAGGAGATGTTACACTGTTCATCACAATTGTGGCTCAGCTATAATTAAATGTAATTAAGGCCTGTAGCTGCAACAAAATTGTCCAACCGGTGGAAAAAAAAAGGTCTCGAAATGTACAGAATGAAAGCCCGGAGAAGTACAGTAAAGACTCAAAGTGTGTTCACGTCTGATTTGCATGTGTGTACAGAGCTCTGCAATGCTGGGAAGTAGTGTCATTTCAATTCAATAAACACATACTGGAGATACTTTTTCTGCTGCTCCTGACTACATCTCTAAGAAAAGAAAAGAAAAGAAAAGAAAAGAAAAGAAAAGAAAAGAAAAGAAAAGAAAAGAAAAGAAAAGAAAAGAAAA
>JAUESF010000080.1:4997195-5009489 GCA_032274765.1 Malacoctenus tetranemus
TGTGTGTGTGTGTGTGTGCGTGTGTGTGTGTGTGTGTGTGTGTGTGTGTGTGTGTGTGTGTGTGTGTGTGTGTGTGTAGCAAGCGCATTGCAATCTTCCTGGGAAACTCATCTGGCCTAAGCTTCCAACTGGCAGCGAAATCCTAAAATCCTACCTACCAGCTTTCTCATGAGTGACAATCTTCTCTCACTGGTCCCTTGTGGGTTCTTACTTTTAGAAGAAAGAGAAATATATAAATAAAAACATATTTTAAGAAAGAGGGTTGTGTGATTCTAACAAGAGATCGTCTGTGTCGGGAGAATGAAAGCAGTGCGCTGTGGTGCTGCACAATAATCCACCATCGCCTGTGTTTTCTTGTTTTTTCTCGATCAATAACTTGTATGTACACCAACAGCGGAGTTATGCAACTGCGCATTTGGGATCAAATCAATGCCAGCTTGCTTTTAAAAAAAAAAAAAGAGAGAAAGAAAAAAAAAATCTCATCATCATTTCGCTGTGGTGTGCCCATCGAGTCGCTCCTCTCATCAACTTACACACTGAATTTTCATTAGGAGGCACTTAATAGAGACAGGCACGTTTAGAGTTTCTCTCTGGGTGGGTGGCTCGCGTCGATTAGGCCGAGTTAATCTCGATCACAATAAATAACATTGATTACAAATGCTGAATGCTGAGGGGAAGGGTGGTGAAATTAAAGTGCAAAAGAGGACAGGGGTGACAGATGACATGGAGCGGCGCCAATGAATAACGGGAGATTGGCTGGGAGTTATATCGGAGCGAAGGTGTGAAGGAGCGGGAGTGTGAGGGATGGGAAGTGAGTGAGTGTGTGCGTGTGTGTCTGTGTGTGTGTGAACAGCAAGGAAACTAAACAGGGAAGCCACAGCTATTCCTTCAGGAGTATCAGATTCACATTGAGTCAGAGTGTCAGGTCAGACCGCTCGCAGACACTCCGGGCTGTTTAGACGGGACACATGCACTGTGACGTCCAGGGAGAATCAGGGCACTGGCTCACGTCTCTACCCCCCCACCCTCCCTCCCCCCCACGTTCGAGGTGAACATTAACAAAACAAATCAAACCAAACCCGTAATGACAGCGCTGCCGCCGCCGCCACTGCCGCCGCCGAGAATAATCTGCGCTGCACACTTTGGGGGTGAAGCCGCGTTTTCTAAGCAGACGCATGGTTCACCCGCGGGTCACAGAAGCAGAGAGGAATTGTTTTCAGCTAAATCCAATCCTGAGCTGCTACAATAACTTCCTGACAGCAGAAAAAGTCGCAGAATTATGCTTATGCTCTGCACAAACGGGACATTTAGCTTTCCTCCTGTCTGTAACACGAGAGAGAAAAAAAGGCCACGGCTACTATGTGCACATCTCATCACATTTTTTTAGGCTGCTCAGAAATTACTTCTACATTTGCATTTATTCGGTTCTAAATGGCCAGTCGTCGTGCACAAGGAGAGGATAAAAAACACTTTCGTCTCAAGGGCAACGACCTTGCACAGCTTAATAGATCTTTTTCTACCTTGGTATGCTGTCTGGATCTGTTTACAATGCAGCATGCCCAACATCACAAATCGGGGATTGCGTGGCTGCTGTCAGGGATTACCGGTCCGCTCTTTGGGTTTTCATTAAATTGCTGTATCGGAAAACAACAAAAAACAACAACAACAACATGGGGGGAGAAAAAAATACATCAGCCTCTTTGTGGAACAGGCCATCTCACACAGGACACATTTATGCATGCGAAGACTTTTCTTATATACCATCTATAATGCTGCGCTTCCTCATGAATAAATAAATGATCTGACAGACTCTGCAGTGACAAAGACACATGAGCTTTTGTATTTTCTGGATGAGAGTCGCACTGAATCTGTACGAGGAGTGCATAAATCGAGAAACAGCTTATAACCACAGGACGGACATCACATACAGTATTTTTCTAAGCTGTAATATGTTTAATATCTAAGCTCTTTATCCTATATAGGGCCGCGGCGTGATTTTGTTTGACACCGTGGAGAGTGGAATCCTCTTACTTTCGTCTTTATGAGGTCAGCAGTGGAAATGGACAGAGTTCAGACAGATGGGACCCGAGGAAATGAGGCAGGGAGAGAGGAGATCAAAAAAAAAGAAGAGAAAAAAAAGAACATGGGGCGGAGCGTCCGAGCAAGAAAAAAAGGGATGAGGACGGTAATAGGTGGCGAGACGGAAACATGTAAAAATTAGGAGCGAAAGATTAGAGACAATTAGAAACAGCGAAGAACAGGGGCAGAGGGAGATTAATGGGTTCAGCGTGCCAGTGTGTGGTGCGCAGTCTCCAACTCAACCTCACAACATCACAGGTCAGCAACTATTTTTGTAACTTTACAAAATGAAAGTATGTATTCAATAAAAACTGAGCAAAAACAACTTCGCACCATAGTCTTGCTAGCATCAGGTGAACAGTGACAACAGATTCAGTGAGACTTAAAATTAACATTTCAGTCTCATTTTTGTCTGTCGAAGTGGATGTTTCCCTGCCATCGGTGTCTTCAACCTGCTCACAGCAACCGAGGGACGGGTAAAGACCCCCTGAAAACGCCACACGATTGCAAGGGTTGCTGTGCAAAGGCATCAAATGAACCACACAGATTGAAGTTCACTATAAACTGCGACTTCAGCATCAGTCCAACGAAGAGCTTTCGATTCTTCGACGGGGTCGAGGTCAATTGCCGGCACAACCGCGCTTCTGTACACGTAATTTACCACCTGCAAAGTGGATTTTTTCGTGTGATCAGTTGGTCTTTGAAGGCGAACAGAATGAGTGAGTGACGACGACTCTGCTGTCTGCAGCTCTCTAACAGTGTTGCTGTCCTCTTTACATCGGGTGATTGGGGGACAGATTTCCCATCAGTCACAAGGGAACGCAGTCCCACTTAGTTGCACCTGCTTACCAAGACATCAGGCTCCCTAAGTGCTGATAGACTGTCGTCCCTGCCCTCCCCCTCCCCCCTCCCCCCTGCCTGGCCCGTTAACTCGGCCCGGCCCCCCGAACACTGATGTGGACACTTCTCCCCGTGCCCGGGCCACGAGGTCCTCTGAAAATGACTAGTCACCAAGTGCTGTCTGAAGTGAAGCTTTGATAAAAAAGAGAGCCTTTTTTCCACTTGGCTGCTCAGATCTGCAGGAACCAGTCTGCTCCTAAAGCTGTCCTGCACCGCCCCCCTACCCCCCCCCACCCACACCCCCGCCCTCCCTCTATCTTTCTTTTAGAAATGAAGCAGGCAGGCAGAAGGGCTCCTGCTAGTCTCCATCCGCGGGGCAGGAACGTGGCCCTGACAACTATCTCCTCCCCGCGACAAGCAATCCCTCTCCGCCAGGCTGCCCAAAGAAAAGTGTTGATGCTAACAAAACGCATGACAGCCACTCACTTATGTTAACAGCCAGCGCACACAGAGGAGCACCGTCCCTCTGCTTGAGTTTGGTTTTATTTTCCATCACCCCGTCTAACATCTGAACTCTGCGGCCCTGCCAGGGAGGGGGGGAGGGGGGAACGACAATGAGCCCGAGACAGCCCCGCTCCGCCAGAGGTTTCAACTCTTTGTCCTGCGGGAGGGACGGGTGTGTCGGATGGGATCGGTTGGGGCAAAGGACGTGAAGGCTGCCCCAAGGGGGCGAGCCAAAAATGCAAACAAAATGTGGGGAGAAAGGAGGGAAATGGAAAGAAAAGGGGGCCCATCAATATCCTGTCATGTCTGCCTGGGTGAGCGACTGCTCGAGAAAATGCTGAGATAACACAAGACAGACAAGTTTGCCTCCTCGATATTAAGTCGTGCCTGAAAACAAGTTGGAAAAAGTTTACTTCACTTCCAGTTTGAGACAGGAGCTAAAAGCTGCGGAGTGATCAATGTGTGAGTGAAGAAGGAACTGTGTGTGTGTGTGTGTGTGTGCATCGTCATTTTTGGGAGCTCCACAGGGCTTTGTGCAGGACAACCACGTGTTGCTGGAAGACAAATCACAAAGCGCTCCCCAGAGGAGCGAACCACACAAACAAGCTCGTGAACAGAAATTGGACGGTTTGAGGCGAGACTGAAGTGGAATTAATCGCCTCCATTTTTGTAAACAGCACTCAAAGGAGAGGAAATCTGCTCAGAGTCTGCAGGGTTTCACAGATGAGCGGATACCCGTCGCACTGATTCCTCAGTCAAATTAATCACTCCGGACAGACAAAGCAGAAACGCATGTTTATTCCACTGTAAGCCACTTCCCCATGATTTAATATGAATATGACGCATAAAAGACTGCAGCTGACCTGCTGATGGAGAGGGATTGTTTTTTATTGGTAGAATAAATTGCCCCGCAGACTTGTCAACACAGTGAGAAGGCCGCTGACAGCTTCCATACACCAATCCACTGCAGCGCTTTTGATGCATGTTAAAAAGATGCGACAAGGAAATTAAAATCCATATCAATTACATGTCATGTCCTGTGACTTTGCGCCTCACAGCGATATAGTGGGGGGAGAGGGGGTCCTGGGTTTGTTCAGGGGTGGGGCCTCTTCCCTGTGTAACACAAGGTTTTGTCCCAGTGTCCAAAACCAAATTAGGCCAGCCTGCGTCTTTTAACTCACCACTGGTGTCAAAGTGCGTGATTGTGTATCTCTGTATGGTTGATTTGCTGATGTGTTCAGATTATTTAGCCCTCATATAAGGTCTGAATGTGTGTGTTAAAGCTTGCGAATGACTTATGGTTCACGTACAAAAGTGCACTGTTGACCTACAAAGTGACATAAAAGATAAGCACGCAAGATCCAAGGTTTCTGTAAGATTTGCTTTGACCTCACACTCATCCGTGTGAAAGTTGAACTTCATCCAACATTCAGCGTCAGCTCCGATAATACTTCCTATTTAGGAAAACTGTGCAACAGACACTCGACACAGTAGTTTAGATTCTCCGCTCACAAGTATGGAACAAACCCTGGTCCTGTTTCAGATCGTCTGAGTGCCGTTTTTGTTTCATTCCTTTAAAGCTTGAGCGGAGAAACAGTGGAGAAAATGAATCAAGATAAAATGTTGGCTCTTGAGTCTGCATGCCTGAATTGTGCTATCAGTGAAATATAAACTGAAAGAGAAACGCTTTCTTTCAAAATAAACTCTTATTAGCTTGCAGATGTCAACACTGGAATCACTGCACATTCACCTGCTTTCTAAAATTCCCCCTGGGATTATTATCTAAAACATGAAACATCTTTATTTGCCACCAATCCCCCAAACTCACAACACCCGCCTCTTTTTCTCATCACTTCAGTCTCTCTAACGAAACATCCAACGTCTGGCTTTTCTGGAGTGTCATCACACAGGCTCAATAAAGCTGTGTGTGCGTCGCTGCTATCACATCTGAGATAGCGTATCACAATGAGGGGGCTTCAGGGGCCTCCCTCATCCGCAACAGATACCACTGTTGGGTTTTTTTCCCCCCCTTGTCTGGCTGGCAGTGCTGGAGCGTCGGCGCTCCAAGTTTGCATCAACCCAGTCGGAGCTTTGTATTTTTTCTTTCCAGAGTGTCGAATATCAACGCAGAGCGTTGTGAGTACGAAGCCCACAGAGACTGAGCCCTCAAACCGAAAAAAATCACAGCAGTAAAATGCACGGCGACTGTTGTGATCAGCCGAAGCAGATGGTCGGCCAGTGAGCAACGTACCGCGCTTCAAAAGGGGCCTAATTTTGTTTTATTTTCCTTGGACTTCGCTTACTGTCTGGCATTGTTTACTGTTTCAGAAAATGAAATTGAACATGCACAACCTCGTGTAAACACGCTAATTAATATGTTTTCCACTGGTATCTTTTTCTGTTGCAAAACTAATGTGTGAAAAGAATCACATTATGTTATGTTCCCGGAAGTTTTAACGATGTTACCCTGGTTTAGGGGCGGAGCTTCAAGGGCTCATGACAGTATGAAAACTGACTTATTATTATTGGGCACGCATCCTTTTAGAGATGCATTTGGTGGCCAGCCATCATTATGCAACTGTGTTGCTCCTAAACTCCTGGTCTGATACTTTTAAAAAAAACATTACTTGAAAATAACGAGAGTTTGGAGGAGAAAACAAGACAGTAAATAATCATATTAATGAAAAAAGTCTCCCACGCAAATTCATATTCATTTTTTGACTTTTTCTTTTCTTTTTAAAGTCGAATCCTGCAGCGGAATATTTCACCTCTCTGCATCTCGAATGGTTATTCAAATCAAACCAACAGTGAGAAGTAAAGGTGAGAACTCGACTCGCTAACAAATCATCCTCTGAACTCACAGAGGCTGTTTTATTTGGAAACACAAAAAGGTTATGAACTCTGTGGTTCATCTTTTATAATGTTTGCATTAACAAACCCGTTAATCTGAGCAGTAACTACGAGCTTCTTCTCTCACTTCAAAGCAGCAAGACAAAAGGAATCCATTCCACTTTGAACTTTGTGAAAGTCAGACAGCAGCGAAACAAAATAAATTGAGATCGTGTACTTGTGCTATTATATAAATTTCAGAAAGTCTAATCATAATTACTGACAACTTTTTGCTGGTCACCGAGTCTACAGACCTCATCAGGATTACATTGTAAAACAATGTGACCTGCAGGCAAAAAGCTACGTGCCAAATAAATGCACCTGCAAACATGAAAGATGCCACAAATAATCTGGTGTAAGAGCAGTTTTAGCGACAATAATTGGTAATTGTATGTTTAGACACCTATTGTATTCCGTGCACATTGTAAAACCCCCGAGGCGTGTTTGTGATTCGCAGCTACATAAACAAATTTAAATTCTGATTGGAATAAATTGGGTGTGTGCGTGTGCTTATTGAGAGGAGGAAAATAATAGCCCTGGAAAATTAGGGAGGAATCATCACGGTGACGGAGCAGATATAGAAAGTCCTGCAGTCAATTGAACCTTCACACAACTCACACACATGACCGACCATAGACCTCTCTCTCTCTCTCCCTCCCTCTCTCCCCTCCCTCCTTCTCTCTTTTTTTCCAATTCACCATTCCAGCCAATTACACTTTCAGGGAAAGCGCCAACACAAAAGATATTCCCAGTCCAATTTCTCTCGCCCTATCTGAGCCCCCACATCCTCGGAGCGCAATCAGACAAGACTGGGGCAAAGTGCAAATTTGAATCGACAGTGCAGACGGGGTACAAAGAAAGGAAAAAATACAGTGGGGAGAAAAAGTGAGTTCAAGTCTGAGCTATCTGGCTCCCTTTGATCAGGAGGAACGGTGGATTAGAAGGGATTCTCCAGAAGTTTCCACTTAATCCGCATAACATTGTATAAACCCACCAGTAAACGTAACAGCAAACTGGGGCCGACTCCAAGGTCAGATTAGACTGCTTCAGAGCCGAGCCCACCCCCCCGTGCCCGCCCGCCCGCCCTCACGCCGCCACATCAAGCAGCAGCTTTTCTGTCTTGGGCCCGAATCCCTCCTCAGCATTAGGTCACTGAGCACTGGTCAGCATGGCTTTCACTTGGTAACGACAGCAAAAAACAACCCATTTATCTGTAGCCTTGCTCTCATTGCTCTTCTCCGGTGATGGATACCGCTTCACTGAACCAAGCAGGTCAAGTCTCCGCCGTCGTGTGTTGGGCGCGGAGTTTCTGAGAGAGAACCAGACAAAGAGTGACAAGAGCAACATTTCTCCAGGGGTGTTAACTATCGAGAACTGTGATGTTTTCTGCCTGCAACGGCCCTCCAGCCCACTTTGAACTTTCGGTGTCACATCGCTGGAAACAATTTGAGATTGTGTTGGGAATGTGTTCGTTCATCCTCTGAGGGAGAGTATTATGTCTGTGGGGGAGGAGTGATGAGGCAGGCATGCAGACTCCGTTTTTGAGTCGTCAATCACCTCCGCGTACAGTAAATGATTTTTCAACAAGCTCCGGGGTGATGGATAATCAACAGGAAAGGGCAGGCGGAGCACTCCTCTCTCCTCGATTTCCAGCGGACGACCAAGAGGGTCCCCGTGTCTCTTGTTGTGCTGTGCACGTTTTTCCATTTGGGCGCTAACGTTAAATGTAGCGCCCTGGGCCAAAAGCGATGATGAATTCACCCTCCTGGCAGCTTCCCTTGTTTCAAAGAAACACTCAGGATGAGAGACGCAGGGTAGGTGTGGTGGGGTATGGGGAGGAAGGGGAGGGGGGGAGGTGTCTGGGGACAGAAGCCCCCATGTCAACTGAGATGCTGCCAAATGAAGCCTCCACGGCTCCTCATCAGGGCCGGTGGTCCTGGAGGGGGTGTCTGCTCCAGGCAAATGCTAAAAAACTGCAAGCCAGGCAGCACATCTGTGCAGCTGGGTTCTCTCTGTGCCGCCGAGCACAGAAACCCCCTCGGCGCGTTGAACCATGTGAGTCAGGGACAAAGAGTGAGAAAAAACTGAGAGTGAGATACTCGGGAGCACACTAAGCTGGGGGGGGGGTGCGGCTTTTGACTCCCCAAACCAAAAAACTCGGTCTCCCCCTTCAGCCTCGACCACATTGATCCAAAACCAAAAAGCAGCCCTCCATAAGGCGTCGAAGGAATGTGAGGCAGCAGACCTCCAAGGTAATTCTCCCCCCCTGCAATCACTCTTCTTGTCTCTCTCCAGCTGTAAAGCTCACGCACTCTATCTCTATTTATTTTCATTCGGGCATAATTAAAGCCCTCTGTTTATGTTGTTGATCATCAATTAAGATGATTCACCGTCTGGCGAGACGACTTGTTTTTTTTTCTTGTTTGACAGTATTGTTGCTGCAGCGTCTCTGGCCCGCTCCCGTTCCGACTGAGGAATTTATTCTGATCCCATGCAGCAATTTGTGCTGACATTTCTTTTACATATGACGCTGTTTGCCTCCAACTTCGTTCATCTCCGTACAGTGAGCGACACGTTCGCTCTGTTAGCATTAAACCTTTTTCCGAAAACCTCTTGTGCAGCGTTCCCAAACAAGCTGAAGTGAAATTAAAAGAAAAGTTTCCCAACCATGCCTCTGATGTTGACAGAAACCCGAGCAGGAATTACCGGCACACAAAGATATTTTGGGAAAGAAACATTTACTTAAGCTCTCCTTTTTTTTCTCTCTGCCTTTGTTTTGGAGGGAGTCGAGGCCTCTCATGGTGCCAAACATAGCAGAGGCCCAGGCCAAATGTCCAAGACTCACTTATGGCAAGAAGGCTCTTAATCTTCACGCAGCTGCAGTAAACTCCCATGTCTAGTCAGACTCCCTATATGCTTGTTTCCGCGCGCGTTGTGCACGCCGCACGAACATGGCTCGCACGTCCTGTGCGTGATGTCTGAAACCACTTGAAGCCCATATTTCAAGAGCTAACACGCAGGCCCAGCCAGAAATTGGCCCGACCTCATTTGTATGACCAATTTTAATACATTCGTCTCACATTTTACAGCGTCCACATGCACCACTTTCTGCACATTGTGCTTGTTTGTGTTGAACCGTGCCTCTGTGTCCCTCTGCTCACTCATAACGCAGAGATTTATTGGTAATTACTTGGTGACAGGGTTTCCGTCTCTGCACCATGACAGTCGGCACCAACTGAGCCTTTTTTTAATAAGCAAAGGAATAATATGATGAGATGTATGATTACAGTATGTTCTCCACTGCAATAACAACCTTGCTTATTACGCATATATGCATGCCAGCTCCGTATAATGTGAAGTGTGACCTTAAGTTTTATCACGGCAATCATGACCCTGTCCTGGATTTCCATTAAAGAATATCTGTCTCATTAGATTATGGAATGCAATCTGTGCAGGGCGAGATAAAGTGGTACCAGGTCACACACTCAATATCTCATCATTATGTAACATTGGGAAGTGCAGGCATTGCGCCGCACACATGTGCACGCACCCCCCCTCCACCTCCCCCCCTTCAGATTACTGTCAGACTGGCAGCCTTCTCGTCAAATTACGGCACAAAACACAAACTGCAGCCGCTGCAGAGAGGAATTTGGTATTTGAAGAGAGTGGCTGAAAATCAGGGAGGCCTAATTCCAGTGGAGGGTTTTTCACACCACCTTCCATCCCCACTTTTTCCATCTCATTACCGTGCACTTTGAATACTAATGGATAGTGTTCGCGCAGCAATGCAGCGCTAATGATTTACAGCGCCAAATAAATACAGTAAGATGCGAGCAGGGCAAACAGGCCTTGGAGGTATTATTCAGGGACATTCCTGCACACGCGGTAACTGCAGTTTCATTTGAAAACATTATTTATGAGAACAATTTCCCCAACAGGAGAGAACGGTAACGGCGCTTAACATCTCCCTCCCTCTTGAGGAGGAAAATGTCATGCAAATGGATGATTCCTCATGTGCTCAAATCCCCCCTCAAATGCTGCCCTGCAAATCACTTAATGCGGCGGGGAAATGGGCATTTTTGCCTCGTCTTACAGTGCCTCTGAGATGGAGTAGGAGATTGTCACTGTGTAATTCCACTTCTTGCTCTGTGCCAGCAAAACCCTGCCTCAAACATTTCAGCCACGATTTAGGGACTGAAAAAAGAGCGAGAGAGAGAGAGAGAGAAAGAAAAACAACCCCCCTCCGCCCTCTCAGATTTTTACCCATTTGTGGTGAAATTATTTTTAGGTTTAGAAATCCATGAGAATGAGAAACAGAGCGACAGACAGAGGGGAGGGAGAGAGATGCTCCTTGCAATGCCAGTGGATTATTGGCAGCCTGCTAAATCCCATCAGAAAGGATGGGGTAGAAACATATCACTCTGTGTTACATGAAGAATAGGAGCTGCAGCACATTGTATAGCCCGGGCCTGCTGCGTTGCCCTCGCTGCCACACTTCTTCTCATCCCTCCCCTCCGAGTGTGGGGCCACTCCCGGGGAATTAACCCTGCAGTCATTATGCTGGTGAGGGTCACTGGATCTGTGGCATGTGTGGAAACACCAGTCGGTCCCTGGCTTTCGCGTGCCGCCTCAGGCGCCCTCCGCCAGCCTCCGCGCACATGCGGACACGCATCCAGAAGTGAGCGGCGTCATGCACAGAGAGAATACCCACACAGCCAGGCTGGCTGCCCAGTCACAAGTCAGCCTGCTTAATAAGGACAGCAAATAGTCCCTGCTGCACTAAAGGCACAATAACAGCAGCCATGATATCCTCCCTGTAGCTGGAGCTGGACTTTAACTGTCTCTGGGTCCAAGCAGAGGGCTGGAGGTTCACAAGGCTAAACGCACACGCTCCATTTGAATTAGGGCTGGATTCATGAGGTGACAGGGCTTGTTTTCTCCTGCAGCCACGAGGGAGAAGCCAGCAGGCCTATCTCCTGAACCAGCAGCCCAGCGACGTGCCACAGGTACGGGGGAAAAAACCCCAACGCTGGACCAAATAATGAGCACGATGAGAGTAGGCAGGGCAAACAATGGCTTCAGGCAGCCGCTGTAAACGCTGGCATCACTTTTTAATTGCCGCTGTTCTCGGTTACGCTTGGTTGAAGGAGAAGAAGGGGGGGGCGGTCCCCCTTTTTTGTCGCGCTATCCTTTACACACAAACTATGTTAAGACCTCCCCACCTTTAACTTGAAAAAGCAAACAGATGGAAGAATAACCCACTTTAGCACCCGCCATGAAAAGTCTTTCAATATACCGCCTGCCCACAGCAATTTTCCTTTCTCACCACTTCGACTAAGGTGGCAAGATGAGCAAACAGACATTCAGACGCACGCTCACCCCCCTGGGGCATCATTATCCCAGACACAAGAGTGGCCGCCAATAGTAATGGAGCTGTGGGTCTACCTGGCTCATGGCTGCTCCTACTTTCTTATATTGAAATGGAAGGAATGGCAAAGCTCTGAACACTGTTTATATAAAAAAAAAAAGAAAACTCTGCCAGGGGCTTTACTGTGGGATTATGAGAATTGGCCAAGAGTCGGGATAAGTAGGGAGGGGTGAAAGAGAGCAGTCCTGCAGTTGGTGCATGGGTTTCTTTTTTTTTCCCTTCCCTGTCTTGGCTGGTTCTGCACTGTACTGGGTTGGGTTATACTGGGTTGGGTCGGGTTTTCGCTGCCAGTTCCCAGAACACAAGGGCCCTTTTTTCTGCTGCCAATCACAACCAGATGTGCCCAGACTCGCTTTCAGAATTCTGATCCCTCACTCAGCCCCCGATTTCAGCTCCAAGCAAGTCGCAGCAGCAACAGCGGACGCATGTTCACCAAATTTGGTGGGGAACCCGCTCTCAGACAGAAATCCGCACACGCACACGCACACACGCGCGCACACACACACACACACACACACACACACACACACACACACACACACACACACACACAC
>JAUESF010000080.1:5009589-5024840 GCA_032274765.1 Malacoctenus tetranemus
ACACACACACACACACACACACACACACACACACACACACACACACACACACACACACACACACACACACACGCCAAGGCACTGTAATCACAGGGGCCCGAAAGAAATCCCAGAGCAGGAATAGGCTCCAATAACATGCTTTTCAACACTGGGCGCTTGTCTCATTCACCGATTCCCCTCGGGACATGTAGTTTGAGGAGATTCAACCTGACATGACTGAGAGATTTACGAGGTGCAGATAGTGGTCCTATTTTCCCATAGATACCTTGTCCTCTCGATGCAATGCCAAGGCCGATCAATTACAGACCGGGCAGGTATCTGCACCCGGAAATTCCTCCACAGGTTGTCAGCCCTCGAAAGCAACCACAAAAAAAAAGTAACAGCATAAAGCATTTCTGCTGATGAGGCGTCAGCACGCCTGTGGGTGTATTTTAATATGCGAGTGCCACTGGAACGTTTTTGCTTGGAACATAGTGGGAACGCAAATTTATGCCCTCCAGGCACATAAAGCATTGATGTTAATGATAACGGCACAGGAGTACCGACATCACTTCGCACGGCAACTGTTCTGCTGCCACCGCTGTTTGTGTGTAAATGAACGCCGAGCTTCGAGGGGTTTTGTGTTGTGCATATAACCACCAGGAGCTGATGTGCAATTAACTATTCATTACATAAATCTGATTAGGGAATTATTCATCCATACAGGTGATGTGAATAAGTATTACACAGCATCTTAACCTCTTTTCTCCTTTCCCCTGTGCTGGGGGAGGATGCGGTCTCTCCTCTCTGTGTCTCCCCCGCCACGGATCCACCTCCAGCAACGCTATCAGCGAGCACCATCTGTTCCCTGCAGCAAGTGTAAAATTGAGCTGCTTGAAAGTCGTCCGATATCGATCGCAGCCACATTAATTTCATAATGCCACATGCCGCGTGTCACCGTTCACTATCACGCCGTGGAATCGGTGCGCCCGGTCATGCCACTGTTCGCCACTTGCAATCAGTGTGACCGGCCTTGTGTCAGGAAGTGATGCATGTACTTCCAGCAGCAGAGCCCTGCGTACAGTTCAGGACACGATTGGTAATTGAAAGGGTCCTGGCGAAAGTGTAGTATTCCAGCATGTTCGAACATCCTTAATAATGCTGTTCACACAAAACAGACAAGTGAGCTGAGGCCTAATTCCCAACTATAATTAACATGACCCTCTGCAAAGGTGTGATACCTCCTTTCAACTCTTAATGACTAGAAACAATAACAGCACAGGGCAGGTTAGCGCAAAAACGAGGAGCCAAAGTTTGTGATAGAACACGACAGAGTGTAAACCTCCCGCCACCGAAACGCAGCCGCTGCGGTGTTAATTACACATCAAAATACCAAACCAACAACAAGCACGCTGACCATTTTACTGCTGACCTCACAAATTAACAGTTACTCAACTGACGGCTCATCCCCAAACTAATTTCAGAACAAAAGGTAATTATTAGGTGTGTGGCTTCTGATCAGGTGTTCCTACATTAGCATTTAAATTACCAAACTGTGCAACAAAGTGCTGCAGAGATGACATGTTTTTTGGGGGGAGTGTGGGGGGGGGGGCAGCAAGATGAAGGTTAGCATCATCTCCTCTGACCAAAGCCGAGCGGATTGTCCTGCTGGCTTTTGGATTGTTACAGGAAATAAGCTCTGTGACATCCGACGGGTTTATGACACTTACACATCTCAGTCTGTCAGATAATCTTCACAGTTGAAGGCCAGATTCATGGTTTTGGGGACAAAAAACAAGTGTGGTTAGTAAAAAAAGGAAAAGAAAAAGAGAAAGTATTTTACTTGATTTTTGTATCCAAATAAAAACTTTCCAGTTTTGTGGTTTGGCTCGATGTACTCGTCTCCTCTAGAGTCTGTTATGCCTTAAATACAACTTGATAAATGATCATTTGAAAAGTCAGTGAAAGGAGAAAGACAACATTTGTAAAAGCAAACTTGTCCATTTCAGGTACATTACTGAGTCCTTGTATACTAAGAATCCACTATCATTTGCTCAGTTTTTTGGAAGACACTTTATGCTGTTTGTCGGTGCTTCCATCAGGTGAATGTAACTGCGACCCGATCATTTTTAGTAGCTATCTGGGCACAACTTTGGTGAGCTGAAAATGTGAAATTAATAAGCTGCCAAGCGAGTTTCAGGTCACCTAGCAGACTGAGGTGGGAAGCATTTTCATTAAAAATGTCCAGGTAGAGTCCAAGCGAGTAGAGACGAGTAAAATTAAGTGATATAAAAGTGGTTTTAGACTCCTTGCCTCTTTTTATTGACAAAATTGTTTTTGCATTTTGTAAAAGCAAAAATCATCGCGAGGTATTGGTTGAAAATGTGCAAAATTGGGCTTTTCCTACGCATTTGAAACATCTCACTAAACACAAGGGGACAGCCGCCGGTGTGCAGAAAAAGAATCAAACTTTTTTGCAGATTTTATAGGATGAATTCCCGCAGCACTCTAATCATGCACACAAAAATGAGCACCACCTTCGAGTTGGGCCCTGGCCACTCATTAGGACTAATTTATTTTGCTCTGCATCACTCGGTGGCAACTAAACCTGAGCAACAAAAAGGCTATCCAGGAGCTCTGAAACTACGTTAAATGCAGCTGAGGGCAAACTGAAAATTTTCTGGAGACCCACTAACCCACTGCCAGTAAATTAAAAAAGTTTATCCAGGCTTCACACGCAGCCGAGTTTATAATGTGATGGAGGGCAGTTAAGTGAGAAACGCCTCGTCATCACCCAAAGTGTGAACTTTTCGCCAGATCTTGGCACTAGATGAAAAGCTAGTGAGATGTGATTATAAATCATTCTTTTTGGGCCGTGGCAAAAAAAAATCCATATCAAATTTAATGGAAATTGCTTGAAGCCGTCACAGACAAGCAGACACGCCAACCAACCATGCCTGCCATCTTTAAGCCGGGCTGCTGGCAGAACAAAATACAATTACAAAGGCACTGGTCAAAATCCCACAAAGGCATTATACACAGGAGAGTCATTTATTTGTGTCTTGCAAATCCCTGAGGATCTCACCCATGACAAGCTCAACAACTGCAGCCGCGCTCAAAAGGTGCCACCGTGCAAATAAGACCCGGCGCCAGATCCAATCAGACGTGTCAGTGATGTGCAAGTGGTTTCCCGGCATTTGTTCGACTTTGTGAAGGTAAACTTTCACCAAAACCAGGCAGCCTACATACAAGGTCAGGTATCAGTCCGATTTCCAACCTGTTTACTCAGTAAAAGCTAGAAGCCTTCTTCAAACCTGTGTAAACCCAGCAGGGCAAAACAAAATCTAACACTGCACAGCTGCATTTCACGTTCCATTCAGTCTCCTGTCTTGTTCTTTGATTCAATCACGCAGTAAGTGCAGCGCAGAAGGCAGAGAAGCCGCAGCTCAGATGAAGCAATCTCGCTTCAAACAAGCCAGATCTGTGGCTAACCGAGTCTTTGTCAGCAATTCTTACACACGTCGACATTACGATAAATAAAAACAGAGTGAGAGGGTTTATCTAAGCCAAGTCATCAGCAATCATCTTAGGAACAGCGCTGTTTGGTTGCAAAATTATGTCGACCACTTTACAGCCACATGCTTAAAGCACTTTGAGATCTAATCGCCGTGGGGTTACGGAGGCAACCAAAGAGGATGGAGATTGGTTGCCGGGGAGGTGGGAGGGCAGGAGATGAGTGGGAGTGCACGGGAGAGGAGTGCGTGCCCTACAGGCTCCTCTTTAGTGGATGGTCCATTGTGGTTGACTGTACGGATCGATAGATCAGGTCAATAGATCATTAAGCAATCCCTATGCTCCTGAAATAACACAGGGATCAGAGTGGAGATAAGGGGCCAGATCAATGCCGGGTGGACGGAGCGGTGGCTGCAGCCTGGAAAACAGGGATGGAGGCGGCGGAGCCGGGCGGGGCGGAGAGCCTGTCGGCTCTGACATGTGCCTCCATCCAGAGATTGCTAAAGGGTCAGCTCCCACAAATCATTAAAAAATTATATCAGGCTGTATTACGCAACGTACAAGGTTTCATCTGAGCCACGACAGACTTGAGTTGAATTGTTTATGATGAATAAAACTTTCATGAGCCAGCAGGAACATTTATCTGAGTGGAGGGAGGTAATGAAATATTTCCATTCTTCTTTTGTAATAGGAGACATCGTTTCCATACAACATTAAGCCAGCGGCAAATCACTGTGCTGGTTTGAAGACAATAAAAAGCTGCGGGAAATGATGCGACTGTCACCACCAACTTCCTTTTTCATTATATCACTGGACTCACTCACTTATTTGACTGTGACTACAGTGTTAACGACATACTTCATGCTAAATATCATTTTACTGAGAGTGACAGACTCATTCTTGAGCTCTGGCCCCCAAAACTCAGTCCCAGGATGCCAGACATCACATGAGGGGCCAGAGGCTTGTCAAAATGAAAAGTGCATATTTGAAAATAAAACAAAGGACAATTTCTAGAGTCTCTAGAGCCAATGGAAGAAAATGTCTTATTTTTTAAGGCTTTAGAATTTACCAGGGGGGAAACGTTTGAAGCCATCACATGATACAAAACATGATGAAGTCCAGTCTATAAATAAAAATATATTTAATTAGTCTTCACAGCTAATCTTTTTCTGATGTAGCGATACACTGTGTGCTGTAAGCTCTTTATACTGGTCATCAACTCAGACATACCCTCGGAAACAGTGTATCTGAACAGGAGTTGCATTAGGGAAGGATAAGCCAAGTAAAGAGTAGGTAATTGGTGCTGTAACAGCAATTTCTCGAATGAGGACCTGGGAAAATCTAATTCGTGCACACTCTAGACTGGATTAACACCACTGGTCAGCCCACATAATACGGAAATCAAGCCGCCCCCCACCCCATCCCCCCTTTGAAATATAAAGCCCGTCTGAACAGTACTTCAGTGCAGCACGACAGAACTACAAACACGTCTTTGTAAGAGAGCTGCAAGGAGAAAAACAGAACCGAGCGCTAATGTGAGGTAAGTGGACTGTCCAGAGTCGAACAGACCGCGTTGCCAGAAAGACGCGCGACTGTGGAGACTCAAATGTAATTTTGCACAACTGTGAGCACAAGCAAAGGAAGCCTTCTCACCTCCACTGTGCTTGGGTGGTGAAAGTAATTTCATCAGGCAGTATCTCAATAACTATATGCATGGCCAGGAGCCATGTGATTTAGGTCACACAAAAAACTGTAAGTTGCCATTGACAACTGGGATGGGGTGCGGGGTGAGGGGGATTATATTTAAAAAGAGGGATGTTGCATCAGTACAAAAGGGAGTGCAAAAGAAATTTATTGATTTTAATAAAACACAAAAGCGGATGTTTCAGCAGGAATCAATGAAATAACTGTGATGATGTAGCGTAAACAACCAAAACGAGAAGACCATAAAGGCTCCAGCCTCGGAAAAGGATGTACTTTCAAAGAGACACCTTTTCTTCCCTGCCAGACAATTGTTATTTGTGCCGTGGACAACCACACATTTTAGGGTGAATATGCATATTATCTGCCTTTCAGCAGGAATTTATTCCCAAAAAAACGACAATTAAAAAAAAAGAGAACGAGTGTGCCAGAGGTGAGTTAATCTCTCGATGTGTTAGATTTGACCGCTCTGCTCCGTCAGATTTCAGAACACCTTTTTCTCCGATGCGCTGTGTCCACTCTGCTGGAAGTAGATTCAATCACCACGAGGGACTGAATAATTCCATCACCCACAGGAACAAAAATAATTCAGCTGTAGGTGGGTTGCGTATACTGGGCGAGGGGGGGGGGATCAGTTTATGTTGGGTAAATATTCATACTGCTCGCTGGGCATGATGGGTGGGCAGGAGTGGGTGAGGGGGTTGGCACCTGAGGGTTGGCCCACCTCTGTCTCCCAGCAGGGAACGCGCTGCAGCACCTGTGTGCAGCAGCAAAGCCAGCGGGATCTGCTGGAATAAAATGGATCGAGGTCTCGAGCCGGCAAATAAGGGAGCACAGCTGGATAGGAATCGCATAATCCCTCCCTGCTCGGGCGAGGGCTGAGTTTATTGCCTTTTTAAAACTCACTAATACAGATTATTCTGTCTGTTTAACTCATTAACATCAGTCGCTATCTGGCGAACCGGTTTAACGGCATACATTATTCCGAACGCTCCCAGGCAAAAGTACAGCTGTGTCGCCCCGGCTCGAAACGATGCTTTCTATCAGATAAGGATGTAATTATACAAAACACAACACTGTGTTGACTAATGCCATCTTAAAGCACTTAATCGTATGGCAGCATTAGTATGCCAGTGCTAATGCCTTTCTATGTGGCAAATATCAGCGTAAGCCCGTTCTTATACAGCGAGATCCATTTGTAACCTCAGAGATTCGTGTTAAAGGTCAGCACCTGGTGTTTTTCATAAAAAAAAAAGGTCTGGAAATTGATTTATGATTACAGCAGCAGCATGACATTTCTTTAGGAGGGATTTTGAAGCACATTATCACATCCGCTGTATTTGGAGGCAGAAAAGCTGTTTAGCTTTGATCATACCTTCTTATTATCGTCTGTAAGCAGGGCTTGTATTAAAATATACAAAGCAGGGGGTAAGAGCCTGGGGTCTGGTGTTTCCTGCCCCCCTCCGCCTGATGCTGCCATGGGCTCTTCCTGTCTGGGTGTCGGGGCCAGACCTGCCCGCTGGGAACCCGAGGAACTATTCTGCAGAAGGGGGGCGGTGAGGAAGGGGGGGAGGGATGGAGGGAGGAGTGGCAAAAAGCCGTGCACAGACACTCCTCCCTAAAGAGGAACAGCATGCCAGCCCCGGTGGACATCTGTTTTCACAGGTGTGCTCACCCAATGTGATTAAGATTGGCGACACACACCCACGGAGCAGCGCTGCGCCGGTACGCCAACACCGTGGGTGCTGGGGCATGGGTGCGAGACGTGCCGAGCAGTTGTGTTGTTTTGGGGGCAGATGGAAATGATGGTGAGAGTGCGAGTGGAGCGGGGACGGGCGAGTGGAGGGGAAAACGACGGGGGATGGCGAGGAAGGGGCCGCGCGAAAGTTCACAACGCTTATGAGAAACATCGTCTAAAAAGGGCGGGGCTATTTTTAGTGTTTGCAGTTAGTGAACTGCTGTTTGGTTCTCAAAGAGAAATGTCACATGAAACTGCATCGTGAACCACACATGAAAGCGGTATTTAGTTCTTTTTTACCACCGTTTCAACTGGACTAAATGTTCTCACTAAGAACATTTATGTCTGAAAAAAAATCATCCCCCCAGAGAAGCCTACAGGATATAGGTGGGCAGTGGCTTGGCACAACCAGGACAACTGGTACCCAATACTACAACGTACCTGCTTCCATGGCAACAACATGAGGGATTGCTTTGCCTTACACCAGCAGGCCACTTCATGCTTTAATGTAAAGCGACAACTTGCCGGAATTAATTTGTGTGTTGTCAAAAAAAAAAAAGTCTCCCCCCCCAAAACAGATTTAATTCGGAAAAAATAGAAGAAAAAAGTAATTTTCCTGATTTATGTTGGCTTCCTCACACACAACCCCTCCCTTCCACCGCCACCACTCCTACCGCACCATAATTCTCCAGTGGTTTTTGAGAACTTTCAGCCATTTCAAGTGATCTCACTCCTGGAGTACCATGAGGCAGCGACAAGAAAATCTTTAACGAACGAGAAAGCAATTCCATTTCACAGCAGCGAGGAACCGCGAAGGAGGGGTGGGAGAGTCAGTCACCAGCTTCTAAAGAGAAATGGAAGCCTTGGATAAAAGCTGCTCACCCCTAGATATCTCCTATGAAAAAAAAGAGCAGACAGACTTAACACCAAATCATCCTGCTGTACGACTCCAAGGCTTACCTAGCACTGACAACTGACAGGGCGAGCGCTCCGCTGTGTAGCTGATTAGCATTTGTGAATATCGCTTTGCTCGTGCCCCCAAACTTCTAAAACGCCTATCTGTAACTAACAGAGCGACGCAATCTTTAACAGCAGTAATAATGTGGCAAATGCGGAATAAATAAAAACTAAATGTGCACTTATTCGTGTTCGGAGTGCATCTCAAAAGCTCTGAGCTTTGTTTTCATTGCACGTCAGCGATGCCACGCAAAACCTGTTGCTAATGCGTGCTTTGGGGAAATATCTGTGGAGGGAGAAAAGACTGATACATAGTCGCTTACACCAGGCGGGCAGTGCTCAGAGTTAATGTTGCTTGCTGTGATATCACGCTGCTGGAAACAAACATATTCCATTAGTCAGTCTGGGATATACAACAAACCCTGATCACACAGCCAGTCCCTCGTCCTGATTCCATTATCCATCCAATCGTTCGCACACCCCCCACTCCTTTTCCACCTCTCCCATCACTGAAGCGATGGCAGCCATCGCTCCTGCCACTGTGCCCGGCTCCAATCTGCTCTCGCTTCCCCGTCTCCTGGCGGGCGCATCCCAGTGAGGGGTATGGCTTCTCCGAAAGAGCTAAATGTGAGAAATGTATATATTTGTAAGTGCTAATACTCGGTGGCGCAGACTGTTGGGCCAGCACCAGACAGATGGTTCTGAGAGAGGCAGAAGATCAGAGAGATGCTCCCTCCCGCCCCTCCTCTGTCCCCATTCCTCCATTTCTCTGAGAAGGCACTATCAGAGCGCTGCATGGCACCAAGGAGCTTCAGTGTACAAAAGTGGCCTTAATTCCCTCAATGGTGGAATCAGCTCACTCTAACAAGGGTATCAAAGGGCTTCATCAATGAGAGGACATTTAAAACTCCAATTCTCAATTGCCTCACAAAACCAAGCCGTGGATTACCACTTGGGAGGGTTTGCTGAGTGTGGAAGGACAAAAAAAAACCATGGAACACAAAAAGATGCAGATAAACAACAACAATGAACAAAGACATGCAGACATAGTTTTGAATAAAATGTTCTTCCACAGATTTGAAATATTATTAACTAATGATATGGAAATTCTCTTATGGATCGAGTTTAAAGCCACAATTAGCCTTGCCCAGTGTGTCCTTCATGAAGCGCTGCCAAGGCAGATTAATTGATATAATCAAAGGCCAAGTGAGCTTAATTTGTGAAGCCAGAAGTCTCCAGAGCAAAAATTACGAATGAGCGAATGAAATGGACTGACTCACTCCGTGTGTGTGTGTGTGTGTGTGTGTGTGTGTGTGTGTGTGTGTGTGTGTGTGTGTGTGTGGGAGCGATTGTTTTCATTTTCACAAGAGGAGGGGTGCTGCGTTTTTATGTGGCATACATCTGTTTCACACTTGGCTCACTATGACGCTTCATAGGAGTCCTGGGTCAAACAAAGGGCAGCGTGGAACAGCTCTCACACATCAGAGGAGGCCGGAGCCACTCAGCAACTAAAGCTCACACACACACACAAACAAATGGAGTCACTTGGATGGACAAGAAGCCACACAGACAGAAAACATCTCTTGACACACGGAGAACACCCCCCACCCTACCCCACCCCCAACTTCTTTCCTTTGATTAAACCAGGCAGCCTGTCTATGTGGGCTATGTTAGCCATGCTCTCAAAAGTGTACGTGAAATGGCTGAGACACATTGTACAACAACAGACCGTCGGGCCCACAGCTTCTGTCTCTCACTATCTCTTTATATCTGAAACTCACAGATGGAATTTGCTACAATTCGCCCACAGAGCAAAGAACTCTATCAAGGGCAAAAGCATCACAGCAGACTGCTTCCACCCAGAAAATGCGTCGCTTGGCTAGGCGGAAAGGCGGGAGGGTCCTGCAAAACTGGGACTGCCATTGTTCAGATAGGATTTAAGGCTGTTTTTGTCATCCGGGGGCTCTTCGGACCTTCATTGAGCCGATGAAGAAGGCGAACGTAACGACGCCAACGGGGAAATGGAGTGTCTGTTTTGCTCTTAACACACAGATTGCAGGGCTGGCATGATGGTGGTGGACACAGACTGTCTGCCGACCTGGATGCTCTCTGCCCTGCCCGACCTTGGTACAACTGTGCCAGTGAGTGCTCCACAACACCCCGTCCGCTCATTTAAAAAACAAAAAAAAAATCACAAACTCTCCCTGAGACGAGGCTGGAAAACAGAACTGGGCTTGAAACACAGAGTTCATTAACGGATAAACAGTGGAAGGTGGGGTGGCGGTGGAGGCGGGGGGGGAAGAGAGCGAGAAATGGGAATAAACGAGGAAACGACAACGGACGGAAGATATGGAGAGAGGTTGGCAGCCGTCCATGAAAAGACAGCTGGCAGCGACATCCTTCACAAACCTGGCGACGCAAGCGGCATAGTGGAAGCAACCTCCAGAGACACGAAAAGAGGAAGAGAGGAAGAAGGAGAGAAATGAGGGGGGCTTGCAGGAGGGGGTGGCTGGGTGGGGTGGGTTGAGGCAGTAGATAACGTGGCTTTCGTCTCCAGACTCTCGTGCTAATTAACACAGTTCCACATACAAGCCCCCCCTTGCGCGCCTCGCAGACTGGCCCCGGTCGCTGCGCAGTGACAGGGAGTGAGGAGATATTTGGATGAGTGAGATGATAGGCAAGGGCGGGGATGGTGGGGGGGCGCATGGGAGATGAAAAGGGATGAAAGGTGAGGCAAGGTCTGGTGGCCTTGTCTGAAGGTGAGGCGGCTCCCCCACCAGCTCACCGCCTGGTTCCTGTGGCGGAAAGAGAAGGGAGGAGGGTGTGGAGGGCGGGGGGGATGAAGACGAATGAGAGTCGAGAGCGCGGGGATGCTGATCAACAGCCGAGTCACTCACCGCTCACCACATCCAGGGAGGGAGAGCGAGAAAGAGAGAGATGAAGAGGAGTGAGGGGGGCCAATGAGGCGGCACCGGTCCAGTCACAACACCACAGACACAAATCCTGGTTCTGTACCATTAGCTCCAGACTGTCATAAATCAGACGCACCCTGCCAGCAGGACGGGGGGAGAAGGCCAAACAGAGAAGTCAGAAAGCCACAGCCACGCAGCACCGATCAGACAGCCAAGGAGGAAACAAACAGCAACCTTTGGGGAACGGAAGCATTTATAACACTACACGACAGGCAGCACACCGAACAGTGGAGCTGGATAGAGTATTAAAGCTTAATGCTTTACACAAATGTTCCCATAATGGAAGTCTCTGGCACTGACACCTTTCCTGGATTCGTCTTGTTTATTTATTCTCCCGTAAATGGAGCTCGCATTGGTATATTAAAGCATTTATGCTGCGATCAGAGTGCTGCGGTTATAGAAAATGATTGTACAGTGTTGGTGAACTGTGTCAAACTACATCAACTTGAGAATTTATTGACAGTGCCTTCGACCCCTTGCCAACCTTTCAGAGCTGTTTCGCAGTACGCCCAAAAAAAAAAACTCAGATTGAGTAAAGAATGGAGTTCTGGGTAAAAGGTTCAACGCTGAGATTTACTGGCAAACTTTGCAACAAATATTTCAGCCTTTACAACGAAATCTGTCTTTTACAATATACAGGGTACCGGCAGAATGAAGCCCGGCATCGAGGTTTGTTCCTCGTAAAAACACTCCATTTCCATATGCATGCTCCAGATTGTATGGATGTGAGTAGACTCGATAGTCAGTCATTAGGATTTTGTCGCTGCAAATTGCGGTGCTCATTTCGAACATGTGGGTTAGTGTTTCCATTTGGTAATGCCATTACTGGAGCAAAAGCTTCATTAGCATTTCTGCATGTAATAACCTCGACGAGGGATTTCCCTAACCCAGATTTCAACCACACCCAACCCAGGCGTGCTGCCTTGGCATGCGCCCTACTGGCAAGATAAACAACACATCTGCCTCCCTGCTCTGAAAGTTGTACCCATATATATTGTATGAACCACTGGAGCAAGGACATTTGTTGTTTTGTCGGCGCGCGCGCGCGTGTGTATTGTATGGTGTGGTGCACGGGCAAAAAAGATTTGATTGCATGTAAGACTGTGTGTAGGAAGTGAGGCATTAGATTGGCAAAAAAAAAAAAAACTGGCAGCAGAGCAATTCTCAGTCTTGCAGCAAGTTCTGGTGAGTGTGTGCCAATCCTACCTCACACAGCAGTACACCACGGGGGGCTGAACACTTCTACACTTGGATCCAATTAATTTCATCTCCACACGCCACACATTTCAACATGCTAGGAGCGTAAGGAGAGGAAGTGGAGGCTTGAAGGGGGTGGAGGTGTGCGCCGAGGCAAGTGGGAATAACTGAGAAAGAGGAAGTGGAGGGATGGGCCAAGGTTGGGGAATCTTCGAATTCCCCGTATCTTGCATTGACTTTCTGCACAGGCGGAAGAAAATGCAATTACACGTGCCCTCTCAGCCTTTTCAGCCAAATATGGTGTGCAGAAGTGAAAGGGTAGTGGTGAAGTTTGTTTCCCTGTGGCAACTAGCACTCCCATTCTCTATGCTAATAGTTGCTTGTTCCGCATTCTAACAGGCATTTGGTGGCACAGCACTGAGGTTTTGTGTGCGTGTGTGTCCAAGGAAGAGGGGGGGGTCCTTCGGGCAGTGGAGGAGGAGTCCAGAGTCCAGGGGCAAGGCGGGTCTGTCGCCTCGTGTCTCCGGAGATAGTAGGAATAATGAAAAGCTCTGCTGGGACTTCAAAGCAAACGTCTGGTCATTTCCTGTGGTGATGGCTGATACGGGCCTACATGTTCGGGCAACAAGCACGCACACACTTAGTCACACATTCTTGCTCGCACAGCCCCGGCCAATGAACACTTCCTTTGATGGCATAGTGCAGCCAAGAAGGAGAAACAAGACTTTGGATGTGGAATAAATTTGAGAAAGCCTTTGTGTGTTGCGAGTGGAACCGTCTAAGTGCTTTTTCCCAGCCTTGGGGTCAACGCTTACGCAATGTGGGTGTAATGTCAGACAACAGCTGACGATGGGAACTCGTGTCTTGCACGTACTGTGCTTTAAAATTCTAAACTTTCAATATGTGACACTAGAAAGAACAAACAGGTGTTTCAGGGCATTCTCACATGTACATACATCTTCAGTTTCTGGGTTTTCTTTCACAAATGCAAAGCTTACACTATATATAAAGACGGACGAGGCATTTCAAGTCCTCCCACTGAACTAAAGTGAAGCCAAGATATCCTATTTACTGGCACTGCCCTCCAGTCTGTGATGGCGGTGACTGGGCTGAATATTCCCAATTCATACAGAGACAATGCCATGACCAACCCAGGTCTACATCTGATTACGCAGAACTTGTTTCCTGTGTTGTCCACTCGCTCAGGATTGGACTTGTGTGACGACAACAAGGGAGACGGAAGGAACATAGATGCAAGTCAATCAAAATGCAAGGTGGGTGAAAGTGAGATTCGTACCCCCGCGACAAGACGTGTGGTGCCGACGTATCAAGATCCTGCCTACACATTCTTCAGGCTCCATCAACAGTGAATATATTTCTCTTGGAGTAACGTCAGGCATAATGTCTCAGTCATTCATTCACTCATTCATTCAACCATGTTCTTGACAGCTTTTCCAGCTGAGCGTTGCAAAGACCAGGGGCATTAGGCACAGGTCACAGATCCATTACAGGGCAAACGCAGACAATCACATTCACACTTTAACACCAATGGAATATTTAGCCTCCAGTTGATCCTTGTTGCCTGTAGGAGTGAATCCAAACCCACGGAGAGAACATGCAATCTCCAAAGTAAGATAGTAACACTTGCTGATAAAATGAGGAAACCACCAGTAAATTCCCGACGGTTAATATCTCCATTTCCAATCTTAATTACCATTTAAATTGTGTTTAATGACCTCAATTTGTCACTCATTCACTGTGGTCCTGCTCATTGCCTGGAAAAGCCAGAACTGTGTGTCTGCTCCTTAGCAAAGCAGCAGTGGTCCCTCTGACGGAGGCGCACATTCTCATTTTGTACTGTTTGGCCTCTGAATGCATTCATATGCTGGAAGGTGCTTGCTTGAACAGTGTACTGTGTACTGTGGATTTTGGATTTCAAAAGAAAGTTTCCGTAGAAGAACAGATTGAAGACAGTCACCCTGCCAGCAGAACAGAAAAGCAATTCTCCACAAAGATCATTTTTCACTAAATAACATTTGTCAAATAATTTCAATATGTGTGGAAGTGTTTTACTCACGGTGAAGTCCTGAGCGCTTCATTACTGTCACAACTTTTGGGATATCTCAACTCAAATAAAGGTGGAATATTAAGATGAGAGCCACTATTCAAAGAAAGGTAAGCATGCTGAGTAAAAGTTTATCACAAAGATCTTTTTTTGTTTGGCTTCGGTCCTGACTGCCAACATGGAGGAGGTGGG
The DNA here is from genome assembly GCA_032274765.1 of Malacoctenus tetranemus. Classification (NCBI taxonomy): domain Eukaryota; kingdom Metazoa; phylum Chordata; class Actinopteri; order Blenniiformes; family Labrisomidae; genus Malacoctenus; species Malacoctenus tetranemus. The sequence goes on from JAUESF010000080.1 coordinate 5,023,904, forward strand.
ATTGCCCACCGGGGGGTGATCAAAATGTTTTGGCTTCGTTTGTGGAGCGCCGTCAGGTCATTCATCATCGCATACAATCTGCAGTGCTCAGAAGTGGACGTTTTTTTCTTGGCAGACATGTTGACATGTTAAGAGTGCAGGTATAATTAATTACATTAATGTATTTCACTTTGGTCTTCCAGTTCCAGAAATCTTGGCGTAGCATAACTTATCAAAGCTTCCAAGACTGCTGTTGAAGCAGCTTGTGATTTATTAGGTGCTACGAACAAATAACTGCCTCTATACTTTCTCTCAGTGGTCATGTTTTGTGCTTTCCTCGGTCGTCACCTTTTATCTGGGATACTGTTTGTTTTATGTTTTTGTTTCTTCCAATTTTTAAGCCCACCGAGAGACAGAAAATAGAGATCTATAGGAAGATTGGCCGGCTTAAAAAAGCCAAAGAGTCTCAAAAAGCAGATGGAGATGTCGGCTATATGTTGCTCCTCGCAGGATCAATATGAACCCAAATGTACAAACATGTGCAAGCAACACAGCCTGAGACGAGTGTGACGGAGGAAGGAGCTGCTGGGCCAGCACGCCTTGCAAACATAAACAAGCCAGCAGCGGTCATTTCTGGCCTATCTCATTTCTTATCATATCATCGTGTTGTGTTATGAAAGCTCGGCTACCCTGCAGACTCTGTGATTTGATGTTGGAGGGCCAGTTTGCATACAGACACACATTCATGCATGAATGGAAGAATGAAAAGAAGAATGAAAAGAGGACCAGCGAGCCCATTTTGGTAACTTTTGAGTCTTTGTGTCTTTGGTGAAAGCCGGAGTCACCACACTGTGAGACGGAGTCAAAACATGCACAAAAAGACAAAGACACACACACACACACACACACACACACACACACACACACACACACACACACACACACACACACACACACA
>JAUESF010000080.1:5024940-5035713 GCA_032274765.1 Malacoctenus tetranemus
ACACACACACACACACACACACACACACACACACACACACACACACACACACACACACACACACACACACACATCTGGTTTCATTCAGGATGCCAGGAATTCTTCTGCCGCTTGGTTCACATTACTTCCTGAGCCCCCATACTGGCAACGCGGGACAACAGATAAACTGCCCCACTCAACACAATGCCTCCCCCGCTCACCTCACAACAGGGAAGGTGTTTTGTGACAAGGAACGGAGGTGAAGCTGAGTTTAAAGGAATCCTCAGAGTGCAAATGGCCCTCCAGCAGGAGACTCCTGGGATGGCAGGTATGCTAATTTATAGCCTCCCCTCCCACTGCTGACCCTCCCCTTACAGTATGTAGAGCGGGAGCGAGTCCCAAGGGACAGACAAGTTAAAGTTCTGCCAGACGGATCAGCACCTTAATGTGATCCTCACCCCTCCTGCAGTTCCCCACTGGGGAAAGCCCCACCAGTAGGAAGGTCAGCTCTGTAGAGAACCTGACTACAGAGACGGAGATAGCTGGAGGGCAGAAAGCTATTAAAGATGTACTGCAGCAGGAGCGGGCTTAGGCTAAAAGCAAAGGAAATAAACAACTCGTGTACTTTCCTCAAACTAAAGTAAGAAGGATTCAGTTTTGTTTTGTTTGGGTGCGAGAGCCCGATGAAAGATCATTTAAATTCCAAAATAAAACAACAATACACCTGGGGATCGCTTGGCTCTAAACACCAATCTAGCTATAATCCCTGAACACTACCTTTCCTTTATATTTCAGAACGCATCTCTTCCCCCCCACCCCCCCTCCCCCTATTCTCTTATCTCGCAGGTTTGACAGAGCGATGTCTTCAGCCAAAATCACCTTGTCTACTCCGGTTCCCCGGGAGATGGAGTGCCAGTGATGTAGACGATTCAATCAGAGAGAAGTGAAAGAGCAGATCACAGACAATACGCCGCGGCCCCATTACCCCCAGTCCTCGGTTACCGCTAGCGACGCTTAGCTCGGGCCCCCACCTAATGGGCCATAATATCATTTTACGTCGTGTTCCAGCTCTTTATACCAGCTCTAAACATAACTCTGTCGCCAAGGCACAATAAAAACAGATATATTTCTTTATTACTCCTCACGAAGCATATCAGCAGATCTGAGAACCCCGACAAAGGAAACTAATATCTACAGGAACCCGCTCTTTTCTTTGCCTCATTTAGGGGAGACGCACAGTTGTTATTACATTGAGCTGCACTCTGCTGGCCTCACCTCCCCATGCCGTTCACTCAGAGAGTAATGGATGTTTTATTATAATAAAATGAATACAATATCTTCACCATAAATAGGCTACTTAAAAAGCCATTTTCTCTGCTTTGCAATATGTTTGAATGTCCATCACACCCCTAGCAATGAGGTGCCACATGTTTAATTCAGAGGCGACACAATTTGCGTGTCGTGCGTTACTGTATGGGCAAAAAACAGCAACTCATCGACCCTTTGCTCAACCTCGCCGTTCTTCCTCACCCACCCAATCATCACAGTACGCTCCTTCTTGCGTAAAGTCATGCCAGTCTCCGGCAGGTTTATTACTCTGCATGATAGCAGGAAGGGGGAAATGTCACCTGGGTGCTGTGGTGTTCCGGCCATTCGCTTTTTTTTCCCATCACGAGGGGTAAATGCTGTGCTTGTAAGTCTGGAGCCAGATGAACAGAATTTCAACGGCGAGGGCAAGTTATTATCTGCAAGTAGGAGACATCTCCGATATGGGGTACACCATGCCTTTGTCCTCCACAGCCATACATCATGTGGTCCGACCAGCCCATTTACACCACGAGGAATCTGACGAGAGATGGGCCAACACATAAACATGTGTGTGCTCTGCCTGTGTGCCATATGTGTGTGTGTGTGTGTATGGCGAGCTGGAAGCGGGAGAGGAGTTGGGGGAATCCAATCTCTCACACAGAGGAGCAGAGACAGGCGAGCAGATACGCTCAAAGCCCAGAATAACCCCGGCGGTATCCATGAATGAAATGACAGGATTACAGGGGTATTAGAAAACCTGCTGAGATGGTTGATAATGCTGTTTATGGTCGGGCGTCACACTGCTCGCGGGGAAAAAGTCAAACTGTTTGACTAATGAAAATATGGACGAGCTCTCCACATAGTCAGAGAGCAGAAAATTCAAGGACAGCGGTGTCCCCTTTCTGTTGACGGCGCTGGCCTCTCGACAGACATTAACCAAATTTTTTGAAGTTCGTTGTCTCCAGAATTGGTGCAGCTGAACCTCCTAAAAAAATAGGGCAGTAAACATAAGCCCCACCGTCCTGGTTGAGAATGGGATTATTGTTGTGTCAACAACCCCCATAGATAATAGTAATTACTGCCCTAGCTGCGGCGCCATCAGACTGAGGCAACTTCACTCGCTGACAGCTTGGTCCTAATTACCAAGAACCCCCAATTACGAGCTCCATTTCATTATTTATATTGCACAGCATACCCAAATAAAAGAGACTTCAGTGACTCTGAACAGTCAAATCTGTGGCAGCTGCAGGAGCATCACTAGCCGCGAATCTGTCGAATCGTTCCCTCGTAGCGTTCTGCCCTCATAACAATGTACTAACCAGCAAGCAAAAACTACTTTTTGAGTGCGAACAAAACCACGTAAAGTGGCAAGATGAAGATGAGAGGAATGAAGAACATCTTAACTTCTTTGTTGTTAACCACAGGAAGTAATTACGCTGCAAGGGAAGTACATTATCATCCACCATGTTTCCTCGCTCACTTCCGCTCGTTTGTCTGCCAACGGGGCCACACAATCGAGTTTAAAACATCAGCCCCGAAGTCTTTTAACTACTAAAACAGCTTGTATGTTGTGTCTACATTCATATTTCTCTCATTTCCCTGTGAAACCAGTGCAAGAGTGATCGACTCATCCACTGCCATGCGAAAGTTAGCACGAAAATGAGGCCTGAAAACATACATTTTTTAACTGCTGAGTGAAATCAACAATCCTCACGTACACACCGACTTTTCACAGATGTTTCCCATCACCCTCTGCTGCCAAGCGCCGTCCAGCGAGGGGAAGGAGGGCTCGGGCGGGGGTGTGAAATTCTGCTATTCCTGCTCCAGTGAATTCTGCAGAAACTTGGCAGATCATTGTGGAGATTTGTACGTCTGTGAATTTGACATGAAAATGTTTGAGAGGCTCGTCTGGAATCTGTCTCTCAACGTCCCTCCCCTCAAAAAGTGGGCTCGGCTCCCCAGCTTATGTTCCCATAAAGTCTGACGGCCACATTTCTCAGCCCCCAAGGGTGCAGATGGGGCGATTAACTCGGCAGACAGGTCTTATACAATCTTTTGAAAGATAACATTACATCACTTTGTTGCTTTAAGAAAAAAAAAAAAAGATCGTCTCAGTAAAAAGCCTGTAATCCCAAAATAGGCGAACCAAACAAAAACCATCTGTATCGTTTATACAAATTTCTGCAACTGCACACCTTGTTGATGAACAAAGAGTCTTTCTCTACTGATGATTCAGTGCAAATTCAATGATTCACATAATGAGCTCAAATAGAAGCTCCTGCTCAGCAAGCTGAAAACCTTGTAAAGCTATCATGTTCCAAAAAAACAAAACAAAACAGAATAAGTATGTACAAAAGGAATCTGCCGTGGCGATTCCAAAGCGCTGAGCATTTAGATGACAGCTGCACAGGGCAGGCCTTGTTTGCAGGGGCTGGAGTGGAGCAGTATATGTGGCCCGGAGGCCGGATCTGTTCCAACTGTGCCCTGGCAAGAAAACGTTCAGCCCAGTCAGCCTCGACAGCTTGGATATTCACAGGGGGCGACGGAAAACTGGAGGGCTGCGGTACCATGTTGGAGTTGGGGGAGCGCGCAGGAGGAGGGGCTGAATGGGGCGGGGGGGGTGATGAGTCAGGAACAAGGTGTTTTATATTATTTTGGTACCGCCAGGACGTGACATTTGCCGTGTTCAGTGAGCAAAACCAAACCTGGGCTGGTGATGAGGGGCCCCGCGTCTGTGTTGGCCTGTGGTGATTCGGTTTATCATCTGGCAGGTAAGACTGAGGAGAGTGGCACGAATTTTACCCGTTTTTACACATTCTGAGGGTGTTGGTACATGCCGACACTGCGGTACCTCGTGTTTGTGTTGATGAATTTTTTAAAGCCTGGGAATGACTGATGCATTCATCACAACAGTGAAAACGACACAACTACAATTGCAAAATGTAATTCAATTCGCTCGCGAGTTTTTCCTTTTTCCCCAAGACGTGCACTTTCCCACAATGACCTCACCACGGCAACCGGCTTCACAGTTTCACTCGATCACAAGCATTAAAGTAAAGGATCATCATTTTGATTCGCCATGACAAATGAATTATTCACCCTCATTTCAGCGGATGCAGAGTGAAATTCCGCATCATTTTGAATATCACAGAGAAGACTTTTGATGTTGGACAGCTTGATTAACCTGAACAAACTTCAAAAGTGCTTCAGTTCCAGTATCGCCATCAGCAATTTCCTAAACAAACACCAGGGCTTTTTCAAAAACAATATATTCCAGAGCTTCCTCTTTGAAATGTGATGTGTCAAAGGTATTGCTGTCCTTTAAATGGTCTTGTTTACCTATTTTGGCAATATGCATCAAAGAAACACATTTAAAGTGCTAAACTCAGGAAGAAGAGGAAGTATCTAAAAGAAGAATAAAGGCGCAGAACTCGCTGACAGCCCTGATTTACCTTCAAAGTAATGTGAAAGTGATGTGGTAGCTGAAAAGGTCAATGTCGCTCAGGGGAACAGAAAACTACAGGCCCCACACCATGACAAAAAAGGGACAACAGAAAACAAGAGGTCTTGTTATAATGTATCCTAATTCATTCATCCCCAAGTACCTCATTGCTCCAGGGTTGCACCACAGCAAAGCCTCGTGGGAGAGATGATTGACACTTCCTAATCCACATGGATACCAAAAAGTATGTCATTACTATGACATTTGCACCATAGTTTGGGATGCGCGACAAGGTGTGTGAACAACAAAGCAGCAGCAACAAACAAAAAAAAAAGAAACAGCCAAAACTCTAAAAATAAGAAATGTGAATGTTTAATGTGTTGCATTTTGGGTCACAAGTCGAGCTTAACTACTTGAAGCGAAAGTGCGCCTCCACCCAGGTTCTATTAATTCAGCACAGCCAGAACAACCACCTGCGGTAGCCTACATTTCAAATGAACCATATTTTGTTTATCTTTAACACCAGCGGGCAGGCTGGCAGCCACGCAGGACCGCAGGAAATGTGATTGGAAAGTGGAGCACGAGAGTTATGACCAAAGCAAACAGCTGATTACAGGGAAGATGGGAGAGAAACAGGAGCCGTCTGTTGAGCTGAGCGCTCCACAGATGGACAAGTGTAGCACCCTCAGTCACCAGCACGTCCTGGGGTTTTGTGGTTAATCTTGGATATTTTAGCCCACCACGAAAAAGAAGTTGACAAGAACTGCAGAAAAGTGGGAGAACCCGAATGTGTCGTGCCAGAATCACTCACCTTTTCATTCATCCCATTAACCAAATGAGTCATGGCATCTGTTGTATTGGAAGTGCTAACTGTTTTGTGAACAGAGGAAGTTTTAATAACTGTCTATATAAAACTATTACAGCGGGAGTTAATTACCAAGGATTCTTATTTAATGAGCTTCAGAGCAGATTTAATCGTTTGCATCTCCTAATAAACAAGCGGGGCGACCTACTGCTGTGCAAATAAAGTTATGACAGAAAATAACTTATCACAACTCGTGCGCCAGGACCTGACTTATAATTGGGCCATTGTCTCCCACCCCGTGAACTCACAGTAGTGACCATTTACTCAACAGCAATGTTCCACTTCTACGAACACAATAACACGAAAAGTGTTTTCATTGGTGCACTGTGACACTTGGGGGGGGGGGGCTGAGCGGCGTCCGTGCATCTCCCAGGTGAGACGGTCAGCGATCTGCTGGGCTGCAGAGCCGCTGCCTCGCTGCTTTCCCTCCACTCGGCACACCCTATCTTCTCAGTCCCTCTCCCCAGAGCTCACTGCCGCCCCTCTACCTCTGCTCTTGTACTGTCAGCCAAACAATAAGAGCCAGCACTGCCTTAACGAGTAGAAAGAGGAGGCTCGACTAATTAGAGTCACCCCTACGCTGTTGCCTCCAACCCTTCCTGTTAACTCAGAACAGTGCGATACAGCTTGGCCAGAGCTGGGACTGTTGGGCCTATCGTGAGAGAAATAGTTGGAAGTTGTATTTTTTTCCTTCTTCTGGCTGTTAGCCAATAGGGGACCATGGTAATTGCCCAAAATCCCACTGTGGAAAGTGAGGACAAAGAGTGTGCGGGTGGTGCAAGCCAAGGGAAGTGAGAAAACGCTGAGACCCAGTCTGGGAATGAAAGTCTAGCATATAAAAATTTTACAGACAAAGGAAAAAGGAGTCATATAGAAGCTTCCAAAAAAGGATCTGAGATGATGAATGTTTATGATGTCATTAAAAAAAGATGGTAAAACAGTATAGAAGTGGTGAAATGAAGAGTGGTGACTGTCCTCTGTTCAAAAATAGCACACAGCAGAGGGTAGCAGACAATGCATCAGGAGCGCAAGTGAAAATAAAAGTGACCTGGGTGCTACTCACTAGGGTGAGGCCGACAGGGGTGCAGTGAGCGTCTTGGCTGTTGGAGTGGAACAGAGGAGGGTGCAGCGGTAACGTCTGCACAGCGGGCGATGGCTGGACACTTCAATCACAGGCAGCCGGAGCCCCGGGCGAACTTGGCCAATTAGCCGCACACCGCCGCTGACCCCCAGCTTCATTAAGGGCCTGGGCTCTGGATAATGGGAGAGAGGAGGGGAGGAGGTGCAGAGGGATTAGGGGGTGAGAGAGTAAACTGTCAGCACTGGCCGGGTTCGAGGAGACACACACATACACACACACACACACACACGTGCCTTTGCACGGACACACGTTCAAGAGGTGAAGCTCAAGGTTACGGATAAACACAATTAACTGCGAGAGCGTCCTATATCGCACGTGTTCACACTGGCCAAATCACAGTCTCGCATCCCTGTAGGGTTACACCTGCAGCAAAGCTGGCGGTGGAGGTGGTGGTAGGGAGGGGTTAGAGGAACAGAGGCCAGAGGCCAGAGCTCTCCCCTCTCTCCCACACTCCTGCACTGACAGCAACAGGTGTGGTGGCCAGTGGACATGCAATTACCAGGCTGAGGATCTGCTCTTTGTGACAGAGACAACAGCAGATCAGAGGTAAGATCAGAGCTGGAGGGGGAGAGAAGAGGAGTGAAGTGGGAGGAAAGGAGAGGCTGGAGGAAGAAGAGAGGAAGATACAGACTGGTGGAAATCCCTGGGGGCGAAAAAGAGAGAGAAGGAGAGAGATTTCCAGCTGGCTCTTTGCATCACAAATCCCTTACCGGCAGAGCACAGAGCGTGAAAAAAGGAAAAAGCACGGATCAAAAACCAATACATACAGCAGCTATGACACACCTGTTGCTCAGCAATTTAAACGTACACATTTGTGAGTCTGGAGAGAACCCGCATACATACATACATACAGTACATACATACATACATGCATACATGCATACATGCATGCACAAAAACATCAAAAGATCCCATCTCAGCTCGCATTGGGCGGGGCTGTGTGAGCCGCTTTGGGAGAAGTTGCGCTCAATGAGCCCTGACAGCAAGACTGTGTGTGTTTGTGTGCATTAACAGTGTGTGCATTCACATGGGACCCCTGCTTTACATCAGCCTCATAATGTGCTCCAGGGGGGGGAAGCTGTGATGCTAAAGGGGAGGGGAGGGGAGGGGAGGGGAGTGTGTGGGGGATGGGGTTGGAGGGCCGCTTCATATGCCCCCTCCTTTGTTTTCGCTGGTCTCCCTCTCCGATTACAGGCCTTCGATCAGCCCAACGTAATGTTTGCGAGCTCTGCCGTCAGTGTAGCAATAACTGCTGTCAGAGAGCTTGCATGCTTGGGTGGAGAAAAGATACTGGCCCTTTATTTAAAACAAGCCGAGGAGAGAAGATCAATGGCCCAATTCAAGCCATGAATTGGAGGGAAAAGTTCACAAACATAGTGGGAGATTATGAGAGGGAGATATATGTGTGGATATGGGGGAGCGGAGAGCGAAGGGGCATCTAGCTCATCTGGGTGCTAGTGGCTTATTGATCGGTGGAGACACACAGCTCCCAGCCATTCATCACAGGCCACTCTCAGGCCCTTAGATAACTCCTATGATAGTGCCCTGCTGCTGAGCAGCTGCAACTGGCCACATCCATTATCCTTCAAAGTAAGCCCCCTAGCCTGGGAACAGGCATGGAGGGGCCACTGTGTGACAGGCTGGAGGGAGGGCTGAAATGGAAATGGAAAAGACCGGGGCTGTGGTTAGGAGCCTGTGGCTGGGGCGAGTGTATACGAAGGCGGGCGCTGGGGTTGACAGGCCGGGGTTTTATGAAAAATGGTGCTCTGACAGCCACAACAGAGATGAGAAACTGTCTGTTTGCACCAGTAGGAGAGGGAGAAAAAAATGTGACAGCACTATTGTTTCCATTTCTTGGCCAAACAGTATTAGCAAAGCTGTTTTATAGCAGATAGCACACAAACCATCCGGGCGACAGGCAGCTCTGAAAACTGCTGAGTGGCTGTTTATACGTGTATGTGTGTGTGTGTGGAGAGAAATCCCAGATTGGGCAGGTGGGGATCGGCCATAATGAGCCATGTGGGGAGGGAAGTGAGGGAGTGAGGGCAAAAAAAAAGAAGGGAGGAGGCCAGAGAGTGAGGGAGAAAGACAGAGTGAGAGTGATGGAGATGGGGCCTGGAGCCAAAGACAAGGCCCCAAAAGAGCAATTACACCAGCTCCAGAGAAGGTGTGGGCCCGGCCCCCAGGCAGAGTTTCAAACAGCACAAAGCCCTGCCAGACGTATACTCACAAGCACGCTCACACTCACACTCAATTTCCTTGATCTGATGGGACAAACAGGGCACAATACACAATAGGACACAATGGAAGGTCAGGGGTAAAAAGTCAAAGCAGGTACAAGGGCAGCATAAAGTGAGGTGATCTATTAAACTGGGATCATCGCGGTCTGAGGTATCGCTGCTTCCAACCACCCCTGCAAGCTTTTCCAAGACATTGCACTCGAAACCTGTTCCCTTAACAGCATGGCCAGAAACAAAAGCTCAAACTCCCGGGTTGAGGTCAGAGCGCGCAAAACTTTCAAGTCGACCGTGCTCCGTGTGGCGAGTGCTAAACAACACTGAAAAGTCTGGACAGCCTCGCTCTATGGTGCCTGTCACAAATAAGAGTCCGAAATAGTTTCTGAAGGCAACCGTTTCTGCCCCCCGTCCCCACCCCCTCTTCAGTCGATCTCACCCATCACCACCTCCACCTCTTAAAGGGGAACGCGAGCAGAGGAGAGCAGACGCAAATGATGGGAGAGAAAGAAAGAAAGAAAGAGAGATAGAAAGAGAGAGAGAGAGAGATGTGCAAACAGATAAAGGGGGAGGGGAAATTAAATTAAGAGAAAAGTTCTCGCGCAACGGTATGCACCATTGATTTCCTATTCTCTTGGAAACATTTAATGAGCTTAAATAGGAGCCTCGTTTGACACTGCCACAGTGACTCGCAGGAACCTCCCAGTGAGAGGAAATCGTTCAGCGGCTGTGACGGCTACCGGAGGGGGGGAAGAAGACGGAGAACGGCTGGGGGAGGGAGTGAATGTTTTAATGTCAAAGCAAGAGACGCGAGCGAGACAGATGTTGGATTATGCCCGGGAAATGGTCCATGGGCAGCATTACTTGCCTGGTTCTCAGTGAGGAAGTGAAAGAAAAGAGGTGAAGGATGAAGGAGATTACTGGAGGAGAGGCAGATGTTGGCCAAAGCAGGAGGTGGTCCACATTCACTTGGGCCGCCGAGTTATGTAGGTGCTTACCCACAACAGACACTCATTATAACCCAACAATGTCCATGCTGATTGACAGTTACTGCTTTACTGCGGCGTTTCACCTCATTACTTATTGGATGACCTCCCTACGAGGCATTCAACAGATGCAATTGCTTGGCGGCCATCTTGTTTTTTTTCCTACCCTCACTGCTCTCTTTTCTCCCTCTATCGGCGGGGGAACTATTGTCACTTTAGAAAGCAAAGTCCAGAGGCGCTTCGGTGCTCTCCGCTGCTGATGAGGACCCCACTGGGAGCCATCTGTGGCTGCTTTATGGAGCTGCCTGGCGGAGTGAATGCGCTCAGCGTCCCGCCACCTTTCGCCGGCAATCATGATAATAAGAGCGTGGAGTCAGGCATGGCTGTACAATGAGCGCCACGGGGGGGTTCCTCACACCGGCTTTCTAGGTGTGGTGGGTGCGTTCGTGTGTTTAACAATTCTCTCAATCTAAAGTTAAACACAACAGATTTCAGCTGTATTGTGAGGTACAAACCCAGAGATTCAACTTTTTAATGGGGCTGTGCAGCCTGTGATTCAAATTACACAAAACAATTTCCATTACTGTGGCATTACTGCAAACAAAGCGATACAGTGGCATTTTTTTTCTTAAAAAGGTCTAATTTAACTGAAAACATGACACTACGAAGTGAATGGACTCCACGTATGAAGGACATTTTTTAATCAGTCCAAAAGTGCCACTTTAGGTGATGTTCAATCATTTGACCACACACACACACACACACACACACACACACACACACACACACACACACACACACACACACACACACACACA
>JAUESF010000080.1:5035813-5054343 GCA_032274765.1 Malacoctenus tetranemus
CACACACACACACACACACACACACACACACACACACACACACACACACACACACACACACACACGCACACACACACTCAAGTGGGAGGCACACTCCTGGGAGCAATCAGTTTCAGTGTGCTGCTCGAGGACAGTATGACATACGCACAGGACAAGATTGGGGATTAAACCACCAACCTTTAGATTGAAGTTCACCACGCTGTAAAAGCTGAGCTATGGTGGTTCAACTCAATCAGAGAACATGCTGAATCTGTATTTGCAAAAAAAATTGGGCATTTAGTACGAAAACAGTCTGGCTCAGAAATAAAGATAAGGAGTCTAAATTGTCCATTTACATTTATTTTTGTGTTCAATATTGACGGACACTGGAGAAGGCATCAGTGGGAGAGCCACGGGTGAGTGATTGTCTCACTAAGGTAAGTGCATATGTGGACAACATGGCCAGGAATAGAACCAGCTTGCGGTTGTTACAAATGATGGTTATCAAAATCTCCTTGGACAACCAATCAAGGAGCTGGGTTGTGGCTCCAGGAAAAATCAGTGGGAACCATTGATTTAGTACTAAATATGGATTCCAGGAAATAAGGGTCAGTCCAGACTGTTATGTTTGAGTAAATGCAAAAGTTTAGGTCTCACATTGTATCCATTAAATACGTATGTGACATGTTTATGAGAGCACATATGCAGAGTAGTAAAACTCAAAGACGTATAAAGACTCTTTGTCTAGACGTGTACTTTAAGACATGTAAACATGTTAATTCACATGCAGAAGTGTAATTGCTGCTGTTAAGTGATACAACATAAATATTTCAGTTGACTGTGTAAGCTTTTAACTCAAACATCTCCTCTGGTTTACAGCAGCTTAGCATTCAGTGGGAGTCTGCTTCTGATATTAATGGGTCAGAAAGGAGCTCCTCAGTTCGTGACCTCGATTTTTTTCCCCTCTGTAACTTTGGTGCGATTGCTGTGAGAGCAGCTGGTTTGTACCACCTCTGAGAATCCATCCAGACAGATGCATAGTAAGCAGCGCTGCAGCCAGTGTGGGTGTCTTTTTGCACAACTGGCAACAGTGCTGAGGCCATGTTTCACTGGGCTTTCATGTGTGACTCGCAGCTAAAGTCGTGCTGAGGGAGTTTGTTTTTTGCTTTTTTTTTTTTAAGTTTTGCTTTATGAAAACGAATCTGAAATGGTCATGTGATCCTCCAGTGATTAATTATGGCAAAAAGAAAAACAGCCCACGTCAGTGTGCCCTGTTTCCATCTGTACAATTCCAGCAGAATCACATAGGCGTGCACTCCCACACATACATACCAAGTATAGGAAACTGGAAGTGACTAACATTGTAGCTCAACATGGTGCCAGCAAGACACAATCCTTCACCAGAAAACTGCCTTCACTCTCCGTAAGAATCTATAGGTCATCATCTATAGGACACTGTGGGCCATTCTCTAAATCATTTACAGTGGCCTATATATAGCCTGTGGAGAAAAGGTCATTATTGAAACAGAAAGCTATATTTCATAATTGCACTACCACGCTTCTATCCCCTCAGTGAAATTGGCTCTCCAGAATATATTCTCGCTCACTTTTTTCCATCTCTCTTTATCTCTCTCTCTTGTCTGTTAGAGAGGCCGATTTTGACAGGCTGACTGTCTCTCCTGATGCAATAACCACCCTCCATTTGTATCTGAGGAGGGTGCATTAACTAGACAGCGTAATCAGGAAAGGCAGCAAGCCTCACCAACCGCCTGCTTTTTACCACTCTAAGCTATAACAGCCCGCCATTAGGCCACAATTAGCACAGCTCACTCGGGGAAAAATAACCCCTCAAAAGACCTCTGGGCAGCAGAGCGGATGCGAGAAAACAAGACTTTCGTCCAAGTCCATTGTTTGAATAAACACTCGGGAGAGATAATCCTATTGGATCATGCTTGATGATGAAGGCGAGGGGTCTTAGAAGTAAAACACTTTTTAAAAAGCACCTGGGACAATGCAATGGGACAGTGCCAGAATCTTGCCTGACACTTCTGACGTGATAAAGAGGAAGACTTTCCAGGTTAGGGCTTGGACAGAAAAGGCTTATCGCCAGACACTTCAGACAGCACATAATTCAAAACTGCAGCAGTAAAAAAAGAATGTATGAAAAAAAAACCTAAATAAATGACATTTGAAAGTTCTGCCTTATCATGAATGCATTCACTTCCCAACAAACCGAGGTGGGGAGTTTGTTGAAGTACCCCTGTGGAGTCAGTGCACTCCAGGTGAATGTGCTCAACCGGCAGCGCATGCTGTTGCACGAGCCTGCGAAAGCAAGGGTTTAGCACGCACACTCTTTCCCGCAGGCCTTTGGAACAATAAAGAGAAATGCATGTCCCTGTGGTCATTTGTGGCATGCTGGCAGTGGGCAGACACAGATAAGAGTCTGGATCGGTGGAGGCTGACACGCTGCGATTATCTCCCGCTGCTGGAATTGACCGTCCATCAATCCAGACGACCAAGAGGACCGAGGCCAGCCGACTCAATTGTTTGCTTAAGACAAGATTTTTATGATTCAATGACCTCGAGGAGTGAAAAAAAAAGAAAGACACCAGCATTTTTTAAACGTGTTGCCATAGGACCGCCAAATTCAGTTCACAAACACTCATCAAGTGTTTTTGTCTCCGAGGTGCAATCGCTCGCACATATGCGCTCACACCAAGTCTCTACCCTCACACGGACTACCATCTGACTTTGGAGGGCTCCCTCTCAAGTCCCAGTCTGCCTTCCTGGCTCCATCAACGCTATTTCCACCTCACCTCATGCTGCGTGTCCTGGACATGAAACCAAGTCCGCACACCGGAGCAAGCCACAGGAGAGGTGGAGGAAGGGATGGAGCAAGGAAATGAGGGAGAGTGTGTCAAGAAGCACATTCTTTCTACCAGGCGCCATCTGGAAGTGGAAAGGTAGATAAACAATGACGTGCACTGCATCCCATCTCTTTCCTGAAGCCTGAACAGACACACACTCGCCACAATGCTTGAGCGCTATTGCCACCGATCCTGAGCTGTGTGCCAGGCATTGTCAGGGATTGGGTCTTATCAATCGTTGGCCAGATACTGAGCGCAAGCGTGAGGCAAACAAAGGGAGGGGGGGGCAAAAATAGAGGGGAGCTGCTAGCGACAATGAGGAACACAAATGAGAAGATGGCTGAGAGCCACCCATCCACACGGCCTGGACCCGCTCTATTTAATCTGGTCAAGTCTGCCTCAAAAAAATCAAAGCAAAAGCTTCTTGTGAGCTGATGGACGAAGGAATCAAGACGGCCAATCCTGCCCAAAAGAAAGCTGCTGGTGGAACTAAATGAGACGATATGGGGCTACGCAGCACTGTGCTAGCAATGCAAACTATTACAGCAGGGGAACTCAGCTTTATTTAAAAAAAAAAAAAAAAAAGAAGTCCATTTGCATTCACTGAAGTTGCTGGAGGAGCTTCAGGGCAACGTTAGCTGCTGCTCCTGCTGCTTTGAATTCCTCTCCATATTTTTTAGGCCCTTCTGGCATGCAATATATTACAGTAGTTGTAGAACTCTTTATTATCCCTTATGGGGAACTTGTCCTTGTACTAAGTCAGAGATAATAACAAAAACAATATAAATACAATATCAAAGCAGAGAATTTGAGGCCTGATGAGAAGCAACAGCTGGAGCAACAGCCGCAGGGATGCTCCCCGGGAGTTTTGCTCCTCATGGGACCACCCTGTCCTGAAACGGTGCTGAGCTAAACCTGGGTAGGACTGGAATAAGGCACAGAAAAGACCACAGTGGGGACGACACAAAGGAAAAGGGACAGAATGAAGAGACTTTGACAGCTATCCCTCGGGCAGCGAGAGGAGCTGCACCTGTACGCACCTCAGCTCTGCTCAGTTTAGCTTCCGTCTCTGCCTCCCCACCCACTGAAACACACGCACACACACACACACACACACGCACACACACATACACACACACAGCAGCGTCTTCTACTCTGTTGGCGCTGGAACATCAGGAGGGAGGGGATCAGGTGGCTGGGGCAAGTCGACAGAAAGAGAAGAGCCAGGAGGGGGGTTGACAAATGAGTCTTGTCAGGTAACATTCACAGATGCGCAGGGATAGAGGGGAAGAAGAGGTAGAGGAGAGGTTAAGGCAGGGGAGGGTGTCTGTCAGCTCATATTGGTTCATCAGCAAAAATCTCCCACCCTGATTAGAAACCGCTGCAGTTGGAAGAGGGAAAGACAGAGGGAGTGGGCTCGATTTCCTCCCGAGGACTGCTTACTGATTCTGATTGAGGAGACAAGGAAACATATCCTCCAGCTCCCTCTGGCTGGGATGCGTCTCACTGTGATGGCTCCGATCAAAAACATCGAGGGGCGGGAAGGAACCCTGAGAGAACTCCTACAGGGGCTGTAAATTTGGGTCAGCCTAATGACATCCTAATATAATGGCTGACAAATCAGAGAATGTGGAGAAGGAGGGGTGAAAACAAAACGAAAATGAAGACGGAAAAACAGCTGAAACACGCACAGCAGAGATCATCTGTGTTGCAACAAGCCCCGGTGTGCAGGAACTTCTCTGGCAAGCAGCTTCAGAAAATAAAAAGAGCATAATCACTTTTAAGTGATTTTGGCCAAATGAATGCACAATCCTTCAGCTGTATTCAGACCTTGATAAATGCGCACTGTCTCGGCCGTTATTAAACACCAGAGAGACTGGTTGGTCCCTGTGCCAGCCAAAACTAATTAAAGCCAGGCAGATGTGTCTGGACAGTGGTGTACCACACACTCTGAGTGCTACACACTTGCTCACTTGTGTGCATGCGAGGAAGACACACACACACACACACACCCTCTAAATAGGCTGTTTAACCATGTCCACAGTGTAATCAGTGTCGGCTGATGAGCCGTCACCCAGCTAACTAGACCAGGTGAACACAAAACAACAAGCTCGGCTTTCGTCTCTAACTTTGGAGTGTTTGGCTGCGGAAACTTTCCATCAGCCAGTGGCCAGAGAGAGAAAAACGCCTTTCCCCCTGGTGCCTTATTATCCCCACCAACACCAGGCAACACGCGTCTCTTCTCTATTCCCACCCTTCGCCGCTGCAGGTGATGATGAGAGTTAGAGCTAACAGCGGCCAATTAATCTTTCATGTTGCACGTGTTCGTGCTTTTGTTAGGTGTGCTTTGTGAGTTGCATGCGAGTGCGTCTGTACAATAAAAGGCTGGTGAAGCTTTCATCCTCCATCTCTTCCTCCTCTCCACTTTCCTTTTTCCTACTTTGCGAGCAAACAGCTGGGCTTTTTTTGTTTTGGGGGGAAAGCTATCATTAAAGCAGCCTACAGGCATGAGAGCCGCACTCCAAACTGCTGATGGAGGCCCTGCTAGTCGAGTCAGAGTCGGGGATGAGATTGCACAGGGGATGTGTGTTGGGGAGGGGGTAGAGATATAGGATGATGAACACGGGATCACATGTTCACGAACACATCCGCACACACGTGACGTGACGCAATGTGATTTGTGCTTTTATCTTCATTTAAGTCGTCAGTCTCATCGTCTTGTTATCAAACCCATCTCAGGTCACATCCACATGCTGGCCCTTCCTCTTATAGTCACTCAAAAGACACACTGCACAGTGGTGACTAATCACCCATCTGGAGCAGCCTTTCCCAGGTCTGGATGACAAAGTACCCATGCCCACAAATATAGGCTAATGCCCTTCTCTACACGAAGCTTAGGCTGCATTACAACCCAACAGACAGGTCGAGGGGAGGGGGAGAGGAGGGATGGCTTATGACCCAGCTCAGACAAGCATGGACAGGGGAGGAAGCAAATGACATCACAGATAAGGGTGATGCACTTGGGCTAGCTGCTCGTGGCTACATGGAGCTGACAAGTCTGTACGTGCACTCGATTTCAATAGCGACTCCAAGTGTCAAGGGCAGGGAGAGGGCAGAGCCAAAACAGTAGGGAAAGCCATTCCAATGTGACTATGCTAGTTTGTGAAGTGAAAAATCCAGCATGGCGAACCCACAGGGCTTTGCTGAAACTCTGTCATTGCTAGATATTAGCGTGTTAGCAGTGGCAGGTGCTACCCAGCCCCTGTGCGAGCCGTCCATGGGTTAGGACTTATCCTCTAAATGCCTCAACCATTGTGGAAAGCTGTTTCCCCAGCAGAAACCCACTGCTGGCTGGCATGATCCAGGTGAGTCTGCTCGCCGTGAGAGCGGCCTGATGCAACTGAAGCCAGGTTCAGAATGTGGGATAAGGTTGGATCGCAGCCAGTAGCCATTAGCAAGCAGTGTGGCTGACACAACGGGCAGAACATGACATTTTCAAAGGCGGAGAAGGACTTGAACAGAACCATGGTGAAGAGTGCTGTGCAGCTGTTTCATTCAGGCCCCTGATAACAACCCTCCTGTCCAGATTGGCTACTGAGGACAGGGCAGGGGACCTAAAGGCAGCGCGAATACAAATCACATCTTTGATAGTCCACACTGAGCTAAGCAAAAAACTAGTGAACTGGCATTCTCTCATTCATTTATTTCGGAGCCGATCAAGCCTCTTGTGGCTCACTGTGTGTGGCTGGAAAGAATTTTAATGTACCGGCATACATTTAGATTAATGTGCATCCTTACAAAAGAATATATGACAGTACGGTTAATAAGCAGAAAACACATTAGCTATCGGGAAGCACCAGCAGTACCCACAGACAAAGATCTAGCTAATAGCCCCAGCCATATCATTTACCGTACAGCCCCGCGCCCGATGCGGGACTGCACAGAGACTCAAAAGACAGGGAAGAGGGGACACTTTCATTACTCAAGAGATAACATCCTAAGACTACTTTCTATGAGCAGACTTTTTGCTTTCAGGCTCCTCCATGAATAAACACAATTAGCGCATCAATTATAAGTGTAAGAAGTGAAAACTCAGGTTACTTCGTTCCCACTTTTTTTTCACTTAGTGCTTGGATCTAAAAACTGAACAAAGCTTATGAGCGATGTTCTGAACAGATGGAGGCGCAGGCACTTAACCTCGACAGTGCAGGCCTTCCATTCACTTTTTGGAGAATTTTTTGGGCAGAGAGACTCTGGTTTCAATTATAAATCAGTGGAGGAAACAAGTGTTTTATTAAAGTAAACCATCTGGCTCTGTGTGTTGCTTGATCGTAACAATCGGTCACAGATTTAAGCAGACTGTGCTCCAACAGCCTACCAATCATACACTGACCAGTCCAATCACCTAAAACAACAAGTCTTTACATCTGTGGCTGTGGCTCAGTTCCATTAAAAACCCATCACACATCCACGCTACACTTACTGCACACAAAACCCATTGCTATAATTGGTTCCACTGCACCCTCTACCCACTCTGGATGGGCCAACCGATAAATACAAACTACTCTGCAGTGACTAGAGAAGAACTATAGTACTATACTCTGGTCATGTCTTTCAGACAATGAAGCATAACAAATTATTTCCAGACAAGGAGAGGATGGTAAAACACAAAGCTTTGTTTCAATCAGACAAGCGAGAAAACAAGCGATGAAATGGAAAAGAAGAAATGAGGTGAAGCCAGACCGCGTTCACTGCCTGCTATGGGAGAGGAGCGGTGACGACAGTGTGACTGCGAGCTGATGGCAAGCCTCCAGATGAGAAGACACACTCCATCACACCACACAAACAGACAGAGAGGTGCGGCTGTAAAGCAGATCTGTTGTTTCACAGCGACCACATCGAGGGCCACAACCATGTCATTACCTCAGCCAGCCAGAGCAGAAGAGGGACTCCAGAGTCCAGCATTTCTCAGAGGGTGCTGGACGGTTAGAGGAAAGTGTTAGTGTTGGGATGTTTGACATCGACGTAAAGATAAATGGCAAGCGAGGGGGGAAAAGCTACGCTGTGAATGCGTGAGTGAATGGAGCATGTGTGCGCGGAGGTGAATATGTTCCGTCGAGACTCAGCCCTAGTTTGGAGGAGCATGGTGGAGATGTTTGACATACCAAGGCGAAGAGCGTGTCTGGACTGGGATGAAGCTGAAGAGAAAATGCCAGAAGGCCCTTGAGGCCTCACGTAAAAAAAACACCGTGTTCACTTCACAACTCACCAACTACTGCAAAGTTTCTACCGAGAAGAGAGAGAGAAAGAGAGAAAGAGAAAGAGAAAGAGAGAGAGAGAGAGAGAGAGAGAGAGAGAGAGAGAGAGAGAGAGAGAGAGAGATTAGGACCACTCATTACTATTAAAAAAGAAGTAAACAAAACCGCAAACGGGAGCACAGGACGGGATTGGAAGCAATGTCTGAAAAAAATATATATATTTATTAAAAAAAGTACCTAATTATCACCAGCAAGAGACAATAGAAACTCCCAATCATTGCTAATTGTTTCCTGGTGTGACATGACTACAGATAAAGGAAAACCATAATTGATATTCTGAACTGACTTTTGTTAATTAAAACACTGATTATTCTGCTAAACAGACATCGACATCCAGAGGCGCAGCGCTAACCTTTAGAAAAGGCACTTGCGCAGCGTTAAACTGGATTCCTCTGAGGCCCGTGTTTTTTTGGCAGCGTGCTGCTGTCCGGGGATCAGGACGTCCATTGATATGTAAACAAACAGAAAAATGGGAGAGCAGTTTTCATACGAGACAATCCCCCAGCCAAGCATTTTTATTTGTTTTCTCCAATAAATGTCAAGTTTTATTAATTGATTGAGCCTGAGAGGGACAGAGACTGGGAGCGGAGAAGCAGTGGGAGCTGCACCACCGACTGTGGATTATTGTGATTTCCCCCCGTCTGCTCTTGAGGGAAATTGGTGCCAAAACCTCACAGCAAGAAATATATATGTTTATAGAAACCCTCAACTCTGATAAAACTCTGTAAAGCAACAAAAATAAACCGAAAATTGATCTAAGCCCTTGTGTAGGCAAAGTTTAAGGTTGAAGGGTGTGTGGATTAGAGGGGCTGGACACTGAACAAAGGGGGCTTACTGAGAGCTGGGTCTGGGCATATAGGGGAGGCGGTGGCTGAGGACAACACACTTAATGGAAGTGACAGTCAGCAGATACGCGCCAGTCCTCTCCATCCACAATCGCTCCCGCCACCTTCTCTGGCGGCCCAGAGAAGAAAGGGAAAAAAATGTTAAGAAAAAAAAAATGCACCCTTCACCTCCCCCCTTCCCCCCCACCCTCTACCCCATCTACTGATTACATACAATACACCCCACCCTACTAGGAGGGAGGAAGCGGAGGTGAGGGGGGTGGAGTGGGGAAAGTGAATAGACAGCGAGTGCTGCCAGGGCCTACTTTTAGATAGCGTGGTTATCAGCGAGAGAGGGAGGGAGAGAAACAAAGAGGAAGTTTACTGGCGTTGTTTTATCTGGAAGGACATTAAACTGAGAGGCACACAGGGGAATGAGACAGCGGGAGTAAAGAGAAAGACCATTCAGAAGAAAAGGAAGAAACTGTCCAAAGTCAGGCAACCTTCAGACACATCCCCTTCTCTCTAACTCACAGCTACGCGCACACTTTGCCCTTGGCTGAAAGTCATCTCTGGTTCATGGTCGCTGGCTTTGATAGGAGTCCGGGCCCTGGAACGAGTTACTAACGACCCAGAAAGCTGCTCGTCGGACTACTGGTGCAGCTTGATATGCAGCGAGAGAGGCTGTCGCTGGGATGGAAACTGAATGTGGCCTTTGATAAAACACTCAAAGAGGGATAAAAACAGAACTGGAAGTAGGGAACCCATTAGGCATGGACAGGGATCGGGAGGGGGGGGAGCAGGAGAGGACCAGGCCACTGGAGCTGGGGGGAAATCTGTGCCCCTGGGTTTTGTCCTTGACCCCGGAGGATGAGGCCGGATCCTGCGACGAGTAAGACTGTTGGGCACAGCATCCGCCAGGTGTTGGCTGGAGTGGGATGAGAGGAATGTCGATGAGAGGAGCCCCCACCCCCCCCCCCCCACCCCCACTCACAAACCCACCCACACCGCTGCCAAACTCAGCACCCAGGCAGCCCGCCGGAGCCCACTAATCAGAGAACTTAGCCGCTGACCTCTCCACAGGCGCTATACCTTTTAATGAGATCCATGCCTTTGATTTGTCTCGCTGCCTGAAGGGAGATCATGCAAAAAGCTCAGACTCGCACATCCACACCAAAACACATCAGCTGTGCCAAAACTGTAGACGGACGCTCTCACATCCGCACACAGCTGTGGACACAAAGACACGAGAGATGTACACAGTTGAAATAATGAGCACTCTGTAATCCACACTGGCTAAGGGCTCTCATGCGTGCGCACACATGCACAGGGGAAGTGGATACACAACGATGAACTAGAACAACCACTGCCTGAGAACCAACCGAAGCCAAGTCATCGCCACACACAAGGACACACAGAACGGCGCAGACATAAGCCGGGCTCAGCTCAAGGACACAACACCCACCTTGTTAAGAACAGGCCAAGGGAGGTGCAGGTGAGATTGGATCCAGACATGCTTGCTCACAGATAGAATTGAATTATTGATCAGGCAACAGATTGTGTTATGAGGAATTCATGGATTCCCTCCTGAGCTGCTCACCTCCCTCAGGCCGTAAGACAGACTGCGTGTGGACTCACTGTACATGTATACATTTGTGTTTTGTTTGTGCTTCGGTAGCAGAAGAGGAGGCCGGTTTTCCACGGTCAAAGTCCAGATTATTTTCTGTGGGCAGAGCGGGGCAATGTGAGCTCGCACTTAGACAAGACAGAGCAAACAGCGAATCGATCACGCCGACTGGGGCGATGCATACAGAAGGAAGGCCTCACCCTTGCTGCGCTGAGAGGGCTTTAACTGCTCACACACAGAGTGGCTTTTTCACTGGCACTCTGGCACCAGCACAATCCTCAGCTCTTAATACCACCAATGGAAACGGAGGAAATGGGATTTTTATTTGTCTGGACTCCATGGGTGGTCTGCTGCTGCTAATAATGCTCTGAAATACAGAGTTGAGCCTTGCGTGTGTTCTGTTATTACCATCAACACTGGTCATCATGAGGTGCATGCCGCTGCACAAAGGTACAAGTGTACTCTGGTGTCTTTCCACACTTCCTCAACAGCGATGTGCTGCATGAGGAAACTCGATAGCACAACCGGTATTCTTTTTTTCTTCGCACCTAATCGGTTTGTTCCAAAGCTTAACCTACTTCTTCAAATGTTGAAAGAGAAAAAAAACAGACTGCAGCCAAGTCACGCTGGTCTATACCAGAACTTTACACAATGACGACATGTCATGCATCACAAGCTTCTCTTACCCTCCTGATAAATACTGTCACAGCAATATGGTCACACCCTCGCACCACTAAAACCCCTTAAGCCTGTAAAAAATTCAAATGTGTGGTCAGCTCCAACAAACAGCAGTGCATGTGCGAATCAAACACACAATACATCACTCAAATCCAATCTAATCAGATTTCCAATACTAAAGCAAGAGACACATTATCACTTGGAATTACACCAGGTTTAATAATCTCACTGGGTTTTAATGACGAGCGCTTGTTTTCTTTATAACATATGTGCAGAACAGATGTGTGGTTTTAGTGTGTTGCTGGGGGGGGTAATGTTTTGTTTTCAAGTTGGAAGGTGGAGAGACACATGAGAATCCAGTGGGACCGAGATGTGACTCGGCTGTTGCCATTACCCAAAGAGGAGACCGACTCCGTGTCACAAAGAAACAAGGGGCGCACAAGACTTCGTCATGACACCCTAATGGCAGGCAAAAAGTGGGGCCGGATGTCAAATAAGAGTGAGAACTGGTTCAAAATAAAACCACTGGCCACGGCAGGAGACATAATGGTGAGAGCACAGGGCCGATCTCATCCTAATGGAAGTCTGCAGCGGCAGGTAGATGGCTACTCCAGCCCGGTGTGCCAGAGACCAGCATCGGTCTGCTGGTGAACAAACAGCGGCTGACATGGCCTTTAACACCCCACTTTGCTTCAATCTGTTATTGGAATGCGGCACATTTCGGCTCTATTTCCAATTGACGGAGGATGAGAGTAGAAGGAGAAAATGTCTCCTGGTGAGACTTGTGTGATTTGGGGATCCAATTTGGCAGAATGTTTTCTGTAAACAGCGTAACTGCAGCTTGTTTTCAGAGAACGCACTGGAGAGCGGCATTAGTTTGCCGTGTGTGTTGAGGAAAAGAGACGAGGTCTTAGTAACAAGGTTCTGTAACCCCAGCAGCAGATCTACTCTGGCTAATGACTGTAATTAAAGAGCCCGCTTCCATTGAGGGACGTGACGTCGGATCGGCTCAGACAGGACGTAGAAAAGACGTACTTAGAGGAGAAGGAAGCAACCACAGGGCTGAGTTTAAAAACTTTCAGGCCGAACAAATCGTCGTCTGAGTGGTAAGTTAGCATGTGTTATGAGGGCTTGTAAATGTTTAGGCATTCTTACAAGGGCATGTGGCTGCAACTCTGATGTCATTTCTCCTCAACCTATCATTTGCTTTAGTTAGAGGCTAAAAAGCAACTGTAAACACAGATCTGTCAAAAAGGGGAACACTGCGAAACCGTGTGTCACAGGACGAAAACAAGCCGTGCGAGAAGGAATTATCTGCATGACCATCACATGTCTGAGTCACTGTATACAGACAACACCAGAGAGGGCGAGAAAAAAGGAAGAGGAAAAGCAGATATAAAGTCGACGTGATTTGCAGACACCAGCATAAATTATTTCACCACTTTCTTTTTTTTTGCTGAAAAAGTCAAGATGGGAAACCAAACTGGGTAGCTTTGAGGCTGCCCAGATGAGTCAGTGAGGAATAATGCATGTCATCACGGCTGCGTGAATAGGAGAGTGAGGCTGGGGGGCAAGCGCAGACACCCAAGACATAGAGCTATGATGACACCTCCACAGATCTGCATTTCAGAAGACAGCTCCGAGCCCCGGGCAGGTTTGAAGCACCAGGATTAATATCCACGTAGACTACAGACACGCCGAGTAGGAAAAAGACAAAGAGCAGAGTTTGGAAAAAGATTTCCACAGAAAAAAGAAGTTATGGTGGAGAGGAGGCCAGACAGAGAGACTGCTGATAAGGAGAAGTGGAGTCCTTCGGAGATGCTGATGTTCGGGGAAAGGAACAAACAAAGTAATAGTGAACACTTCTACATAGTTCCAGTGCAGGGGTCACGGCAGCCTGTTTACGCACAGATTCCTGTATATCATTACCAAACAAAAGTGCAGCACACTCATACGGGCCTGCTTTTACTCCACAGCAGTGCCCCGACACAACAAGGTCAACAGAAAGGTAAAGGCCTGACTCACACTAACGTCCTTCATGATCGCTGCAAAAGAACAAAGTAGTGTGCAACTAAAGGTGACAGAGCTTAGCTCTTGGCATAACATTTCTGCCCATTTCTGCTGTTATTTGTTGTAGGTTTTCTTTTTTTTTTGGCATGTGCGTTTCGTACTCAGCTGTTTCCCTGCTGAATCACTCTGCAGTTGCACCGGGTGGCTAATTTCCCCACAAGTATCGAAAAACAAAAACACATCTCCTAAAATATATAATGTTACCACAGCACAGCTGACGCCCAGATTAGCAGCCATATATTTCAGTGACCGGTGACGACAAGAAAAATGTCACTCTCTAAGGTTAAAGCAGTATCTTTGGCAGTATTATTACTGCTGCTGAGACTGCTCCCACAGTTACAACGGTCTGTCAGTTTACAGATGAGAAGCAACAGAGCCGGTGGCATTTAACTAGATTCACAGTAACTTTAACAATCGCTGTATGAACAGATTTTAATAGGTCCCTCTTGGATCATAGGCGACTGAAAGGCCACGAAGCCCACCTCATTTACCAGAGACAAGGACACGCCGCTGAGAAGCAAAGAAGCATTTCCTTTATTCAGAAAATCATTTCATTCCAAAATCTAATAAAAGGAAGATAACCTTGCCTATACATTGCATGTTGTGTAAGCTCAGCTTCATAACAGAAGTTGTGCGGTTGGATCAGGATGCCGTGTTTGGTTGTATCGACACATACAAACTGCCTCTATTTGCACAATGTGCTAGGAAATTAGCTCATTTTCAAATACAGCTCCAACCATGACATTTCCATTTCATTCAATCAGCATTAGATTTTCTTTCAAAGACATAATGACTGGCGGCAATTGAGTATTAAAGGAGCGCACGGACTAATAAGTGCAGGTATCTGCCACATCTCTTCTTCTTTCCACCATTAAGACTTGCCAGATTTTACATTTTGACAAAACCAGACAAGGAAAGGACAGACACCCCACCTCCAGCAGTGCTGCCACCCCCAAGTCCACTTCCAGCTGCCAGCAGGTTTCAGCAGATGCCAGAGATAATAAGGACAGCACACGGTTTCTCAAGATATAAAAATGCTATTGCTATTTTGGAGCTCGTGCAAACACACCTGTTACTTGTGGTTTTGCATTTAAGCTGTTTTTTTAATATAAAACCAAGTAAAGAATTAAAGAATTCGAAGAGCAGAACATCAACAATGTTCAGAATCTTACAAAATGAAATCCAAATGCAACATTTGAAGTACTTCAAATTTTATCAGACTTCAGAACATTTCTTTCCATAAAGACAGTCACATCAGGAAGTTTCAGGCCCGACAAAGACACTGAAATAACTAAAACAGCTGTAATACACACACCGGTCCTGTAGGTAGTGCATGCACAAAAACTAAGCCAGAAACAGTTTTTAAAAGCCTCCTTTTTGATTTCTGAACACACCGTCTCCGTTTGGACAAAAGAAGGTGACCATGACAGGAGACTAGCATTTTTTAGGCACGGACATTTGGGCCCAGACCGTCCCCCATTGTCCTTCCCTGTTCGCCACATTATCTTCTCCCTTTGCTCTCCCAGGTTGAGGTGACCTTCATCTGCAGCTGCCACCAGTGGACTGACCCTTCATGCATCTGTCACCCAGCATTTCTGGCTGCGCCTCACATCCAGTCCTTCATAATTAATTGCCCAGTGTACATGCAAAAAATCAAAAATGAAGATGGCCAACACTCGACAGTGACTACCGTATTAACATAAACCAGCTGGACGTCATATTAGCAGTAAAGCAGAGGTGATAATTAAAAATGATCTTGGCAGGAGCAAATTGGTCAGTTTGAGGATTAATTGCTGAATGACTCGCACAGATAAAAATGAATTGCACCCGATGGGGCCTCAGCGAGGATTAAATGGCACTCAACGTGGAGCAACTTCTCAGTAAAGAACAAAAAGTGCAGTGGGAATGCATTACAGGTGGAATAAGTAGCTCGACACGGTTTCCATTATTCTGTGGTTAGTGTGCGCCTAAGTCCATTTCAAACCACATCTCTCAGGGAAAGATATATCAGCAAGCTGCCAAATCCTACACGGGCACCCTCAATTTGCACAGAAATGAAGCTTTGACTCATCTTCAATATGTCAGAGTCTGCGAGATCTGAGTCCTCTTTTCATCATAAAGCAAGGGAGGTGCACTAAACATCACTCATCACGTCACTGTGATTGAAGCAGGCGCGACTGACTTCCCTCTGAAGTGTTTAAATGGATAGTATTTTGATAGCAATATGTGCCAGACTCAATTACCAAAGCAAAAAATAAATTAACTTGCAGCTCTCTCCTCTCCTGCCAATACAAACCTTGAGAAGAAAGCATCTGACTAAGATTTCCCCGGATAGAAATCAAGGTGACCCCCCCCTTCACGCTCATGTTTGCTGATGAGTTTTCAGATTCCTTCTGCTGTCGGGCAAAATGCAGCAGGCTGGTTGTGAACTTTAGCCAGTGGACTGAGCAGTCAGCCCTACGGTAAGGAGGCAGCAGAGGAACCCTCTGTGACACTCAGGCAACCAAATCTCCAGAGAAATCAACACAGACGTGGTGACTGTGGATACGTTGAACATTTTGCAATATAAATAAGTTTCCTGTCTTCATTCCAACCCGAAAGCAGAATTGGAGACTAAAATAAAAGCATAAGTGGAAGTTGTGAAGGGACCCAGTTCCACTTAAGTAATGTTTGAGCAACAAAACTTGTTACCTCCTCATAACAATATTTTATTTGCAAACTAATGGCAAAGCCACTTCATATTCCTTCAAATTCTAAGTGCTTGACATGTTGTTTTTCCAGTAGCCTCCAGTATAAGAGTCTGTTGTTACATGTAACCTTGTGTAGTCTGGACCAGATTTTCTTTGTTGTTTCTGTTCCAACTACAACAAGATGGTGCCAAAAGTGCTTTAAGTGGAATAATGGAAGACAACTATTGAAAGTATCCATCAGGTGTGATTATGTTCCTTTGTTTATTCAGTTATTTTTATCCCACTTTGTCTGGTTTCAGGCTGCAGGGGGAGTCAATCCCAGCTGACTTTTTACAAAAGTGGGGTAAAACCTGGACAGGCTGCCACAGAGAGACACAACACAACCATGCACGTTCACATTTATGGACAATTTTTCTTCAATGGACGTTGTATGCATGTTTTTGGACAGGCTGACTGGACCCACATTAAAAACCCACTTACACACAGCGAGAGCATACAAACTCTGCACAGAGAGGCGTCCAGCGACAAGGCAAAAAGCATTTACCACTACACAACTATGCGGCCTGTAGTTACATACGATGGCTGTTTTTTCTGTCTGGACACTTTTACAATACTACGAGTTCAGTGGGTGAGTGCAAGCACAGCGGAGCAACAGCGACTGGCAGCAAACGTCTGTATTCTGTAGCCATCACAGGTTTTCAAGTCGTCACCTGGGCAATGTCAACACTGCTGACAGTCAGCACAACTGTTGTTCCCAAAATGCTCTTTGAACGGCAGAGGAGATCATGATTTCCTCCGGGCTAACGCTTTTCTAAGCAGCCGCCTACCTCTGTAAACTTCGTCTCACACCCGCCTTCTCCCCTCCCTCCTCCCCGTCTCTCTGTCTCTCATTTTAAAGATACTGGGATGTCTTTTATGCAGAACATCCTGCCCACAACCTCTCAACTAAGCAATTAAGGCAACTCCCTCCCCATGTGAATCATTTAGCTGTTCCAGGAGTGTGAGCATGTTTACAATATTCATCATGTTCCCCTTACTCATGCTCTGAGCACTGAGAGAGGACGGACGAGGCACAATGTTTAAAGGTGGGGCTGAGGGCGGGGGGGGGCGCAGCAGTGGGGAAAATCCAGCTCGAGTTGGCAGTGGCATGAGGAGAAATTATGTCAGGATGGTTTGAATGCGTGGCATGGCTCGTTGTGGACATGCGATGAAAAACAGTGTGGGTTGAGGAAGTGTCAGTGGTGTTTTGGAGGTAAAAGCACATCCTGCTGAGCTCCACTTGACCATAATGTCGGGGGCTGAAGTGCTCGACGTGGAGGCCTGTGGAGACAGCAGGTTAAACCAAAGGCCGCGGCGAACTTGAACTAACTTCAGGCCGCACGAAGTGCTCCGTTGGAGGATCTGAGAGCAGAGTGGGGCCGGGGTGAGCCGTTCTCACAGCCTGCTGCTCGGAGGGTGAGAATGAGAATTAGCATGATCACACCTCACAGGCCTGCTATACATCTGCTCGAGCAACATGTGAGAAAAGCGTGTTGTGCAGCAGGGGGGCAGTAAGGGTTCAGTGTGCGAATTACAAACAACACGACATCAGACCAAGAGTGGGGGGGGGAGAAAGGACATCGTTTAGGTTGGGGGTTTGGGACAGGGGCCAGGGTGTCCATGGGTCAGCTGGATGGCAGCTGTAAAACCCAGCGGAGATAAGATCAGAGAGCCACCTTAGCATGACGCCCCGTCGTCACTCGATAATCCCCAGACATGAAAAGACGCGACAATCTCTCATGGAAATCTCCACATCGCAGATTTTCCTGCCGTCTCATGCCAGGCTGACGCACACGTCAAGCAGCAGCCAACACGCTCTGTCAATGTGTACCTTAGATAAGTGACAAGAACCAGGAATCACACACGGACCTTTCTCAGGGGTGCCACTCCTCTTTTATGTCCAAAGTCCAGTGTGAACTGAAAAAATGTTCACAACTTTGTGTTCTTCAAAATGAAAGCAAATTTGAACAAAAAAAGAAATGCAATTACGAAATGGATTATATCCTGTAATTAGTAGATAACAGCAAAAAGGGACATAAATAAATCATTTGGAATGAGCCAGTTGAATTACACCAGTGCTGCACGCACATTTCACGTATCACATTGTTCTGGGGTGTATTTTGGTCTGTACACAGCAGACAGGAGGCATGGGATTGCTTGTTGCTGACGAGGATTATGGTTTTATTTTTAAAAACGGGGAAAAAAAATGACAGAAGTCAGTAATCTAGCGCAAAACAAACAAAAGAGCCCGCGGATGAGTTTGAATTCATTTGACCTGAAAAAACCAAGCGCAGCTGAGGGTTTGTAGCTGGAAGCTTGGGCTGAACATTGTGGATTGAACTACCTGAGAGAACTCTGTGTGACACTGAAGGCCACTATGAACTTTTGCTCACCCAAAACACGTGGTGGGGGGGGGGGGGGGGCTTAACAGCTGAGTC
>JAUESF010000080.1:5197659-5211085 GCA_032274765.1 Malacoctenus tetranemus
TCAGTCAGGACTCCCTCCACTCTGGAGCATCAGAGCTGGCTGCCAGTCCAATCACATGCTGCTCTCACTGAGAGAACGACGAAGTGTGGAGACCGATCAGGAGCTTAGTGAGTAAAGGGACTATTCATATCGCATGTCAGGGTCTGATTTTTATGTTAATATGTGTTTTTCAAAAGGATTTCAGGCTCAGTCATGCTTTTTTCCCCACAAATTCTTTGTACACTTCAATCAATCTGAATGTGCACATTGTAAAAACTGTTATTTCTGTATTTTGCTCACACTTTAAGCTCCAGCAAGCAGACAAGTTATTCTGAGTGCCTCAATAAACAAACAAAAAAACCCTGGTCTCTTAGTTTCTTATTTCTACTTCAGCTTGAGGATAAGTGACGCAGATGAGTGTTCGCATCTGAACAATGTCATACAATTGCTTCAACAGTTTAAAAAAAAAGAAGCCTGACATGCACATTTTGGAGGATGAGGCCAGATGTTTACAGTCATCTCCATTTCTCAATACTTTACAAAGATTGTGTCAGCACTGATGTGGCAACAGGCTGCCTCTCCATACATCAGTGATTTTGCACTGGGGCTTCATAAAGAAGCTTTGTGCAATGTCACACCACGTTTTACCAACGTTTAACCTGAAGTGTTTGAGAATCAAGTCAAAGTAACAGAAACCTTCCTGTTTTTTTCCCTCCTCACCACAAATTCACACTATCTTAAAACTTTGGTCTCTGGAGGTAAATGACCGAACAAACAAAGCCTCCTCCTGAAGTAAAATGCCTGTGTGAGCCAGGAGGAGCAGGAGATGACAAACACATGACTGAGAGCACACATCATGCACAGACACACACACTACACACCCTCAGCCACACACTGAGGTGTTAAAGCTTGCAGCTGTTCCTTTGAACAGACAGTGAGAGGGCAGAAAATAAATAGCGCACAACAGTGAAAACTGGGAAACAGGCTGGAGCTGGAGAGTGTTTGGGATGTCCACAGCCAGTGGTCGTCTGACTCCTTTATCTGCATTAAGCTGCATTCCTGTCACAGGTCACAGAGTGTGTGTCATCTATTTATGTGGACTTGCTTCATGGTGAATGCATGTGAAGCTGCTTTGTCTCGGGCCTGACACACACAACATAGAAGTGACTTCAACCACAATTAAAATTAAAGCTCATTATCTGTTTATGAATTAAACTGTCCCCCAACATGCTGCCAGTGGCCGGGATTAAAATAAACGAGATAAATAAAGGCAGGTTCCGCTAATCTACGGTTTGGTGGCCAGCTGCTGCTAATGTCCCACAGGAGGATATTTTAATAGCGCATCATGTGATTGCAGCACCATGGACAGAAACACACCAGGAGACACATTCACGGCCTTTCGTTGAAAATAAATGAAAACAGACAGCAACAGTGTCCGGGCTCACCCTCTTTGGACTTTTTCTTCCGGACCAGGGTCCCTCCTAATTTCCCCAGAAAGGACTCGTCCTTTTTCATCCTTGCGGTCTGCGGGTTGGAGGCGGCCGGAGTCGCGGACATGTTTCAGTGCGTGTGTGCGCGCGCTCTGGCCGCTTCACTGGAGAGTTTACTCCGCCCTGTGATGCATTCAGTTACCAGAAGGGAAGATCCGATCACCGCAGCGAGAGACACCCTCCCAAACACACCGGCTTCAGTGGGACGGGCAGCCGCCGTTATGAGGCGGCGGTGCTTTGACATCAACCGCAACAACAGTGAGTCACATGTGGGAGCCTCCTCTGCGGCACCGGCTCAGCCACAGCGCCCCCAACGGGCGGGATGGGGAATGAACGGGCATTTTATTATGCACTGAAAAAAATCGAACTTGCAGTCTTTGCCTGTGGTTGCTCATGTCCTAGTGTATTTGAGAAGTTTTATTGCCATTTGTTTACGCAAGAGACAATCACAGCCGTTTCAAAGTTACATTAACTAACTGTTATTCATTGGAAAAACTTCAAAAATCACAGTGAACCAGTCTTGATTGTCTGCACACTTTTCAACTCCACACGCACACATTTACAAGCCATCCAGGACCACATCAGAGACAATTCAGATCATGTAAAACACTGAAAAATAAAAAAACAACATAAAATCTTCCTAAGTCTGTATTTCTGTATTTCTTATGGCTTTACAAAAACAGTTAGCAGCTTTTCAAGTATGAATACGTAAGATTTCACATCCTTTGGGATTTAAAAGGATAAAACAAATACATTAATGCAACAAAGAAACATTTAGTGTTGAGTTCCTTATAAGGTGGCTTAGGCTTGCATTACATTACATTAATTCCTAAATACTATATTCTATTTTGTGCTTTCAAGCAGCAATCAGACTGTGCTGAAAGGTTCAGTTCCATTAATGACGTATATTAAAGATTTCCGACTGAGCTCCTCCATCAAACAGGCGCTGTTTGACTTCAGTGATCATCTCTGCCTCCACCTCCAGGTGCTGTGAGTAGAAGCAAGGAAATATCAGTTAGAACACAGCAGGACTTTTTTTTCCTTTTTTAAATGAGTTCAGGTGTGAGAATGATGGGCGCTGCTGTTGGGTTTTCACCTGTGGTCTGCAGCAGTTTCCAGTCAGCCTGCAGCTGCAGCCGCAGCCGTTCGATGCTCTCCACATCCTCCGGCAACGGCGCCTGAATCTGCTCCAGAGGAGGGGCCGGCCCCCCGAGGAGGGAGCAGGCTGTGGGGCTCACACAGGCCTTCTCATCCTCCTGAAATTCAAAACAACAAAAGCTTTCACCACCAAAGTAAACAAATCCTCCTTTGAACTACATCCACAGATAAACAACCGACATTAATGAAACTCACTGCAAGCTTTCATTTTTATACCTCTATTAGCACCAGAGTGTGTCCTTGTGCAAAGCTCTGCAGAAGACTTGTCAGCTGCTGCCACAGACGGTCACTCACTCCGCTGCCTGGTGTCCGAACCAGCAGCACCAGACTGGGGTCGTATTCATATCCCAGAGGGAGAAGGAGACCAAACACAGCCTGGATGAACCCTGACAAATCACTGCAGCCCTGTGAGGGAAACAAACACTGTGTTTCTGCATGGAAAACACGCAGGTACAAACACACAGTAGCAAACTGAACTGCTACATTGAATCTGAGAGTCGTAATAACTTGAAACACGTTGCTACTTAAATATTGACACACTCGTCTGGATGATTAAATAACAAAGTCAGACGTGGATGTTCTAGTCTGGGAATTGTGTTCTGACTCGACTGCATCATCCGATGTCACACTGATGTAAATCTTAGGTGATTGTCATCGTCCCACAGTTTAAAAACCCCTGCAGTGAATCATCACGCCTCCTCAAACAGTCCACGCTACCTTTTTTAGACACACAGGAATGTAGTTTGTCGATTTCGACCCCTGTGTCTCTCTGCTGCTGATCTGCACCACCAGCGTGTTCCTGAAGGTGGAAAAAAGAATGCTGTGAGCATGATGTTCATGCTAATATGTGTTTATTATCGGCAGCATACACAATAATCACCTGTTGTCTGTGACGTCACCGGGGACTTCCCCTTCTCCAACACACACCAGCAAAACCCTGCATGCAGACGAGCAGAGAGCAGTCAGAGAAGAACTGGTGACTAAATAAAACCTCCCCAGCACTCAAACATGCCATCAGGTTAGTCAGTCTTAGGAAAGTTGTCTCCTTTCCGTGATTTTACGTCACTCTTGAATTCTAACGTTGCTGTTCAGTGCTAAAACTCCACCATAGAAACCACATTAGACAAGCAGATCACTCATAAGGAAAAGACATATTTCCTATGCAAATAACACTGTTTAAATGAAATATTGGTCATTTTCTAAAGCAGAGTTCCTGAGTTAAACTCATAGCAACGAAAGTGCAGTTAATTACACTGTTTTCACAGGAGGAGTGGGAGCAAATGACTGGCTGCGACCAAAGGTGACATAATCAGCAGTTCAGCACTTCTAAAGCCCCCTAATTAGTTTGTTTGTGTTAATCCCTGAGAAAACCAGCAGGTTGTGGCTTTGTAGTTGATAATCCTTGCAAAGAAAATGTCGTTGTTCCGGATAAAGAAAGAAATTTTGCTGCTGGGAGCGACTTTTTAGACTCCAAACCTCCTGTTTCCTCTGTTAAATGTCTTATTCCAGCGATATATGGAAACTGTATCGATCACAGCAGTTTCCAAAATGGTTTTTACCACGTGTCACATTTCCTACAGGAAACTCTCGGATCAGATAATTCGCACAAGGAGATCAGAGGGCAGGATGCAATACACAGTGAACACTCAGATTAAATCATGATGGTTTACCGGTTGCTGGGAGAAACTGCGACATGCTGCACGACACACATCATCGCCATGGCGATGTCACGTACCAGAGCCAGACCATTGTAAATCTGTGAGGGAGCAGTTAAACATAGTGTCAGTCTGCAGACCAATAAAAAGACGAGCAAAAACAGCCTCCGGGCTTTACCTCGTTTTTCCCCATTTTCTCTGTTAAAGTGACAAGATCTGAGAGCGCCGTGAGAGCCACACAGTCATCTGCATCCTTGAGGAAGTTCTCCCTGAGCGCAGAAACAGAAAACACGTTTCAATCTAAAGAAAACTGGAGAAAATAACTGGAAGCGAAAACTGGTCATTTCAAGCAAAAATGACTCCTTCCCACCTGAGTCTGCTGACTGTGTGTGTGTCCAGGTGGTCTGAGGAGGTGATGCGTTCGCATCCATCTGGACAAACAGCATCAGCAGGAAGCACTGCAGCGGTACGAACCGGAGGACTGACACGCTCCGGTGGTTCAGGCCAAACGCACTCCACTGTGCTTTGGTCCTTTTGATCCGTTTCTGTGCTTCCTTCTTCTTCTGTTGCTGCTGATTGAATACGCTTGGTGCTGATACCAGAGGTTGGCAGGTCAGCTGGAGAAGGGAGGACATTTGGGGACATGAGACAGCAGAAACTAAAGGAAGTGATGTGACTGCACCTTGTTATGACATTGACCAAAACAAAAATAGAGTGAAAACTGTCTGTTCTCTACTTGCATTGTGGGTAGTGTCGGCATTAGGTTTATACTGATAATGTCGGATCCTTCTTTTTATGGTAATATCTCTGTGGATGTCGTACCTGCATGTCTGAGGCAGAACCAGTACGGCCTGTGAGCCCATCGGGCACACTGAATCGACTCAAGTGCACTGAAAGAGAAAACACAAGATGGAGATGTCAAAAACTCAAAGTCCAGGGTGTTCGTCTGATGGTAGAAGGGTGAAGCCCACCTTTCACAGGGACCGTTGAGATTTGCGGGTCGAGGGATGGGGTCTCCAAGCAAACTGTGCACTGTCTGACACACTGACTGGGGGAGGGAGGTCAAGTTGTATCCTCCCTGGAAAACATTCACACAATATAAAATGTAATGACCCCTCGGGAAGGAGCCAGAGGGAGGAATACAAAGCAGAGGAAAGGGGGGAGCAAGGGTCTCTGGGGGGAGGGAAGGGTGCTACATTCAAAGCCTGTCATGTGTTTGATGTTAAGTGTAGAGTGGGTGGTCTGACCTCCAGAATGGTGCACAGCTTCCCTCCTGCCAGATTCATGAGGAGGTGAGTCAGGTGTGCAAAAACATCTGGAGTGGCACACATTTCTCCCTGAATAACCAAAGAAGAAGAAGACACTAAGAATATTGTGCAACTCTACTTCAGATTAGTGAAAAACGACACGTTACCTCTGGATCACCGATGGCCGAGTCAAAGCCGGCGGACACTAAAACCAACTCTGGGCAAAACTGGGAAGAAGAAGCACAGAGTCAGGCGAATTGTGTCAAACGCTTCACTTCAGTCAGAGAAAACGATTCATTTGTCCTTGTAGCTCACCTCGTAGGCGACTGGCAGGAGGACATGACAGAAGACCGACAGGTAGTCGCTGTTTGTCATCCCCGTCTGAAATATGATGAGACCGCTCGAATAAATGCTTCTAAACACACACACGCACACGCATGTGCGCACACACACACCTAAAAAGCAGACCATATTGCATGACTGTAAGCAGAGCAAGGTATTGCAGTTAAAAAAGTAGCATGATAATTATTCAGAATGTAAAGATTTATATCAATACAAACATATTTGTCATTGCCAAAACAGAGAAAACCTGACGTCAAACATCCAATGATTTCATTTTTTAAGCACCAACTTGTCACAAAACTTCAACTCTTACAAACTTCATTCATAAAGTTACAATGACTCTGAAGGTGTTCTGTTTCTGCAGTTTCATACCTGGTTCCATGGTACATTTATGTTGAATCCAGCCCCTTTTTCTTTGCCAACAATGTCATAATCTGAGTCTCTGAGTTGCGGCCAGAATTTCTGATGCTCGTATCGATGCCAAGAAAAGTAGAGCACGCTTGAAAAGGAAGAGAGGAAAAAAAGTGGCCGAATTTAAAAAGACAGCAGACGACATCAGAAATTCACAACAATTCTTTAACAAAGAAAAAACAAACTCACCTTGGATCTTTCTCAAAACAATACTGCACCCCCTGTCCATGATGTATGTCCCAGTCAACTATCAGCACTCTGGAAAAGATATCTGGTTAGAAACCCACCTGATAGTTATACTGTCAAACATCAGGACTGAAGCTCATTTTACCTTTTGAGGCCATATTTTTGTTTGGCATACTGAGCTGCGATGGCCACGTTGTTGAACACACAGAAACCACAGGCAGCACTGTGCATGCTGTGATGTCCCGGTGGTCTGCGGACAGGAACAGAGACGGTCATCAGGTGATCCACACATGCTCAACAA
Source organism: Malacoctenus tetranemus (assembly GCA_032274765.1). Taxonomy (NCBI): domain Eukaryota; kingdom Metazoa; phylum Chordata; class Actinopteri; order Blenniiformes; family Labrisomidae; genus Malacoctenus; species Malacoctenus tetranemus. The sequence goes on from JAUESF010000080.1 coordinate 5,204,429, forward strand.
TCAGTATATACTGACAAAAATGACATCTGAGAAAAACGTGCATTGTTTATCCATAATTTAATTTGTACAAGAATTAAGAACTCAATATTTTGCAGAAAACCTCAATATTTATACAATTCTATTATCATGAACCTGTAAAGAAATGATTAAGCATGAAATAACAAAAAATTCTAATTGCCTAAAAGAAATTAATAAACGAATATAAAATATAAAATTTGCTACTGTCATATTTTCAGATTTTTCACTTATTTATCGCTCATTCAAATATAAAGCTACAAGTTATCTGAAACAGCTAACCAGAAATCCCAGTTTGTACCAGAACAGCTCTGATGGGTCTCACCTGACAAGCGCCATGCCGTTCCTCACCTTCCCCGTCATCACACCGTCCACCAGCTGCAGTGTGGCCCCCACTGCCAGCTTAGCACAGTGGTAGATGTTCTGAGGAAACGAGAAGGAAGCGAGAAGGTCACCGCCACAGCTCTCAGGTCAGAGATGAGCTGCTGATGGAAGGAAGCAGAGAAGGAGATGCGACACTGACCGGGTGAAAGTAGACGTCACCGTACTGCTTGGTGAACTCCATCAGGTCCTCCAGGGACATGTAAGGGGTCTTCTTCACAGCTTCCAGATATTCCTCACTGTTGGCAGGAGCAGGATTGCAAGCAGCTGAGTGACCTCATGTATTCATGTCACCTTCATAGCTATAATAAAAATTCACAGATTCATTGGAGGGCTCTGTTTTCACCACGAGGACTGACCTGTGAGCCAGGAGAATCTCCCCCTCGGTGCCTTCACGGACAGGGATGGAGACGCAGCGGTCAGCAAGACCGCGCCTGACCAGAGCTTCATGACTCACCGTCAGCCGCTCAGGTACCTCAATCTTACACGCAGGACTGGAAATAAAGAAACAATTATCCAAAACCTATCGAGGATTGGTAAACAGACATACTTCAGTTGCATACTGGTTCCGGATATTAAAACGTGGGGTTATTTGTCCCCCCAAAAATAGCCTTCTTTCAATAAATGAGAGGACCTGGAGAGAAGGCTGTTAGGTGGAGAGTAGGGAATTAAGAACACCCTGTTCAAAAGACAAACTGAATGTCCCAGCTCAGTGAACCCTTACACTACCTAGCTCACTGTGTCAGTGTGCATTTTATACTTATTAAGGAATCTTTCATTCCACATCGGTACCTGGTGTTTGATGACATAGTATTATTTTCACACTGTTGATAACAAGCATCATTCCATGTAAGAGAGGTGATTAATCAAACCAACAGTAGGTCATAGATCCTAAACAAAACAAACAAAAAAAACAAGCTTTTTCTTTCAGTCAGACTTGACCAGATTTCACACTTCTTTACTGCTGTGACAAATCCTACATTTGTAAATATCAACTCGGTCAGACGAAATTGTTGGACCAACTACATTTTCTTGGGACAAACCAGGAGAAGCAGCGTTAGAACTACACGTTTAAAACAATGAAACAATGGTGGCGCTGCTGGTGGGCGGGGAAGGTGGGAACGTGTCTCAACAGAGACTATAGTTACACAGTAGTGATGAATAATTAAGCAGAGTGAAACTGAACTAACTCAGCCTGCATTCAAACATAAATGAGTGACAGAAGCAACTCATTTAGTTCAAAACAACGTGGTGGACTTTGAGCTTGATTCACCGGTGCACCTCACTAATCGATCGGAGGGGCAACAAAGACCAGTAACTTCAGTTCCTACCGATGCTCATGTTAGTTTTAAAAGATGTAGCTCGGACCTAAATATGTTTGATGGTTTTTCATTGGAACTAAATTAAAAAAAAACATTTCTGTGGTGATTCCACATCATAGATATCCTAAATAAACCACATAGTTGAAGGAATTCAGGAACATAACAGTGATCACATCAACAAGCGTACCCCAGCTTTGTTACAGCTGTAGTAAACACTTAACACGCGTCCTTTGTCGTTTACGCTTGGTCTTCTCATGTAAAATAGCCAAATGTAGAACATAGTGCGTTTGATACTTACTCAACCCAGAGCAGCTTGTATTTGGTCATCTCTTGGTCGTAAACCAGAGCTGTGGCCATCCTCACTTTTCTTCCGACTCCTGAATCGCGGGACACAGACGCTGTTTTGTAGTTCAAGCTTCCACAGCGAGATGCCTCCGACTGGACCAGACACACACCGAAAGTGGCCTCTATAACTCCTGGGGGGTAAATGGGACGCTCCCAAAGGAAATCAAACCAGTCCTACTGGTTTTTAGCACGCGCGTTAAAAGGGGGAGTACCACAGCCTGCCCGTCCCCTGCAGGACGGCTGCGTTACTCCCCCTATCGATCCACACATGTCTTCACTCTTGCGTCTATGATTTTTGAGAAACAATCCAGGCACCTCACAACAGGAATGGTTCTAATTTCCCCTGGTTCTTTTTTCTTTTTCTTTGTTTTGATCAGGAGGTTTCAATCATACTCAAGTGCAGTTTCCATCCATCTAAACTATTTTGCCGTTTTTAAAACGTCATTACTGAGTATGTCAGCCCATAAAGACAATATCTGGATGAATATCTTTTCATACCCACATTTGACCACACAATAATTGCCATGGCTGTGTCACATTGTTATATACTTTGCTGTTTGTTAAAGTGTCGTGTACAAATATATTTTGAAGAGGAAAATCCAGTAACTCTGTCTGGTAATAGCAATAGAACAAAATCCATTAAAAAGTAGTTGAGTTTTTCTTCATCAACAGTACTTTTACATGAAACTGAAAACAATTTAAGGAAAATAACAGTAGTTGTGTTTGAGTCTTTTCCAACTTTTGGATATGTGTACAGTTTCTATGCTCTCACATTCAAGGTTTTGTCATTGTAACACTCTGTCCGGAGAAGAAAGACCTGCATTGCTTTGGAACTCTGGATAGGTGTGTAACGGCTTCTGCCTCTGATTTGACCTTTTGACAAGATCATAAACCTTGTCTTATCCAGACAGCAATCTGATGATAGTGAGTGTAAACAGACACAACTTTTGAACTGTTTTAACTGGGACTTTGCTCACAGCTGCCATCATCTGTTTTTTTCCTTTGTGTTCTCCTACACTTGGAGATTTAAAACCATTCAAATTGTTGTTAATACTCCCTGTGGATTTAGACCTTTCTTCAGTGCTGTTACAGTGTTTCTTTTCAAACCAAATCATAAATCAGTCTCGCTGTTTAGTTCTTTGGATTTTATTGTGTACACATATATGTGGCCTCAGTTGCACGTTTCATGGTGAATCCATCCAAAAATAGTAGGATCTATCACAATAACAAAAGAAGTTCTTTTCATTGTACATTTGTTGATGCAAAACAGAAGAACAAAGTAAGGAATGAACTGCAGGGGAGCAGAACGCAGTTAAACATCTCAGAGGGTAATCTTTAAACCATTTTGACACACTCCTGAAGAAATTTCTTATGGTGCAAAACTTCCATTTTATTAAACTCAGTTGGACAAATAAACTCACAATAAGGCATCTTTAGATTTCATAACAACTGCACCCTGAGCAAGGATGGAAAAAATAGTTTCCCTTTGAGTCTACAATCCTAACAAATATTTGACTGTCAAGCAACAAACAATAACCAGTGTATATTAGGAGTGGATAGAAGAGAAAGAGTTCATATTACATGGGAAGATCAGGAGTGGCCACACAGTCTATGTAGGAAGGATACTTCCTGTGAGAAGCCTGGTCATTGAAACGTCGCAAGTTGCATGATGATCATTCCACAGTGATATTTATTTGAACATGGTGACCCTGATTCAGATTCTTAACTGACACGGAGGTTTGATTCTGATACCTGACAGTGTCTTTGGTTGAATCCTCTGATCCTCTCTCATCAGCAGCACTGCTACAGTAAAAAAATGGCTCTCAAATAACAAAAAAAACATGGTTGTTGTTTAAAGTGACATCAAATTAGTTGGCAATACAGCAGTGATCTCTATGAGCTCATATCCTTCCTCAGTCATCCCCTATCACTCCTAAATCCCTCCCCCTCACCCCCTCCACCTCCCCCTCCTCAGTCCTATCTGCTGTTTCCTCCTGCGTCCTCGTGGGAAAGTTGGAACTTCTCTCTTCATTCTCTTCTTCTCCTCCATCCTTGTCACTCTTGTTTCCCTGCCTCCTCTCCCCCTCTTCTCTGGTCGTCCTGCACAACCCAAAGAGAGCTCCTCGACATCTCTTCCTGAATGACGGGTCGCAGGCAGCGTAGAGGAGAGGGTTCAGGCAAGAGTTGAGGTACGCTAAACAGGTGACGTATGGATGGGCAGCCAGCAAAATGCGATCTAAAGTGCAGGAGTAGGGGAGGAACCCAAACTCCAGCAGCAGGGAGGCAGTTTTATTGACGTGCAGAGGGAGCCAGCACAAGAAAAAGGCCATCACTAAAGTCACAATGACCCTGAGGAGTCTGCGCTGACGCCTGCGGTCAGGACGAGGGCCCTGGCCAAAGTGTCTGCTGAGGAGCTGCACCAGCGAGCAGTAACAAAACAGCAGGACAATAAGAGGCAGCAGGAAGCCCACAAGTGTTGATTTGAAGCTCAAAGCAGCAGCCCACCACATCTCGGCCCTCTCTCTCCTCCCCTCCTCCAGCTCGGCTCCAATCAGCATGGAGTAATCCATTTGGCAGGAGAGAAAGACGGATCGATCGGCAGGCTCGCTCTGCCAGTCGTCTTCTGACTCCTCTTCAAACTCAATCTCCCGGACAGACCGCAGCAGCAAACCAGGGAGTGCCAGGACCCCAGACGCTACCCACACACCTCCCAGGACCCACAAGGCCCTGCTGGGGCAGCTCTGCAGGCCTGGGTGGCTGGAAGGCCGGCGTCCGGTCAGAACCCAGTACCGCTCCACACTGAGCATACTCAGGCTGAACACACTGGCGTACATGTTGAGAGCAGTGAGGAAGCTGCTGATCTGACACAGGGGCTGCCCAAAAGGCCAGTGGTAGCCCAGCGCCGTGTAGACGGCCCAAAGGGGGAGAGTCACAAGGAAGCAGAGGTCAGCCAACGCTAGACTGGCTATCAGAGAGTCTGTGAGTGAGCGAGAGGGGCGAGGGACGGAGGGAGGATGAGAGGAGGTGGAGGAATGAGTGGAGGGTCTGCAGCTTTTTCCTGAGGAATATCCTCCGTTTGCTTTGTCCTGCGGAGCGGACGCACGATGTGCTCGGCCAGCGCTGCTGACGCTCTGCTCGCGCGTCCTGAAAACAGAGGTGCAGCAAAACCACCCAGCTCCTGCCTGCTTCTCCTCTGTCGTCCGTGTCTTCTTTCCTTCAGCTCGGTTCAAGTAGGCCCACAGCACCATGCTGTTACCGAGGCAACCGACCAGGAAAGCCAGCAGGTAGACGGATGGGATGATGGAGAAGGTGGGAGCCCATTCACCGTAGTCACAGTGGAAGAATGGGGGAGCGGTGGGAGTGGGGGAGGAGAGGAGGCCGGTGTCTGACATCTGACCGTCTCCTTGGTTTCTATTCACAACAGGATGCCATTAACTTTCTGTGTAGAAGCAGAGAGTGTCTATGGTACCTGGGATGATCTGGAGAGTGAAATAAAAAAAAAAAACATAAACATTATTACAATAGCAACAGTAGATTAATGATTTGTACACAACAGCTAAACGACACTTTACAGTCACTTTTGCATCAGTTGTTGAAGAGCTTGCATTACTGAAAGTTTCACAAGTGTTAAGCAGAGAGGAAATCTTCTCAGTGAAGTTGATGGACACTGACCTTTGGGACGCTGAGGGAAAACGTCTTCTAACATCCCTAAAATTACTTTTGTTAACCACGACAAAGGCCCTTTAATATTTGCTTAATATTTGTGTTCACTCCACACAGGATGTAAGACTTTTGTTTCACCAGTCAAGCCGTTCGAACATTATTGAGAACTAAACAAAGTAAGCTTCTATGCATTGTTTCACTGTCATTTTGATCAAGCAAAAACAAAGTATTGCCACTCATATGAACTTTTTGTGTCGATACTGGAAGTGGAAAGAGTGCTGAAAAATTTGGTTTGCAACTATGGTACTTTATTTAGTTTTTGTTAATTTTCCCACTGCTATATTTCCTAAATTGTAGTTCGTCTCAAGAGCAGTCGAATGATCAGAAAAAGATCTGAGAAACATTACAAACCTCCTTCCAGCTGTAAAGTGTTTGCTGCATTTACAACTACTTTTGATTGCATGATCAGTGTCCGGTGTTTGATTACTTTTCGTATCAAAGCAAGTTTTTCCAGACAATGAAGCGAGGTCATTATAGCAAGAGAACACAAAGACTTAATGAAACTCACTCTCAGCAAAAGCAACGCGAGAAAAAGCTTGTTCTAATAACTTAAATATAAAAAATATACAGGGAATAAGGGTGGCACTGACAACAACCCTGATGAAGCACCAACCAGACACTCACCTCAGACACGTTCATCCGTCTGCACAAAAGCCATCCAGCTGGTGGTTGCAGTTGAGCCCAAATCAGAGTATGTCCTCTCTTACTTCACTGTCTGTCTGGGAGTCTCTTGCTTCTCCCTGAATCGCCACATCTGTAATGTGCCAACTGGAGACAGTGACTGTATATCAGTCACCCTCCACACACACACACACACACACACACACACACACACACACACACACACACACACACACACACACACACACAC
>JAUESF010000080.1:5382513-5393902 GCA_032274765.1 Malacoctenus tetranemus
CACACACACACACACACACACACACACACACACACACACACACACACACACACACACACACACACACACATGCGCACGCACACACACACACGCACACGTGAGTCTTTATTTATTCGCAAGTCACTTCTGCACAGATCATATTTTGCTTCCTGAAACTTTCTGAATGCCAGTTCATCACATCTTGCAATGTTTCAGTTTTGCTCCTACTGTCAAACACTGTCAACACATTTTGTTTTCTGACTCTCTGACAGTGTGCAATGATTGAGCCCCTGATTCACCCCATACTGATGCATAAAATCAGTAACAATGTGACACTGACATGCACTTTTGTAATATTTACATTGATTTTTTTTCTGCAAAACAATATGTGATAAAATGTCTATTTGGGTTATGTGGAAGACGACAAGCTAAACTTTACCAATTCGGTTTATGCAAATGATTGACAGATTTTAACTTGATATTTGAAGTCAGAATAATCACATGACCCGGTTAGAGCCCAGCATGGTTGGTCATCTGTATGTGTGATTAGTGCAAATTAAGAGATTGAAATAATCTCTTTGGAGGTTGTGACAACATGGTTCAACAGTGCAGTGCAAGACATTTTGTTCTAATCGGTGGAGTTCTTTTAAGTACACTTTATTTGTTGAGAACAAAGACACACACTGTGGTCGAGTTTTTTCTTAATTTGTAATGACTAATAAACATATACAACTGAAGATTTGTTTTAGCTCTTTTAATGTATTCCCTCATTCAATTACCGTCCATTACTCACTGTGGTAATTTGTGTTAAATCACAGTTTATGACTGTTTAATAGCACTACTATTTTTCTAAATTTATGGTTAATCATACAGTAAATCTTTTACACTCTAATTATTTTCTGGCTATTCATCTCGTGGTAAAGGTTCGCTCAGAGCTTTTGATGCCAAAATAAGGGATCAAAATAAACCCGACATGGTGCACATGCAATTTTCAACAGTGGAAACAGTGTTATTAACAGAGCTACTCTTGTGCAGTGTATGTAACGCCTCAAACTTGTAAAACATATGTACTTATGTGAGTGTTTATGTTGTGTTTAAGTGAAGAAGTGTGTCCGTCACAATGGTACGTTCTGGAACCATGTTTATACTGTGACTCCCTGATCATCTTTTTGAAGGAGCTTCCTCCTGGTCCAGCTTGACCAGATTACGGCCGCATGAACAGGCAGCTGTTCCCACTAAACGTGGAGTCACCAGTTCCTGATACAAGTACCCACCCCAACATCTGGGTGACCTATTTTTGGGAATTATTGTGATTAATCCCTTCGAATTCCCCAAATTCATATTCATAAAGCGTACCGATGACTTTCAGATTCAACCCAGCTGTCATAATTACTGAGCTCAGCAAACTGCTGCATTTTGTGTCAATGTGGGTGTTTTAGTTTGGCCATCTGCCGTCACTCCAGTTATCAGGTCCGATTATTAGCAGCCCTCCACCATGGTGCTCCATATACTCTCCTCATGTTAAATAGTCTTTTTTGGCTGAATGTCGAACTTCCTGTATTTCCGCAGTAATAGATATTGTTACAGCTGTTGTGATCACACAGACATGAGTGTAGGAAGCCTGTAAAAGGCTTTTATTCTGAAAAATGAGAATCTAGGTTAGCATTTGGAGTCCAGTAGCCGTTGTACGTCTACTTACATTATTGTCAGTTATAATAAATAAAAAAAAATGCTTTTTCCTGTTCTGTTTTATATCAACCTTTGTTTTTCATGTTAATTTCTTCTCCAAAGCAACAAAAAAAATGAGTAGGGGAAGGTCTTCCCTCTGTTTCTGTGACGTGAGACAGCCTGGTTATAGCCAAGATCCAGCGACAGGTACAATAAACACAGTCTGCTGCCATCTCGCTCAGACAAACAGTCTGCAGCGTGTTGGTCAAGTTGAGCTGAAGCGGATGTTGTAGGTAGCGTGGCCCCCAGACGTCTGAATGGCTGCCCACATTCGACTCAATGAAAGCATTGAAACCAAATGGTAATTCAGTCTGATTATCAGGCTGCGTTATAGAGACCTGCTGAACCATTTCTGCCCGTCTCTGTCTGCTCTGCCCCTTTATCTTCTCCGCCCTTTGTCTTTACCTCCGCGACAGAAAATGAGCAATTCATGCCAATGAATGGCGGCTACGAGGATCCCAGGCCCGGACAACTCAAGCGCAAAAACCCAAAGCTGTAAACATACTTAATTAATTAATGAAAATGAGCGAAGAGAATGGAAAAGAAATGGAGCGGCCCGACAAAAGGAATCCCTCCCTTCTGATACTTACAGTGACACTTTATTTCAGGCAGGAAAAGCGTCGGGCGGTGATTGACAGCTCATTGTTTTGTGGCGTTGTGGTGCGGTGTTATTGCAGCAGGGCTCACGGTATCGCGTTTCATACAGGGGTGGGGGGGGGTGGGCGGTCAGGGAGCAGCCGGTTCAAGCAACTGAACTCATTGAGGTGGCCACCCACATGGCCAAAGGTTCTACCAGACAGTACGGTGGCTAAATATTTTCGATCGGCGGTGGCCTGGAAAAATGATCTCCGTCGGACGGCCTTCGTTCGTTTTAGGGACCCCCGCGTTTCCACACACAAGAGAAAAAACAAACTTTTAATGACACTGGGGTGTGAGGGGTTTTTTCAAGCACGAAGCCTGACACGGATCCCGGCGCCCCCGTACGCCTGCAACCGAAACGTCCAACTGAAAAGGCTCAAGATCTGAGATGATTCTTGCCCCTCCGCGCGGGCGTTTCTCCTCTGCAGCTTCAATCACTTAGCCACTGACCCTATCTCAATATGAGCTGTCATCAGCCATGTTATCAAGCTCCATCTCTCCGCCCGCGCGGCTGGGTGGTCTACCAGACCACCTCCATGTTTCTCTTTCTTCATCCCAGACACACCTGTCATTACTCACTCATATCATATTTTGACTAATGCTGACTGATTGTAATAATGCTCCTAAATGAGCTTTAGTGCGCGGCTGCTGTGTTATCTCTGCTTTTCAAGCGAGGCCTTATCTACGTTCGCGTCCCCCCCCCTGTCCCCCGTCCATTCTCAGTGAGGCTCGTGTCTGTGCTCATGGATTAACCTTCCTTCTGCGTTTTGTGCCCTGCAGGAGATCGTGCTGGTGCTGTTCTTTGGCACAGAGTATGTGGTCCGGCTGTGGTCTGCAGGCTGTCGCAGCAAATACTCAGGCATCAAAGGACGCCTCCGCTTCATCAGGAAGCCCATCTCAATCATAGGTGCACCTGGCATCTTTCTCTCTTCTCTCTAATACAGCAGATGCCATAAAGTGTCATTTGTTTTTTTTCTTTTATTAATTGTTGTCTCTTTCTGACAGATTTGATAGTGGTCATCGCATCCATCATTGTGCTTGGTGTCGGGTCCAATGGACAAGTGTTTGCCACGTCTGCCATCAGGTAGAACCAACATTTGCGCTGCACTTTTGATGTTTCGTCATCTTTCCTTAGATGAGGTGTGATCAGAGGATGATGTAACAGGTGAGCTGGTGTCGTGCATTGCAGAGGCATCCGCTTCCTTCAGATCCTGCGCATGCTGCACGTGGATCGACAAGGTGGAACGTGGCGGCTTCTGGGATCTGTAGTGTTTATTCATCGGCAGGTAGCTGATCTTTATGTTGCTTTTCATGTTGCACAGTTTTTCTAATGATTCGCTCTACTTTGTCCACATCAGTTTTTTCAGCACAATTGCATGTCACCTCAGTGTGCTCATCATAGTAAAGCGGCCTCAATGTGGCGTGACATCATTTGCATGTGACGCTAACACATCAAAACATTTGAGAACATGGAGGCAATGTTGTACTTGCAGCTTGGTCTGCTGTGGTGTTGATAAACATTGTGACAATTGTACACCATTGACAGATAGTAGAAAGATAGTAAAAAAAACAAGACAGAAAAGGCAATATTTCTTTCGTCCTCCATCTCCTGCTGTGACTGGGTTCTACTGGTCTTTTTCCGGTACAATGGACCAACCAGTTGATGTAATTTCCACAACATTTCCTGCTCACTGCAACAAATCCAATAGACTGACGGACAAAAAAAAGTCCACATCAGACTTTGCTTTATAAGGAGAAGAAAGAAGGTGGTCAGAATTGCCCCTTTGTTTTCCGGTACACTTGTTTTGGCTCTTTTTCAGGCCAACACACAATGAAGTCAGGGGCTGTAATGCACTCTCTGGGTAATCCCTGAGGCACACCATGTCCTCCGGTTCTGGTGGTTGCACCAGAGAAGCCGGATATCAGTGAGGGTTGCGTGCAGAGGTTCATGAAAATCACAGTAAGATAAAAGCAAGTTGAGCCTAATGTGATTTGTTACCATTTCTACGCTGTCAAACTGCCACTTTATCAAATGACATGCTCTGTTTAGTGCAAAGAGATTGTGTTGTCCAGAACATGGGGGGATGAAACCCATCAGACTTCTTAGAACCTCTGACCAGAACAACATCAAGGGAACATTTTTCCCTCATTAGCCCATAATTACATGTGCACGTACTTATTTAGGGGGGCACAGCGGGGTGCAGGTGCTGTGACTTTGTCGGACAGCAAAGCTGAACCAAATAGTTGAGACTGTCATGCAGTGCTTTGATGAATGTGTCTCTTGCCCTCTGACTCTTGTGTTTTAGGAGCTGATCACCACATTGTACATCGGCTTTCTGGGCCTCATCTTCTCCTCCTACTTTGTGTACCTGGCGGAGAAGGATGCTGTTGACGAGGAGGGCAAGACGGGCTTCTCCAGCTACGCGGATGCACTGTGGTGGGGCGTGGTAAGGCAGCTCCACCAAGAAAAAGCAAAAATGTTCTGTAAAGATGCAGTCACATGTGTGTGTAAATGCAAATTAGGGTTGTGGTTTAGAACCATACATCAGTCATCATCGCATCCTTCTTAGGCTGCACTCACACCTAAATGCAAGTCAGCTGTCGTAGTTCAGATTTGTCTCGTGTCAGTCTTGACCAAGCTGCACTGATGAGGCAGAGCATCATTGTTCCATGACTGATCAGCTTGACGATATGGAGACCGTCGTGTTCGTGAGGTTACAGATCAGAGTAAGAAGAATTAGAAGCAAACAAGGGAGACCGAAGCTCGTTTGGTTTCAGTGGCTTTTATCACTCAGTCCTGTATCGTTTGTGTGTTTCACTCAGTTCAAACAGTCGAGGTTCACAATGAGTCATGGCCACAGTTAGTGACAACTTGTCGAAGCACCACAGAAACAGCTTTGCCATTTTAAACCTGTATTGAACACGAGCCCGTTGGTCCACATTGTAGACCGTTTGCTTTCACACCAACGCCACACCACAGCAGGAGGTGACTTGAGGTGCACTCTGACTACCATGTCAGGTTGCTCTCTAAGAGGCTGGTTTCGTGCAACTCAGAGTGTGAGCAACACTTCCACACTGACTCACCGCACTCGGCTGGGTGCACCGAAATATAGCCATTGTGAAAGTGCACTTAGATTTACAAACACAACTCGCTAAAAGACCTTTCTTTTCTTTAACGCCTTGCTGCCTGAATTATCTTTCCTTGTACACATTGGATATGAGAAAACCAGCCCTGGGGTCGTGTATATGCTATTTTGGCTGATAGGAGCAGAGCCAAGTGAATTCTCTGCGATCCCTCAAGAGGTGGTGACAAATTATCAGCACAATGTGCCCTCAAGTGGAGTCTGAAATGGGGGGAAAAGGAGCTTGCCGGCCACCCGGTTTGACCAATTCTGGCCTCCTTGTGTTTTTGCGCTCCTCGCTGGTGCAGCATGCATGTGTTTCTGCAACACTCCTCACAGAAGCAGGTGTATTGATGCTTTCCGTGTGTCGAACGAGTTTTGCACATTTCCCTCCGTGCCTGATCTCAGGTTTCCACGGCAGTTAATTAAACATTTGAATTGAAAGCGCGGAGTAATGAGAAACCTATGGCAGCCTTGTGCGGGGGATCAGCGGGCCACAAAGAGACGGTAATAAACCATTCACCTCTGGGATCTTTGGCTCAAAGAACTTTTAGAGCACCAATATAAAGTGTCAGTTCCCTTAATTAAAACTTTAATTGTGGGATTACTACCTTTATGTAACAAGGGGTTAGAGGGGTCACATGGCTCCTCCCTGCTCTATGGAAGCCGCTATTTGTGTTGCTGTGCTCACAAAGAGGAGAAAAGAATCACACATGGGGATTTGCACCTTTTTGTTTTTGGAGACTGTAAACTTGAGGGTCGTGATATGTGCTCACAATGGGTCCGGTGAGGCCCGCAGGCATTTGTGTGCACGCTCGCAAGAAACCGCGACGGCACTGATTGGACTTCGCTGAGCTCTCCCACAGCGCCCCCCCCTCTTGGCATGACTTCCTCATTCGGATGTGCAGGTGCTGAACACAGCAGGAGGACGAGCCTGTGCCATGATTCATATCCCCGTCTTTCCCCTCCTCCTTTGCACTCTTTCTCTGCTCTTTCTCTTTTTTGTCAAGATAGGTAATGACCATTATCATTCTTGACACAGTCCAAGAGCCAGCGGTTGTTGCAATTGCACAAACAATGAAAGTTGGACTATTTATATGAGCACACATAAATGTGCACGCTCAAGGATCACATGTGTGACCTTTGTATGGGCACAAAGAGGTTTTGGCCTCCGTGAATGGGGGGTGTTTTGGTCTCGACCATCTCGCTCTGATGTCAGAAGGACATTGTTTAGTCATGGGATTTGTGGATGAAGGATTAAATCCTCCCCGCTCCACCCACCCCAAACATACACTCACCCGCTTTTCCCGCCTCTGCTCCTTCTTCTTCTTTTTCCTTCTCTCCCCCCTCCTCCTCTCAAATCTCACTGAAGTATCTCACCTTACATCGGCTGCTTTGTGTTAGCGCACAGCGGCGGCTCACGCGGCGATACCCCCACCGACTCCCGCGGTAAGCCAAGTGTGCTCTGAATGTGTCAGAATTGGCTCGGCTTTCGAGGTGGGTGTACATGCAAATGCAGGAGGTATTTGTTTTCCCCCCCTTCGCCCTGGCAAATTCCGACACTCACTGAGGATTAGCGGTTGGGAATCTTACTCCCTTTGAGGAGCGGGAGCCTCAAATGCCCCGGCGTCCGTCGACAGTCGTGGAGGAATCAGAGCTGCTGATAAACTTTTGTCTTTATTGTCTAACTCCCTCTTACAAACTCCCGTGGCAAAGCGTCGAGAGCTCTGCATTAACTGAGTCTTTGCAGGAACAGTTCATTGAAAGAGAAAGAAAACTGAAAATCTTTTGGAATCACAGTGCACTCTGGGGGTTTCAAACACGCCGCACGTGGGCTGAATCTGCCCCGCCTGTGTCTGATTCGCCTCACAGAAAAAACTCTGCATGCAGTGCGAAGAAAAAAACCCCAATGAAAACATAAAAAGAGTTATTTATAATCTAAAATATTGAGAGCCGAAACTGATCAGCAGACGGCACGGATGCACATGGGGACAGTAGAAAATACTGGCTTCATTTGGACTTTCAAAGTCCAAATATAAATGTGGACACTTTTAAAATGTCACCACACTTCTTTACACTTACAAACTTTTGAAGCTGTTTTTTTATGGGGCATAAAAGGGTTTTATGGTGTAATTTTACTTTCCGCTGTAAATCAGAGAGAGCTGTGTGTTCACTCAGAGGAGTTTCACTGTTCCATTTGAAAAGTAACACAAACTGCATCACTTCGTCTGAGCACAGAGTCCGACAAGCATATTCATCTTCACACTGAAGGCAAAATAGACAGGTTTAGTTTTCATAGAGATGTTCTTACATTACTTATGATAAACTGATGGGATGTCACAGAAAGTTCCTGCGCTCTGTTTTTCCAGGTGACCGTCACCACAATCGGCTACGGGGACAAAATCCCTCAGACGTGGATTGGGAAGGCCATCGCTTCCTGCTTCAGTGTCTTCGCCATCTCCTTCTTCGCGCTGCCAGCTGTGAGAAAACTTTGACACTAAAACAAAAAATCTGGCTTATTCTATGGTTGAATAATAATTCTTGTTCACTCTTCTATATTTTTCTTGACATTGTTTTCTATGATGCACATCTCATCGTCTACAAATGTCGTCATGACAAAATTCAGAGAACTGATATTAGGATTATTAAAACCTTGATTGAAACTGATTTTTTTAATTCAGTTTTGATGCAGCAGTTGTCTTGATTCCTTTGCTCAGGGTATTCTGGGTTCAGGGTTTGCCCTGAAGGTTCAGCAGAAGCAACGACAGAAGCACTTTAACAGACAGATTCCTGCTGCAGTCGCCCTCATCCAGGTAAATTACTGCTCCAAATCTGCCAACAATTTAAGAAAATGATTTTGTTTACTTGTTATTTATCTTCCTGAGCATGTGTAGAGATCAGGGGAAACTCAGAATTCATAAATTATGAAATGAAGATGTTGGCTTCAGAACCAGTTTCTCTCTTGAATATTAAAAAAAAAGCAATTACATAAAAGAAATCTTGAAACATGTTGAGCAATTTTTCTGTCCTGACTCTGTTCCTCAGACACTCTGGCGGTGCTACGCAGCAGAGAAACCAAACGGCTGCGCTGCCACGTGGAAGATGTATGTCCTGACTCCTGAGGCCGTCCACACCGGGGACAGTGACAGTCCCACCATCAGAAAGCTGAACATATCGGTAAATACACTGCCTTAAATACAGGGTCAAAGACATGAGTGGGTTCAGTCTATGAAGAGAATTGTTCTTCACATTTTGCCAATCCCTTATTTTTTTCTTTCTTTACTGAGTTCTCCCTCATGTACTGAAGAGACAAAAATAAAAGAATAATTCAGTATTTGATTTTGGACAATAGAGCATTTATTGTATTGTTACAGTATTGACACAACATTTTCATGTGAATGAAAGAAATGCCTTTATCACGTGTTTTGAATGGAGTGTCCAACGTCCACCGACCAACAAGCTCTCCTCTTTCACTGTGCTTTTGGAAAAAAGCCGTTGAGATACTCGAGGGAGGATTTGCATACGCGCAGCCCACATCGTATTGTCTCTGTGTGCAGTTCACCTTCCCCAACAATATTAGCTAGATTGCGACCAGACCACGCAGAATAAAAGGGCAAGTGAAGTTCCCACAAATACACACACACACACACACACACACACACACACACACACACACACACACACACACACACACAAGGCCGCGCGCGCGGTCGGTGGCGGCCCTCCTTCCCCCCAGGCCTGACTCCACCAGGATGACTCGAGGCCTTTGTCTCCGCCGGACAAAGACTCAGTCAGTTGAGATGATGTCACCACCGCCTTTCTCATGGGAGTAAACCTTTGTCTAGTCGAACAACAACAAAAAAATCTTTGTGTAGCATTGAACCCACATGTATTTGGGAGAATGGAGGCCGCTTCCGCTCCTTTCTGTTTCAGCATGTGACTTTCTGCTCCGTCTTTTTCCTCCCTCTCCCCTTTCAAGCTTCCCCTCCTGTTTCGTCTCTGTTCAGCACACTTAATTCACTTTTTTCCCACTCTGACTGCATCCTCTCTTGCTGACAATTCTCCTCTGCTCTCTTCCTCATTCTCACTATCGCTGGTGTTTATCCTGCTCCTCTTCCTATCTTTTGTTATCAGTGTCAGTTTTTTTGTGTCCTTAATGCTTAACCTCGGTGTGTGTTACACTTTTGTTTTAATCTTCCCCCTCTTTCATCTTTAGCCTTCCTCTTTCTTCAGTCTCTCACCAACCACCACCTCCTCTTCTTCTCTTTAGATGGCTCATTCAAACTTTGGGTATTTGGGTTTGACTGCGGGCTAGTTGTCAAATGCAAATCCAAATAAGTAGGTTTTTATAAAGGCCACATCCATGACGTTGGTGGGGTCAGTTGTCGGGTTTGGACTGGAGACACTGTTAAACTCCAGCAACTCACACAAGAACTATGATCTCACTCCAAGATGAAACAGCAGGTGGCACTTACATCAATCAACTATGTTGAATTCATTTTATATACATAGAAACTTGTTTTGATTACGATGAGGGGAGAAGTAACTCATTCGTTTTATGTTCAGATTGCATTTGCTGATGAACTTCATTCCTTCAACAGAAAAAAGGGACCAAGAGGAGGCTGAAGTCCAGAGGAAACGGCGCAATGGGCGTGGCCTCGGACAGAGCGGTGTCCATCCCTCAGATCACCTACGACCACATCGACGACTCTGAGGAAAAGAAAGACGTGTCGTTTTTCCTCGAGGAGCCCGGCAGCGCCATGGAAGGTGAGGCGTCCTGTCTGTCGTGTGACCTTACTGAAACACACCGTTCCTGTCCCAACTGTTAACACGCTCACACGATCTGGGAGAGACGGCCAGCTCTCGTCTATAAACCGCCTCTCATCTGACAAATCATTCTCAGACTGGACCAGCAGCCAAGATTATACATGAAAGCACGGAGCCCTTTTTTTATTACTGTGTGATGAAACAGACTTCGTTTTGGATCGCGTTTTTATTTCAAACCCGACACTTTGGAGGTAAATGTTCAGATGAGGTATTCGTAAAGAGAGCGCAGTTAATATAGCTGGACTGTGAAGTTATCTTTGCTATTTTAATATAGTTCAAACCCAGCTGGCAGCGAGGCTGTGTCATGTAAAGGACATCCGACGAAGTGAGTAACAGCAGTAATGAAACGCAACACACTTTAGTTTGATGAAATAATGTGTGTTGAGAGCTGTTAAATGATGTCATCCAGCATTACAGGCCTTGGAAATCCATTGTTTTGGTACAAGCCTGATGTGTTTTTGCAATCAAAGCATTTCAGTGGCCAAAACAACTCTGTGATGAATGACTTTTTCTTGGCACTAATGTTTGAAATATTAGCTGTGAACTTCTACTTTGGTGTCGCAAAGAGGTTTTTTTTAGAACATATGTGAAAATAAGTACTGGCAGAGAACAACGTCCAGGCGAAATGTATCACAAGACTATTTTACTATCAGGCTACCTGATATCACTTGGACTAGAACATCAACAAATATTGGAAACTCACATTTTTATTTCTTGGCAAGAGAACGTTGAATGAATCTTTCCAGTTCTTAGCGCCCTCTATTGGCCGCGTTGATGATGACAGCTGCCCTGTGAGTGGACGGGAGACAAACAAAAATCAGCGACTACGTACCTTGAATGAGTGTCTGAGCCTCTGACTTTATACTAAACAGTGGAGAACATTACACACTATGGGAGGAGTTGTCATGTTCTGGTTTGTCGTTTTTCACACGGTAAACAGAGGTCCTGTCCTGATGCCTTTTAGAGCCAAGATGGCTGCCAGGTGTCTCCAGTACGACACATGGAAGCCATTAGAGCCTCGGTGGTGATTAGAGGTCACGGTTACAAGCTCTTTACTGCTTCGGTTGTTCCTCTTGCTGACCACAGACACTCAC
>JAUESF010000080.1:5502959-5516677 GCA_032274765.1 Malacoctenus tetranemus
GCCTGTAGAAAAGTTGGCGATTCAGAAGGAATTTGATTTTCTGTCCGGATTCGCTCTCCATGTGTGAGGTCTCTGGTCAGTTCTCCCACCGAAGTCGGATCAAACTTCTGTCTGCTGTAGGAAACAGCGCAGCATGATAGTTGATGCGACTGTTTCCGTGACTTTTTAAAGCACAAAGTGACACCTTTTACAAGTGTCCCTCTCATTGTTTTAATCGGGTTGCATCCCAGTCACAAAAACGCTACTTTTTGTAAGCTGAATATTTATTCTTTCAATGACAGGCTTCTCCCCAATTATTAATGAATCCCAAATCTTTGCATATGCAAACGAATGAGAGTTCACTCTTTCCTGTCAGGCTTGTTATGACGTCACACGTCTTGCTGGAACGTCTCATATTTGAAAATCACATCACATTTAGTCTGATAATTATCCAAACTCTGAGAAAAGCAACAACCAAATCGCTTCTGTCCCGCTCTCCTTTTGAGTGAACGCCGGTCCCCTCTCTGGCACCGCTTCCATGGTGCATCCCTCCTTTGGCTGGCAGGTGTAAACAGCACTGATGAGACCTCCCCTCCTCTTTGTGGCTTTGAGTGTTCAAACACCTCCTTGGCATGAAGTGTGAGGCCTCGACGGGTGCCAAGTTTGTCCAACGGTGACACCAATTCAGCGGCGGAGGGCTTGTCATGTGTTCGCGGGCGACAATGCGGAGTGATGTCAGGTGGGTGGTCACCGTTAATTTGGCGGCATCGCTTTTTTTTCCATTGCTGGTAATCTGCTGCTTGTGGTGAAGCGGTGACCTCCCATTTTCATCGCGAGCTTTCCTCTGTTTAATCGAAGTCTCGTCAGACACCTGTCGCAGTGTCACAGTTGCTGTCTGAAGGCTGGAGAAGTGAGGTTTATCTCAAACAGCCATAATATGTTTCTAAAGAAAGAATGAGATTCATTTATTATGAGCAAGAACGGAAACAGAAGCCAGTTTTTCTTAAAACCGTTTTGCATTTCTTCATCGTTTCTGCTTTTCTTTCTTTCTTTCTTTTCTTTCTCCTTGGGCTGCAGGCGATGGCTTTTACACTGTAAAAAATAAAGTCTGTTGGATGTTTTTTCTCATTTCGGGATCAAAAAACAATTCTTGAACGAGCTGCTTTGTAATCGAATAAGCAGAAGAGATCTGCCAGTGAAACAAGTGAAAATGCACTCTTGAGAAAAGACAAATAGACCTTGAAATAAGCAGAAAACCTTCGGCGATTATCTCTTATTTTAGTGTGAAAGCATTTTTTTGACTCGAAGTCAAACTCACTTGGAAAGATTTAGTTTTCTGCAGTGTAGTGGTACAAAGAAAAGTCAGTGGCACAGCGGACGAGTACAAAGCGCCCTCTGATATTAAATCACCTCATCTCCAGCTCACTGGGCCTTCTTTTTTTTTTTTTTTTTTGTTGGGAAGAAAGGACTCACAGAGTTTGGCAGCCATCGCAGGCTCCTGATTTATACCCCAGGACTGCATAAAACAGATGAATGGCCAACAATAAGAGGAACATTGTTAAATCTGCAGCGGAGGACGGAACGAGGAGAGGAGGTAGAAAGGCCGAAGGAGGGGATGAAACAGGTTGAGGAGGGACCTGTGGAGACACCAAATGGAGCGGCGCCAGGACCTGTTCCATTTTTAGTGGCTTTACGATTATTTATGTGATTGAAAGCAGAATATGAACTACGTTTGAACCGCAGACAAGAAAGCCGTAAATCGAATCCCCACAGTCAGCATCTTTTTCTTTGTGTCTTAAAGCGTTCCAATATTTCTTCTTTTTTTCTTTTCTTTTTTTTTTTTTTTGCTGTCTGTCCAAAAAAATGTTGCTTTAAATTGTTTGTTGACTCTGCGGTGGTCTTTGAAGCCGTGTTGTGGGAGAGTCCGCGCTCGACTGTTTTTAACATGAAAGTGACGGCTTAGGCTCCGCCCCCGCCCTCTGCTCAGTGTGGAAACCACTCGAACAGGAAGCTCACAGCCAACATTAACAGGCCTCTGACGTACGTTACACTTCACACGCCCACCGTGTCGGACACCTGATTTTCTTCTTTTGTTCCCATCACATTCGCGCTGCGTCTGTCCTAATTGTTGACTCATTTCCTGAGATCGTCCACTGCTCGCGTCCCGGCGCTGCCTCCTCGGCCTGTTTGTCTCCGTCCCTCTTCTTGCTTCCCTCCCGATCACGTAAACATTCCCCCGACTGAGCTCATCTAATTGGCATCTTATCAGCCATCTTGTGAGTGTGCCATTGTTATGACTAGTGTTGTTTCTATTCCCAGAATGGGGGCCGACACTGAAATAGAACATTCCCATGAAGCCTCTCCTTGTAGTGGTGCAGACATTCCTCCGAGTATCAGTTTTTTGGGTGAATCATTGTCAGCCTATTCTGAGCTCGTCTGGATAAGCTCTGCTCGTGCTCGGATCTGGTTTGGAAAACATGGAAGCGGACGGCCCTGAGCTGTGTCAGTGGTTTCTTCCTTCCACCGGTGCTTGAGACACTTTTATAAAACCTCAATACAGATGCAGCAGCGTGGAAATCTTTAGCTCCTCAATGCTTGTGAGAAAAAGTTTCAACTTGATTATTAACACTGACTTGTAACAGCGGCTCGATAAATGTCAGTTGAAGTGTAAAAAAAACAACAAGCTTCTCTGAGGTGTAATTATGAGAGAGTCACTTTCAAGAGGTTTTTTTCCTTTTTGTTTCATAAAGCTGGTGAAGTACCTGCTCTACTTTTTTAAGAAGGATACACTGACAAAAGTTAGTTGCCAATTTTCAGTTGGTTTCACAACACTGAATACGTCTGATGTGACTTTAATAACTTTCAACTGGAGCTTGTTACATGAATACTTGGAAGTGGCTGAAAGTTACAGGTTCAGTCTGGAGACTCAACTCTCTCCTCTGGTCCTGTTTAATTCTATTCTTTATTCCTTCAACCTTTAAAGGTGACCTGTTACGTGGAGCGTCTCTCTCTCTCTCTCTCTCTCTCTCTCTCTCTCTCTATCTCTCTCTCTCTCTCTCTCTCTCTCTCTCTCTCACACTCACACACACACACACACACGCAGCAAAAACAATGAGCCGGAGGTCTGAGCGGCGTTTCTTTCCTCCACCCGTCGGAGCCTTTGATGGGGCCAGGGTGAGCCAGCGGGTGCAGAGCCTGCAGGTCCGTGGGGTGCTTGAGGGGCAGCGAACAGCCCGTTCCTCCTCCTAAACCCTGTAACTCCATCTTGGGTCGTGAGCTCGGGGAGCGGCAGGCACGTGCCACGAGAGCGCCGGAGGGCCCCCCCCCCCTCTACCCCCTCCACCCCCTCCACCCCCCGGCCCCCGCTGTTGCTCTTGGACGATGTGGCGGCGCTGCAGCCTGCGCCTGATTCGGACCTGGTGTCGAGTTCTTTTAGTGGGCCTCCGAGATGAGACAATGAGATTCTGTGGAGGTGCTTGAATGGAGGCGTGCGCACGCGCGGCCGCGCACGCAGACGTGACTCTCCGAAAGATTTGCACAGCTGTGTGCAGGCGACCCCTCCCTTGCCAAATGCAGCGGCAGCCCTCTGTGAAGCGCGCTCCAACACACACACAGATGAAGAGCGGCTGCTCCTCACCGGCACACTGCTCACCAGGCGGCGCAGGAAAAATAAAGTTCAAGGGCCTGGCGTGCACTTGTGTTACATTAATTACTTTTATGTGTTTATTCAGCTCAAGCTAAAAAGCGCCTCTAGATAAATCCAGTTAGTTTCGGTCCTGCTTGTTTGCTTTCTTCTGTCTCGTGCTTTGGGATCATGCTAAGACGTTTCAGTGTTGCTCTCTGACAGCCAAAACGGCCTCAATCGTGTATGAAGTCATGTAAGATTGATGTACGTGAGGTGAGCTCGGACTTTTTCCTGCCACCATGAAGGCATCGATGGACTCTCCCTCTGCACAGGTAATCAGCCTTCTACACATGCAGTAAAGTGGAAATTTCCTGCCCATCTTTAAACGGCCCTCGATGCGGGAAATGATTCGTCATCGAGAGCTGCAGCTGCACGCCTCGCTGCCACTCACAGGGCCGAGCAGCAGCCCGGGAACATCTGTCTCTCTGCTTCTTCTTCACTCTCTCCTTTTGGTTGTGGATTTTTTTTTTTTTTACGCTTTGTCTCCTTTCTCGTGCACTCCTGTGTTTTGACTCAGGGGTGTCACATGCAAAAATGCAATAATAGCATTGATAGAGTGCACGTGAACTGTGCAAAATCATCATTAGGCACAATCTAGCAGGATGCTATTTTCCATCTTCCATGCATGTATTACAGTCCTCATGGCTCATCAAAGGAGGAAAAGTATAGTCAAGATGCATTGAAAACAAACAGCAACGTACCAAAAAAGCTTCAGGGTTCGTCCCAATCCTGCAGTGGGACCCACAAACAAAATGAAACACAAGAAAAATAAACAGTTGAGCACCAAAAGAGCACGATGACACGGTGACAGGACTCATTGCACGCTTACTGTTCTTGCAGTTTCATGGGAGCTCCACAGCAGCAAACACCTGCACACGCTGAAGATTTCAGGATTACATAACAGCAGGAAAAAAAACAACCTCCAGCTAAAAAGTAAATAGTCTCATTCCACAGGAGTGAAGTTGCTCTAATAGGAACTGAGACTGCACACGCAGTCTCAGTTCCTATTCACACACTTAAAGCACTTTTGTTTGCACTTTTTCCTGTTCCTAAATTAAAATCTTCAATAAGGGATGTTGCATGGAAAAACCTCCCCCCCCACAGTGGCCCCTCTGTCCTCACCCCTCACACACACACAAGCACCCTCTCATCCGTAAAAAATGAAGACATCACAACCACAACGCACATATCATGCCGCCCTCTACACACAGACGCACACACTCTGTCTTTACATTTTTGCCATTCACCACTTTGCGCACCCCCGCGCTCCCTTCCCCCTTCCCTCCCTCCCTCCCTCCCTTCCCCCCATTCAGCCCGCTCCAGATGTGCACGGACAGAGAGCGCCCAGTCATTTTCAATCAGTCGGTCACTTTCTCCCCAGAGTGGGAGTGAAACACCACCTGTGTGTCTGTCTGCGTGCGTTCCAGCAGCCAGAGTCCTCGCCGCCTCGCCGCCTCACCGCGGGCCGGCCAGGAACGCTCACTGATGGATTCTCAAGCTGAGGGACGGCCAGAAAACCTGGCTCCAATACTTCTACTTCTTTTTTTTTCCTTTTGAAAAAAAGGTTCTGTGAGTAACATCAGAACTTCAAACTGAATTTGTTTGGATACTTTTAAAGCAGATTTCTTTTGTCAGCTTTTTAAACATTCAGGGTAAATTTTTACAACTTGAAGCTCCCATTTACTTACTGTTATAATGATAAATAATATTTGGATATGGTCGATAATCTGTAGTGACATATTGTTTAAAAACTTTTTTTTTTAAACTTACAACACAGACAAGGTCAAGTTTGATGGTAAAAAAAACAAATAAAAGAAATGACTAAAAGCATTTAAGACCTTTAAAACTATGAAAGCATTTGAAGAAACATTTCCTAAGTAAATGATAAATTAAATGAATCTCCAAATTCTGATAGAAAGAATCAAATGTGTGACAAACTGAGAAGAATTCACAATTTTCTATCTATTGTTTTACAAGCTTTTTGAACAGATTTTTAATAAGGGAGTGATATTGAAGAGTAAACCAGTTGATACAACTGAAGCTCTCGGCCTTTCAGGTTAATTAATAAAACAAAGTGCTGCATGAAGAGTTCAGGAAGTAAAAAAAAAAACGCAGAGTCCATCACAGCAACGCAGCCTTTATGGCCCCGAGGGAGCGGGCCTCCATTCGATACCTGGTCCCATTACATGCACATAAAGTCAGCACATCGCTCAGCTTTGGTGGAACACTCCATATTATTACACCTCTGTGACGAGCGCGACCCGGACTGAGACCCTCCTCGTAAAGTACCACGTCTCACTGGAGGTACGGCTGCGTAATAAGAGCTGGCCTGGTGGGAGGCTGATAAATGTGAAGTGCGACCCTGCAGGGCGCTGCTGAGAAGCAGGATTCACTTTAGGATTATTGCAGCGCGTCTCAAAAAAACAGTGTTGGGAGCTTGTTTCGATCGAGCGCCATAAAAACTTAGAAAATATAGAGCAGAACATCTATTTAGATTCTGACTCTCTGGGCCCAAAGCTTCCATGCGTCTTTGTTGGAAGGATTTTACTACGTCTGCGAGTGATGACAGCTTTGCTGTGTAAGTGCAGCTACCACACGTCCACATGCTGCAAGAGATTCTACGACTTTCAGCCCGGGGTGCTTTTTTTTTTCTGCATCGAGCTCATTGTGCGTTGGTGGATGTTGCTGCCCCTTTTACTGTGGCACAGAGGATAAAGCGCGTTGGCAGAGCGTCCCGTTTGTTTTCCTTCTCGGCGCAGCTGTCTGGTTGTAACGAGGAAGGAAACTATTTTTATGCACTCCTCGCTCATAAACGTGGTCTTACCCTCCATTTACAGTTCCACTCTTGCCGTCGCAGCCCGCCACTCTCCTGCCCTTTAGGTGTCTGCGCCGCTCCGAGCGCAGCGTTTAGCACGTCGTTTAGATCCACTGCGCTGATGTCACCGATCGCAGTCGTACAGCCGCGCAGTGAAACGCTCGGTTTTCCCACAGTGGCGATGACTCTGCTCATTAATACGCTAATTGAGGAGCTGTAACGTGTCAGACTAATGAAAAAGCATAATGGAGAGGCTGTTTGGACTGACCTGCTTTTCCCACCGCTACTTAAAGACCAGTTTCACCACGGAGTGCAGCAGAAGAAGTTGCAGAAGAGTCGGGATTGACTTGACCACCACAGGTAGCTGTGTTTAGGCTCCACCCACAGCTACCTGTGGTGGTCACTCCATCACTGTCGTCCGCTGAGCCACCCCCCGCTAACCCCACCAACACATCCAGACGTTTTGTTGGCAAAGTGCAGGTCAAGAGGCCGGACAGACAAACAAACTCTCGTTTGTGTCTCTGTTTGCAAAAGGATTTGTTCCGGAAACGCCTTCACCCCGTCTTCCTTCCTGAGCTGTTTATTTGCACTTGGGCTCCCACCAGCACCGCGGCTGTTTACACTGTTGTCTTTTTGGTAGTTTTTTGTTTTGTTGTGTCTTGTTTTCGTTTTTTTTATTTGTATGCTTCATATTTAAAACAATGTCGGTTTCTTTTGTGACCTGTAAATATTTCTAGAGGATGTCCAGACATCTTTGCCATCAGGAGAGGTCAACCAATCACCTAAAGGAAGCTGTTGATGGTGTTTTTACCGGTTTCTTCGCTGTGTGACGGCCGTTTCCATTGCCAACAGTTGTTGCTTTATGTCTGACCTCACTTGGCACAAAAGGTTTCATAGTGCTGCTTTTTAAAAAAACATGAATAGATATGAGGCATCCAGAAGTGGCTGTCGTGAGCAAGATAGGAAGTTAAGTTGCTCACATGCTCGACTCTTTGTCAGCAATCTAACAGCAGAGACGTTGCAGGTTTTTGTACCTGCTATTTGCATGTTACACTCGCTCACTTGCTCATTCCCTCACTCACTCACTGCTTTCTTAATTGCCACTGACTGTTTTGGACCTTTGATTGAATATCAGCAGGTTGAAGTTGACTTCAGTCTGCATGTTTTTTACGTCCAGCTCGCGTTTGTGTCGACCTGAAACACTGCTGTCCTCGACGTGCGCGTCTACAGCTGCTGCCAGTCTTGCAGCATCCTCCCAGGTATGCAGTTGATGGTCCACTAGTGCGCTGGCAGGAGTGGTCCGGATGTTAGGGGTTGGCTCCGCAGAGGTTAATGAGGATCAGCGCTGAGACCCTCCGGCCTTGTTCAGAACCAGCAAAGCATACTGCCCCGTGTTTTCACAATACATCCTCGCCGCCATTAGTGCTGTGTCACCAGACAAGGCCTCATACATGTGTGTGAGGGAGGGAGAGGCGGGGGGAGGGGGGGGCGGAGACGGAGCCCCTTGTTGCAGGAATCAGGAACAGACGACTCCACGTTTGCGTCCTCGGTCACATGAAATCAACCACTCACACGTTTGTTTCTTCTTTTTTTTTCCTGGATGGGGGGATGGTGGGGGGGCGTCCCATTAGTCACCTCCTGACTCAGGGGGGATTTTGGGGAAGTTGGGCCTGGTGAACCCCCTGCTTACTCATGCCTGGAAGTGACAAAACGCAAGCGGCCGACTCAGACCTACTTTAAAAAGACCTTTATGTGACTTGTATTGTGCTCCAAATAAGGCAACGTGCTGACGGACTTCCTCTCATCTGGGGATAAATATCCAATAAAGAAGAGTGTCGGCCAACGGTTGAGTCACATGACCAATATCTGTCAATGGAACCAAGACTTTGTTCACAATTGAAAGTTGTAGCAAATATCTACGCAGTACGTCTTAGGTAGAATATTGAAGATTATTTGAAATTTCACTTTTTTTATTCAATGTTCAATGTGATAGAATTGCAAAGAGTATTTGATCATGATTAAGCTGTTTGTTCACATGGTTTACAAACACAGTAGGTTTTTACAGCACAAATTTGGGTAATTGCAATCCTTTCTTTGCTGTCAGCAAGTACAAATAAGTTGAAAACAGTGAATACAATTCATGTAGTGAACAGTTATTTACAGGCAGAGAGGGGCAGTGTGCAAAATGCAGTATGAGCAATGGTCAGCAGAGGGTTGCAGTTCCATATGTGTAAACAGGACCTGTGTTCACCAAACAGCTGTGTGTGTGTTCCTACGAGGGAAAACGACTGTTGTTTCTGTGACCAGTTCGTCTGCCGCGAGGGAGTGCAGCCGCAACACATGCAAATGCATGCAGATGTGGTGTCTGATGGAGCAGAGGTCCCGGCAGGATGCGTCGGTCGGCCTCGCACGGCTGGTTCTGTCTGAGTCAGTTTTCCAGGGGCGGTGGGATAACGTGACCCCCCACCCTCACCCTCACCCCCACCCTCTGAGCAGTGCGTTGTGTGACCTGAGCCTCTCCTTCTATAATAAACCACAATCTGTGAAGGGGTGCGGCGTCGCCCCCAACTTGGGTGGCATCCCCCCCTCCTCCTCCTCCTTGATCCCGTGCGCAAAAGCCTGGAGAATATTGCGCGGCATCAAATTAGCCGTGCCCTCCTGACTGGCCGCGCTAAGTGATGAACAGTGAGCCATACATGTGGAGCTTTGGATTTTCCTCTCGCTGCAAAAAAACTTGTGTTTTTCTCTCTATTTACTGGACCCAAAATAGAATCAGCTGGAAGGGGGGGGGGGCAGAGGTGTAACTCACATATTCCCAGCATGTCCTGCAGTAGCCCTAGCGCCACCACAGTGTTCCAGTCTCTGACAGAGGACTCAGTGTGTCGGCGAGGGGGGTTATAAATAGAGGGAGTAAATTCAGCAAAGCCCTTCAAACACTCCATACCTGCAGACATTTCCTGACCAGGGCTGCATTTCCGACCCTCTGCTGGATCAACAGCCTCCAGAATTAGGGCTGTGATCCGTCCCGACCACTTCCTCCGAGGGGGGGGGGGGGTCAAACTGTGACAGAGAGGGTCCTGGGAGATGGATGAGCAGCGAAAAACAGAGGGGAGGGGAGTGGGCGGAGGGGGGGTTGGAGGAGGGGGGGGGATTTTGTTTGATGAAAAAACTTGGCTCTGTGTTTACTACAATCTAAAAATACTATGCGGCCTGGATGGCAGCAGGCGTGTGGGGGTGGGGGGAGTGGCTCTGGCTGTGTGTGTGTGTGTGTGTGTGTGTGTGTGTGTGTGTGTGTGTGTGTTGCCCCGGACCCAACAGCTGGAGGCTGAGGGGGGGAAGGGGGGCGCTCAACCCTAGTGGGAGAGCAACAGGTGCCAATGTAGGTGTGCGCTTCTGTGTTTATACTGTACATATGTCCTGTGTGCACGCGTGCTTTAGCTTATGTAGATATACGAGATACGTGTGTGTGTGATGACGTCCGTGTGCAGAAGTTGTGTGTCTACATGTGCATACAGGAGACCTAAACACCAGCACCCTTGTAAAAAATAAAAAGGCCTCTGCGCCACACAGAGCCTGTGTCCACAAGCCTGAATTGTCTTATTCATGCTCTCTAATCTATTTAAATCCCGACTGTGGCAGCGCTATGAATCAAAATTAATGACTGTGTTGTTGACGCCGATGTCAAAGCTCCGCTGTAAAAGTACAGGATTGGCCCCGTGTCTTTTTTTTCGCTGAATAGGCCTCGATTTTAATGTGTGCGAGCGCGCTGGCTGCTTAACATGTGCGTCTCTCCACACTTACTTGTTTTTCCGCTGATGACAAGAGGCAATTGGCCTTCTCGGATGACAGTGACTAGGTACTGTGAGGGCAATTGTAGCCGAGCAGCTGTGCATCTCCCGTTCTCTTCCCCCCACCACCACCTCTAAATCTCCCTCTCCCCCATCCATGTATCTAAAATGAAAGTAGTTGCTGATGGCGCGATTAAATACCTCCCTGTTTGTGCCGCGCTCCAACAGATGTGGGGGGGGGGGCTCAGGGAATGTGAAGGATAAAAGCAAGGTGAAGCCAGCAGCCAGCGAGCGTCCCCCCCTCGTCATTGCTGGCATACCTGAGACGGTGAAAACACGCCGGGCGGCTGCATTCAAGCAATAAATGAGTCACTGTTTAAAAGGTTTCCCCGCAGTGTTGATTCTCCATCACCCTTCTGAATACACACATAAAAAAGGTGGATGTTGTAAGTACAGTGAAAACCATCACATGTGAAATCAGTCAAGAACCATTGAAGTTGATTTGCACGGAATTTTAAGCCTGTGATGGAAAATTTCCATTAAATTTGACATGCAAAACGTTGCATTTTGCCCTCTTGGACATATAAGAGAGAGAACATTTAAAGGGGCTTATCTTAAAGTAATCAGAAAATCCACAGACTGCTAATTTGTAACATGAATGTTTGTTGACGAGTTGGCAAGTAATGACTAACGCATAAAGCATCACATACAGTTAGTGTTTACTAATACTGTATTTTTTCACTTAACATTATGAAGCCTGTAGTTGCACATAGTGGTTTAGTGGTCTGCACTCACTTCACAGCGAGGACATTGGAGCTTCAATGTGAAGTTTGCATTTTCGCCCTGTATTAGAGTAGTATAAATCAACCAAAATCCACCAGAAGTGTAAGTCTCTGTCCTTCTGTCTCTCTCCAACCCGCCTCTGGACCAAAGTTAGGAAAGTAGTAAAGAAGTTAGATGGATTATGAAGTGCACAGCGGTCAGTCTGGAAGCTTGCTCAGGTTTTTTTGCTGTTGTTCCCATCAATCAGTCCTGCAGCAGCAGCAGGAGCAGCAGCAGTGGGAGCAGCAGCAGCAGCCCCGAGGTTGCGGCGAGTCAGCAGCAGATATTTGCCATGCCACAGTGACTAGTTGAATGAGTGGAATAGTTTCATGTGGCCTTATCAGTTTCATGTTTTGTTTTGTCTGCCGGGCCCGGCCGGCCCCAGTGTTGGTCTGCAGGGAAGAATGCAGGGTCATCAGGCAGAGCTGACGGAGTTTATGAAATTTGGCTCTGAAATAACAGCAGACATCCCGAGTCAATCGTACATGAGGGACCGTCTGTACAGCCCCTCATTCCTGCAGTGTTTGGTAATAAAGCCACAATAAAGGCAGCCCATTCATATTTTTAACCTTTCTGTTCTATCGCAGTCTTTGCACATCTCTGAACACGGACACTCAGATCGATGCTTGTCACCAGCGCTGCTTGTCGAGGCGGCATCGTTTTCGGACTGAATGCCGCCATCACAACAACAGCCGGCTGGGTGGAATGAGGAAAGAAGCTATATTTGGAAGCAGGCGACAACATGTCTCTTCTCCTCCTGGTTGTGTCTCTCGCTGTCTCTCTTTCTCTCTCTCTCTCTCTCTCGCCCTCGCTCTCTCTCACTCCACAAGTGTGTGTCTGAGGACAGCTGTTGCGATATGGCATAATAAGGCTTTCAATGTGAAATAATGGCTTTAATGCTGGTTTAAAAAGGGGAGAAGGGGGTTTGGTTGGGGTCAGGCCGGCCCCCGCCCCGAGGATCAGCTGGCACAGGGCTGGGGGCCATGGCACCAGGCACAGGGCCACTGTCTGGGCAGGACAGACAGCTGGCAGGGGTGGGGGGGTGGGGGGGCTGGCGATCGGGGAACGAGGGGATCTCTGTCTGGGATACACACACACACACACACACACACACACATCATCTTTTATTCAGCCCACTGTACTCGAGCGACTTTTGTTTACACTGCATGTGCGTCTGTTTCAGATAACTCTGCTGTTGTACTGACGTTTGAAATGATGCACGAGAAACGAGACCGTGCTCCAACAATCGCAGCACATCTATTTTCTGAAACAAATGAATAGTACTGTGGAATGGTCTGCATTTATTGGACGTCTGTGATCATTCAGGACCAGCTCTGTTTTTTGACGTGCACCAGGGATACAAACAGAACCTAACATACATGTTTTTGTGTTGTGGGAGCAGCCAGAGTATTGTGCACGCACAGGGAGAACATGCTAACTCAACACTATAAGGCCCTGGACTGGAAATGGACCAGTTGCATTAGTTCTTCATTAATTGTGCCTCAAGTGACCACCTGATTGTCGTATCTACAACCAACTTTGTTTAATGTGTATGTATGTATGTGTATTTGCTGCCAGCACATAAAAACTGTGCTCATAAAACTTGAGTTGTGGATGTTTTACTCGTGACTTTGAACCTCATAGGAACAATCAATCATTCTATTACGAAGTTTTTTGATAGATTGTATTGCTAAATACATACATCATATACAAGTACTACAAACAGCTGGCTCTGAGTTGTTAGGCAAACTTTTCTGCCACGATGCGATTAGTGTCCGTTTCAATGGTCACCCTCAACCTTGTCCAAAGAGCTGCCCCCCCCTTGTCATTTATAATATCAGGCTGACTGGCCCATTGATGATGAGAACAAAGCCACAGTGTGGCCAACCTACAGTAACATGGCACCTCCCTCGGTGACTGACGATGCCACGCTGGCTGCTACCACAGCCTGGCACAGGGGGCTTGGAGGAGGAGGAGGGGGGGGGTGAATTGGGCAGGAGCGTGCGTGTGTGTCTTGAGGAGTTTGGGTGCATTTGGTGGTTGTGGCAGCTGGCAGTGGTAAGGCAGAGGAAGGGGGGGTGGGGTGGGGTCTTCATTTATAAAGACTCGCCTGTTTGAACCCCACGCAAGGCCACACCCTGGACTCCGACTTGCTCAAAAACACACGTACACTCCAACACACTCGCTGACACACATGTAACAATGGACGAGGGTTAAACACACAACAGCTCTGCATAGAGACGGACAAGCTCCAGTGACAGTCACCAGTAACACCATTCCAACGGACACACGATGAGTCGACGCTGCCTCACCGATTGAAACCAAGAGTGCGATGGTGTTGCTGAGCTGCATACTAGCTGTGAGGAGACAGAGGAATGGGACCAAACTGTCCCTGATTGACTTATTGAGTCACATAATCGCTATTCATTTTTCCCACATTAGAGCCTTTCAATGAAATATGACTGTTTGCCTCCTTTGATGTGAGCTAATGAGCTAATTTCCTTGGAAAGAAGCGGCTTTGAAAAAAATCAAACACAATCTATGCAAGCTGAGAGCTGACTGTGTGTGTGTGTGTGTGTGTGTGTGTGTGTGTGTGTGTGTGTGTGTGTGTGTGTGTGTGTGTGTGTGT
>JAUESF010000080.1:5610776-5622737 GCA_032274765.1 Malacoctenus tetranemus
CACACACACACACACACACACACACACACACACACACACACACACACACACACACACACACACACACACACAACAAAGATAAAGCGGGTGGTTTATGAGGCTGCATGTGTGGAATGTTTTGTGTTTTGCACGAAACAGATCGCATAGAGATGTTTTGATCTACTGGAGAGCTCAAAGTACTCATGCTTCTTTTGGGGGTGGGAGTGGGGGGTCTTTCTCATTTTCAGGAGAACATTGCAAAATGTTCCACTTTGTGTCAAACTTCTGTCACCATGAGCTGAAAAATACAGCTGATTTGATCAATTCAAAAACAAAAATTGATTTTATTGTGTTTCTGATTTCATTATCAAATGCAATTTTTGTTAGAATACATTAATGTCATATCCACACGCTCTATTGTGTCTCAATGAGTTCAATCAATAGTACCTACGTCTATCGTATGCCAAACACACAATTCATTACTGACCTTGAACTAATGAGTTCCCTTCTCACTGACAGGACAGATGCTTTTAGGCAACACTAAATCAAGTTTAAAAGGTGACTTTCGATTCATTCCAACAGTTGTAGGATTACCAGCGAACGCACTCATGTTCACTGTGTTTCTGTGCCTCGCTTCAGACGACAAAGCTCCCCTCCTGTCCAGACACAACAAGTGTACAAGTTCCAAACGGCTTGATATTTACATGGAGGGTCATGACCTGTTTGTCTCGTTGTTCCTCCTCAAAATTCAGTGTTTGCCATCATCCAACAAGTATGAATTCCAGCTTTGGGGGGGGTGAAACGTTGAGGTTGCCCGCGATTCGGTTGTGATGTTTTGCTTGAATGCTCCTTGACCTCAGACTGTCTGGAGGCTCTTTGCACACTAAGCCAAGCTTATTTGTAAACAGAGTGTTTTTTTTTCTGAGATTCGTCTCTCTCCAGCCTCTGAATGAGGCCACTTTGCACAAAAAGATCATTCTCCCTGCTGTTGGGACTCTAATTCTGCTGTAGGGTAGTAGCAGATATTGTTAGAGAGTGAGATTACATGTATTAATTAGTAAATTGTGCATTGTGAGTGAGGAGACTTCAAGGCAATGTTTGATCTCAGTTGTTTTTTCAGTGCCTGAACCACCAACTTCATGGACAGCAACGGAAACGCTACATGAAATCTCAAAAAGTGTAAACTAAAACTGGCAGCAGTTCACAGGCTTGGCTACTTCTAACTTTTCCTCGGTCTCCTTTGTGCAAGTCGTGAAACTTCCACAGCTACCTCCTCGGAAAAAAACATGTTCATTAAAATCTCAGCAGGACTCCCTACGTGGGCTTCACCCTGTCATTGACAGATTCATGAATGACTCAATGTGCGTCTGGATTTGTAACCTGCGAGGGCTTAAAGAAAAGAGTCCGGGAAACAATGGCAACAGAGGCAACGCTGCGGAGTCTTCAGTCCAAACAAAATCACATTGTTCATGTTGTCCACGTTTAGGGGGTTAGGCATTCCCTCAACCCACCCCCACCACGCTGCACCCCCCCCCCCCCCCAAGAACCTTAGTCCGCTGTCCCACCCCAGTCTGTGTGCCTCATCAGCCTTGAGTGCTGTTAGTGGGGCCGGTAATTAAACAGGGTGCCTCTCAATTTCTGCAGCTCCATGGGGGGAGTCTCTCCATGAAATGCACTCCTCATTCGGAGTCCAGACGGCAGCTGATGAGGGATTATCTGCTGGCAGAGGCATGGCATACTCCCCACCATAATCTTCAATTAATTCAGTTCACGGTGATATGTAGGCTGGACCTGCCTCTACCTTTCCCACGGCTTCCACACAAACACCACGCTGACGTATTTAAAAGTGCACTTACCTTGCAGGCAACTTCGTACCAGCGTTTTAGTGGAGATTTATCCCTCTATACTTTCCCAAATCCATGGCTGAATGTTGTATGTATGAGTTTTGGTTCTGGGCAATTTTGTTATTCATGATTGTTGTCCTTCGGATCATCTCTCAACTGGCTTAATTAATTTGACTGACACGCTTATTCTACCACGCGCACTTCAGAGCCCACGCTGAGAAGAATACACTCTGGACCTGCTGTTTTAATCTGGTGCGTTTGGATTCCTCAGAGACAGCATGCAACCGCACACTTATCTGATCAGCCATTCATAAAACCACGTCAGGTGAAGGACAGCAACGCCTCTCTTGAGTTTTGAGCTCAGCAGCTTAAACCTCCTCCGGCGTCTCTTCCTACTGATTCTGTGCCTCCGCCATCATGTTGCTCCTTTTATATGTTGGAAATTCAACCCATGAATATGATGAAAGTGGAGATCTGACAAAATCCTGTGATGATAATGCAAAATATAAATGCAAATAAATTTCCATTTTCAAACCTTCTTATCTTCTTACTCCTGCTTGTTTCCTTAATCTCTTGTGGAGTGCCACAGGGTTCCACTCAAGGTCCAATGTTTTTTTGGATGTAAAATATTTGGACTGGATCTCTTAATTTCTTGAATCTCTCACAGTTTGGTTT
This sequence comes from Malacoctenus tetranemus, assembly GCA_032274765.1. Taxonomy (NCBI): domain Eukaryota; kingdom Metazoa; phylum Chordata; class Actinopteri; order Blenniiformes; family Labrisomidae; genus Malacoctenus; species Malacoctenus tetranemus. The sequence continues at coordinate 5,613,275 of JAUESF010000080.1, forward strand.
ATTGTACTCAGTGTCATAGACCAATTAGTTATAGCTGTTCAAAGACAAGACAGTAGAGGAACATTGTATTTCAAGATATGATCGAATGGAAGATCTGACTAACCCCTCGACATTCACACCTTGTTGTTATTGCACTGTTCCACTCTGGAACTTACACACTTGGAACAAATCATAGCGGTTAAATAAGGTGATAAATGAAGTGAAACACTGTTGGTCAGTAACATCGAAACAAAGTCCTGTCCTGGAACTTCCTGTTCCGAACTTCTCATTTTGTTAAACTGGATGTCAGGTTTGAATCAACTGAAGAGTCAATTCAACACAAAACACATCTTCAGTCAGGAATAATTTTGTCCAATGATTTTAGCTGATGTGCGCGAGCTTTGTGTGTGCTTGTGTGTGTGATCAGATATAATGATGTGTACTGGTTGGTTTGTTCTTCAATGTTTGCACAGTGGACGTCATTTTGGACAATCAAACCGATGATTTGGCTGAGCTGCTTTGGGAAAAACCATTCAATCGCACAAGATTACACCCGCTCAACTCACTCCAGGCTTTCGAGTCAATTTATAGGGAACCCTTCACGATGATCAAACGCAAAACTGAAGATTATTTCTGATGTAAGAGGAGAGTTTAGGGCAGATCTCTGTCACTGGATCACATAATACTGTAAAAGGCTGTGCAGTAATTTAACCACTGAGGATGAAGTCTTCATTCTTTGAGGCAAACATATTCTTTCCTGCTGGTTGTTGAACTCTCTCACTCATGGCTGGATATTTTGTTGTTCCATTAGAAGACCTCAATCATCTGATTTCACACCTCACTTCCACCTCAAAGGTTTCCCTCTGAAGCGTGCTCAAACACGACTTTACCAGAGCTCATAATGCTGCTCCTAATTTCACATGTATGTGCGCTTATGAATAATAACGATCGGCCCGAACGTAGAAGTTTCCCCTCATTCACTTGTCATCATGTGATTAGACGCTATTGGGGCCACATTGTCGGATTAGCTTATGCTATGGAAAATGAGACACTGTATTTAAATCTAAATATAACTAATGAATAACAAAGAGAAACAACATGTGGAAAAGACATAACAAATCTAGCAGTCTTAGCCAATATAGCTCGTGTTTCCAGTCATTTTGCAGCCGTTACCTTAGACTCTCTGAGGTAAAGCCTTATAACAGGCATTCTTCACAGTCATTTAGCACTCTTCTGGTCCTGCTTCATTTACAGTTTGTCTCAAATTACAGCAGAGGAAACCTGTTAATTACTTTGACTGAAAGATGTTTTCGAAAGCTCACTTCGACTTCTTAAAACACAGTTCAGTGACTCGATGAAACTCAATACTTCTGCACATACACAGTCTGACTGCAGCAGCTTCAGTGAATTTTGACACACAATTAGAAGCAGCAATGGGCTATTATAAGACCTGCTTGTATTTCAAAAAGTGTTTTTTTTGCCAATTTTTCAAATGTAAAAATGAAAATGTTCTGTTTAATCAAGTTGTGAAATTAAAATTAATACCTGTAATCAGTCTCCGCTTTTTAAAGCTCAAAACTTGGTGGAAATACAAAAAACAACTGAGACATTTTTTTTTTTCTTTCTCAGAACTCTCCAAAACATTACTATGTTAATAATTTATCTTTCATCAGGCAGATCTAGTTCTGGGTGCGTGCATGTTCAAGTGAAACTGAGTCTTTATTAAGTGAGCGGCAGTGTTTGGAGAGAAACGTTATATTTTTATTGAACACGTTCTCAGGGTATTGACATTACTCGAGCTGATGCTGCAGCGAGTTGGCTCTGGTGCTGCACATCGCTCACAATAGTGGGATGCTGACAGACTCATTATATGCGGAGGCTCTACTGATACAGCACAACTGCAAGATAAAGCCAAGTATTTCCACTTCCTTAAAGAAAAAAAAATATTTGGTTCATTGCTTTGTTTTTTTTAACATTCATACATCCTGACGATACAAACATGAACCATACATGCGATTATAAACATACACACATAAATGCATGCATGAAACATTTGTGAATATATTAAAATAACACTTCAGCACCTGTACATAAAGCTTCATATATACTTATATAGATAAATATGTTCACACTTTTATGTTAATTACCACACTATTTTCTACAAGAACAGTGACTGAAAGGAGCCCCTGGTCATTAATATGTATGCATCTTTGCTTCTCATGATTAAGTATTGCAAATTGCAGATCTACAGATTCAAGATGGAGAGCTGTTACATATTTGTCATTTCCAATGCAGAGCATAACTCATTTGGTGTGTCTGCAGCAGGAAGCAAACACAACTTTAAAGAAAGAAAAAAAAGCCAACACAACCAGTATTCCTTTTACAAGCTCTTGTACAAAGTGTTCAGCTGCTGGTTGAGTTTAATGTGCAGCGCAGATTCATGTTACGTTGTTATTGGAGCCTTAAAAACCACAGAAACACCCATAGGGTGACTCATTCATGTGAAGAAGGGTCACATCAGGTAAAGTGATCACGTGGGCTCCCATGGCACTCCGGGTCGGGCACTTCATCCTATTATTGCGCAGAAAAGCGAGCCCGTGTGCCATGTTTTTCGCAGGAAAGTCGGACTGACACTGACGCAAGGCCAGCAAACGCTGTCACAGCAACAGAGAATGGGACTCCCCTCAGTTCACCTGTGACCCGCTCGCTGAGGACAAGCCTAAAAGGATGTGCACATGTGCCGCTCCGTGTATTCGCAGGCGTGTGCATGTGGGTCTTGTTTGTTTTCCCTGGGAGCACACTGATAGGCTTAGATAGGCTGGCAGACGTGCCTTAACAAGATGTGGGGCAGGCCTTGATAGTGCACTCAGATGAGCCCTCTATTTTCGGTCATGAGACTCCATGAACTCGCTCACCCCCACCAGTGCAAATGAAAAACAGTTGGCTGCACATTCAAATACCAAAATATAACAGGAACCTTATTTTTGTCTGTGTATTCATACAAACACATCCAGCGTGAACACAGCCGGGGCTCAAGGACACATACGTGTAAACTTTGCCTCCTAAACTGCAGCTATGTCTGCGCATGGCCCCCCTGAAACTTGTACTGCTGCATAAAAAAAGTCCATGGACTTATTTGCTGATGATCCGTGTTCATGTCAGTCATTTGGAAAGGTTTTCCATTTGAGGGTTTTTTAGCCCCGGAGCTGGCCCGGAGCAATGGTTTGCGGCCGCAGATTGTCGGCTGGGGCCGTTGCTGCTGCGGCTCTCCTCCTCAGCACAGCGTGTGCTCTCCCGTCTCGTGTTGTCGTGAGTCTTTCATTCCATGTGATAAAAAAGGACGGGAAAAACAGTGGCGTAACGGACAGTGGGACTTGTGGATTCATCACTGAAGCAGCATACTTTCCCGTACAGTAAGTGACCTCGAAGCGCTCGCGGAGTGAAGCAATCAACGCCGGTCACTGCACAATGCGAATACTGTATATCTCTTGCACCCCCCGCACATCACTCCCAGAGATGACAAACATGCATTGTCCCCGAGCGAAGCCAGAACAATCACTTCCTTTGTGGAGGAAAGCTCAGGGGTCAGGCGAGGTCAAGGATCTTTAAGAACTACAGGACTGTAAAAAATGCACATATGTGTGGAGAGAAAAATAGGACACGATTCTCATGCAGGCTATTTATAGAGTCATCGACAATTATTTGGCTGTTTTACAGTTTGAAGATGAAACCAAACTTTTTATTTCTGCATTCTAATGCTCACGTGCGTGATAGGAGTCACTCGTCTCTCACATGCGGCTCTGCTGAGGAGTTTTTCTGCATGGAGACAGTCCCCCTTTTTCTCCATCCATCACTCTTTTTTTTCACCCCTCCTTCTTCGCACAGGCTGAATCAGCACACTGGGCCTCCTGGTGTTGCTTTGCAAGGGCAGCACCACAGATTTGCCTTGGGGAGACTTCCCACGCCTCGCTGCTAGAGGGCCAACAGGACAGTGGAGGAAGCGGGACGTTTAAGCAGCCGAAGAGAAAAGACCACAATTAGGGAAGAAACAACAAGAATTGAAGAAACTTTTGTTTGTGTTTTTGTAATCAAAAACGCCTCGAAATGTGCTTTTCTGCTGCATGAGGTCGACACAGTGTTTGGTCTGGATGAAATGCTAAAACGTGGACATGAAAACAACAGAAGGACACCTGCGTGCATGTGAACGTCACTCCCCTAAACTTTCCTCTGACCCGTGTGATTAGAAGGAAGCCGGAGCGGCAGCGTTCACTCATGCAGGCAGTCTCAGTTCGGAGCTGTGGCTTCCTGATCTGTTGGAAGGTGTCGATCGTTGCGGACACGGGGGAGGACTGATTGGATGTAAAATATCTGGTCCACGCTTACTCGGTGCAATTTAGCGGGTCACCGGGTACAAGATCGGTATCTCTCTATAAATCTTTGAAACATCTGGACAAAACCAGATCTCATTAGAAGCAGTAAAGTTTTTCGCCAATTACCTCAAGATGCTTGCTCACATGTGCAGAAAAACAACAAAAAAGGCAGATTGGGAAAACTTGAAACAACATTTCAAACATAACTGGGAAGCAGAAGGTGGTGGGACCAACCATCATCTGTTGTTTTTTCTTATTTATTGAACAATAAAGCCACTTCATCCGTCACTCCACACGTCAGCACTAATTTGCCAAAATCTAAAAAAATGTTGACACTGTTTACTTACATCTTCTTATCCACCTGTCAGTCCTGTGTAACACAGTCCTGCATGAAAAGTGGTGGAATGAAGACAAAACAAAACAGGAGCAACAACAACATCGACAGGCCAAAAACATTCACCACAGAGTCTGAATTATTCGCAGGTGAAGTTGGAGGCACATCAGTCGCAGGGTTGGCCTCTGTTTACTCAGCGGTGAAGTTATTTTAAAGCTAATACTCCTTTGTCAATACAGTTTTCATAACTCTCTGTTGACACAGGCGCTCGCTAAACACACGTCCCAAACGCACGGCTTGGAAAAACAAATATAATGTCCAGATCAGCCACCTGAGAAAGGAAGGAAGGTGCAGGCCCGGAGCCAGCAGGTGGAAACCACCAGGTCAAACGGGGACAGGAAAACACCGTCAAACTCCAGCAGATAGGACACATTAGATAGTCCAGCTGGGAATAACGTGGGTCAGCAGAGACACTCAGAGAGCTAATGAGGCACGGGGGGAATCAGGTGACTGGGATGGGAGCCGGGCCTGGGGTTACTGCGGGGCGTTATGAACAGGAGAGAATGAGGTGAATGAGGAAACGCGGAGGGAGGGGAGGAAAAAAAATGAATGAACTGTAAGAGGTGATGGAGCTGCTCTGCTGGAGTACGATAGGCAGACAGATGCTGCAAGTTACTCTGCAGGGACTGGAGGGAAATTTACCTCCAGGAGAATAAATCTTATCAATAAAAGCTGACTTTATGCTCCCGGAATAACTTCAAGGTCCCAGGCAGGAAATAACATCATAGAGAAGTGATATTAAAAGTTGCCAAAGTTGTAATTTGCAATGTATTGGAAGCAAAAAAAAAAGTCTGTTAAGAAACTTTAAAACTTTAGGCAGACAAATCTGTTCATAAACTACATTTTATTTCTTGCAAATCAAGTAGCAAAAGTGCAAAAGTCAATATGCAAGTCACAGTAATAAATCTTAACCTCTCGTCCTCTGAGTCGTTGGTCAGTTTTACCACCAGGAAAGACAGAGAGTCTTTTCTGGGAAACATAAGAACTCAAAAAAAGACTCAAGACAAGAAGAAAAGATAATAAATGTCTGGAAAACAATGCAGTATCATACATGTGCATTAACACACATGTGCTTGGAAGTGAATAGGACACATCTCAATTAGTGAGGGAATATGTTGTCATTCAGTGCAAAAGTGCAGCTTGGGGATGCACTTCTAATTGTTTTTGCATGACGATGGAGGTCTGCAGTCCGCGGGGCTGAAACAGCATCGATGTGAGAGAGCAGCACGTCTGAGGTTTCCGTCGCACGGCGAGGAAAGAAAATCGACGGGATTTAATATAGTTCCATGAGTTTTGTCGATCAGCGGCGGGGCCGACGAAACCCGAGTCAACAGTCTTTTCCTCCAAAGGTTAAAGCTCTTAGGCCCAATCCCGATGGATCCCACATAATTCTTAGAAAAGGCCGCAGTGGCCCACCAGCTGGAGCTGCGAGGCGGGAGCGCTGATGGAAACCATGCCGCGCCGCCAGAGTCTCAAACTCCGCGCAATCACAGACATGAACGACACTTCCTCACGGGGGAATAATCAGATCACTGAACACGTTTGTGATTATCATACAGCTCGTGAGGCTCGCGCACACCGGTCCAGGTCCCCCCCCCCCACCCCCCTTGTCGGTCCGTGCGTGATGACAGGAGACAGCGCTGACCATTAATTCTGTTCCCCGTCCAGCAGAGGTTGCGCAAGCGAACGCAGCATTTACATATGTTTAATCTTCAAGTGCTCCGTGCTGCTTGGTCAGACACAACCCCCCCCCCCCCTCCTGGTGCTGTAATGCACTTTGACTTGACGCGGTGGGCACAATGTCTATCCTTGATCAAGCTCATCTCGGAGGCTTGACAGGACGGGGTTGGGGGGGGGGGTCCTGTTACTGTACAGGCGATACGCCTGGTGGGACCGGGAGCGTGGGCTCTCCGACTCGGACACTGTTTCAATCACATGGCACGCCTGCAATTGGAGGAGATGTGTTCTTCTGACTGGAGAAAGCGGGATGCAATCAAGAGTGAAGCCCCCCCACTCCCCACCCCCTCCCACAAATCGCCACCGCGGCCCCCAACACGCACGCACGCACAATCAGGTTGGCAATCCAATCCAGAGTGGCGTTGGCCGTAGTCAGGAAGTGCTAATGAAGTTATTAATGATATTCATGTGTGCGGTGGCGTGCGAGCCGGGTCCGGGCCTCCATTAGGCAGCTGGTAGATCCGTCTCGACTTCAGTGCGCGGTGATTAATAAAGCTGGAAAGAAACGGGCGAAAGAGACTTTTACTCCGAGTGAAAACGAGACAAACATATGATACAAGCATGGGAGAAATGAGGGGAGGGAAGCGGGTGGGGGGGTGGGGGTCACTTCAGCAGTAAGGGGATTTCTGTGAGTGATTAAGAGATTACTGGTAAATCTCCTGCAATACTCTTTGATTGCACTGATGGCTGTTTGGACTGATAACGCGCTTCATTCTTCTCCGTCGTCCTTCGGTTGGATTGGACTTGGCAAGTTTGAACCAAAACTTTCAGAGCAGATCGGCTTTTTGTTAGAAATGCGAAACGCAACCGAAAGAGCGAGTGCACGACACGAGCGCCCTCAGACCGGGTCCGTCGCACTCCTGCGAAAAACACAAAGGCGGCGTCGATTAAGATGGCGAACGTATCCGGGGGACGGTCAGACCGTCGGCTCCACGCAGGCAGGAGCCACTGGCTCTGGGTTTTTGGTGCTGCTGTGGGCGAGGGGACGTCCTTGTCCACTGCCGCGTCAAGGCTTGTCCAACACCTCCCTCTGCTGGGCGTCCACGCGCCTCCTGAGCTGGCGCTGGAGTCTGTCCGACGAGACCCTCCAAGATTGTAAAAAAAAAAAGGAAAAAAAAGGCGGAAGTCCGTCATCAGCCATCTTTGGAGCTTCTTTAGTTTGTTTTATGTCTTCGTTAGGGTTCTGTTGCCGAGCAGGATTCAGGATGATCTGGTTATTCCTCGTTGGAAGAACCACACACAACTTTCCGTGTGATTTCGAGTGAACTTTGTCGACAGCCAGCTGCAGGAGGGACACGATTGGGACCCGCTTTCAAAATGGTTGTGGGCTGGCTGAGCGGGGTTTGGTGCTGCATACTTTGTCTCCATCTACTGGGAAGACTCAGCTTTCACGCCTTCTTCCCAAGGTTTCCCCTCCATGTCCTTTTCAGCTGCTGCATATCACACTCAAAGGCATCCAGCTCCAAGTGGACACCAGGGTGCCGAGATTTCCTTTCTGGTTTTGGCCTTTTTGAAGAATGTAGCACTGTTTTACAAAACGTCTCTCTTCTCGGGAGTTCAGACTGTGTGTGAGCGCGTCTCAAGCAGGCCGCCCGGTGCACGCTCCCGCGTCCAGGCCTGATCTTTCTCCGACATATTACTACTAATTTATCGTACCACACACAGACGGGCAGCAATTCCCAAACACATCATCATCCGAATGGATTCCTGATGACAGCGGTCAAGTCTGAGTTTCACATCGGCGTGCCAGGACCCAACCGCCCATCGGCCACCAATATATCCCTCAATATATTTAATCGCTTGGTTATGAATGATTTATCTGTCCGACAGCGTGCGGCGCCAGCGCCGGGCACGCCGGGGAGCCGTTATTCTGTTCAAGCTAAATGAAGATAAAGGAAGGACGAATTTATTGCCCCTCGCGCGCCGACAAACGGCGCAGGAGCGCTCGCATTGTCCGCGTCTTAACAGTGGCCACTTTGGGCGAGCTTTATGTGCATCTGTGCGCCTGCCAGCGAGCGTTTTTCGACAAATTCCGCTGGATTCCAGTAAGTGGTGTCAGACAGCTTCCCTGGGCTTAACGGGAAATCTGTCTTCGGGGTGCAAGATTATAACCTCTGCAAACCGCTGGTCAATGGAAAGAGTTCTAATCCACTCAAAGGCCAACCACTCCCGGGTGTAATATTGGCTCCAGGAGATACGGAGGTGGCCGATTTGACCAAAAACAAATAAATTCAGCGAGGAATAAAATAAATACTCAGGAGCGCAGCTATATGGAGGACAGAGGAACAGTTCAGCCTCGGCTTTCTGAGTCACTTCTGATTATGTTACGGCTGAATTTGTGTGTGTGTGTGTGTGGGGGGGGGCATGGTCCCACTTCATCCCTCTTGAGTCACCGAGAGATCAGTGCCAACTCTGAGACCCCGTCGTCATTTTGAGCCTTGCTCACAACCTGCCATATATGCTACGACAGGCGGTTTGCGGTGAAACAAACAAGAATGAGGGGGGGAAGAAAAACCCTACTCCAGACTTGTGCAACACTTGAATGTGTTCTAGACTGCTCAGGGAGACAGGCAAAACCAGCAGGGCCTCTGGAAAGGGAAGGACTAACACACGAGCGCCTCGTCCCCCTTTCATATACGTGAACCAAGTCAGCAACATGATGAGTAGATGCTCTGCGATGACCGTGAAAACGAGGTCACTGTATGAGTGATGTGCCTCAGAAATACAAACGCTGACTGTGTCTTTACTCCACTAAACAAAAAACTTGGACCTCTGCAGACACACCATTGATGTTATCGAGCAGCACAAAAAAAAGAGAATCACGTCTGCGTTACTTGTTTCAGAAATACTCTTCCCACAGATTGACACCTTCGACCACGATGGTGTAGTCCAGCTGTCAACTCAAGCTAGAGATTCATGTGTGTGTGTGAGATAGATGCTTTAAGCCAGACATGGGCAACGTTTATGATTGTGAGGGCCATCG
>JAUESF010000080.1:5629332-5649034 GCA_032274765.1 Malacoctenus tetranemus
TGTTTTGATAAATCATGGATTCGATCTCATTAAACAACCTTACTTGAAGTTAGGAACCACTGGGTTAGATGAGCTACATTCAAGTGCACATATTTTATGACTGGACTCACGCTCAGAAATATTAGCCTGTAGCTAAAAAATGTTTGAGGCTATGACATTAAAAAGGAAAAAAAAAAAGACGACAAAAATAAACCTTTAATTTTGTTCCCCTTGAATGAATCCCTCGCTGAACTTCTGCACACTGTAATTCTGAAACATATGTTATATTACTTTTTGCGAAAACATACATGCCCAGCTGCAGTCGCTCACACACACTCGCAGGGCCCGGTCCAGACACATGGCACGGTAGCAACGAATCCTAATCTCGCTCATTCTCGGGGCTCCAACTTGAAACTGGATTCCTTTCTTTCCTCTATGTCATTTCATTCATTTTACTGCGTGCGCTCTCAAATCGAGACTACAGCTCTGGCACGCGGTCCCAGACTGTCAGATTGGGGTAAATTGATCCTGCCTCCCTGTTCTGTCTCAGAGCGCCGGGCCTGATCAGGAAAACACCCATGACAGTTTGGCCGGCGGCCTCGCTAAGAAGTGAACCCGATTTGAAATAGCAACATTGCAAATTAGTGTTTAAAGGTTTTAAGCCTGAGAAAAAACACTGGTCCCCCGTTTCTTTATGAGCTCGGCGAGTGGCGTTGGACACTACTGAGAAAAACCTGCCTTCCATCAAGGCTGCATGGTGCAGCATTTCAGCCCCGAGCTAATCAGCCAGGGAGGAGCGGGCCGGGGGCCGCGTGCACATCCAGCCTGTCGCATCTGTGTGCACTCATACGAGCGAGGCACGGAGGATCTGGTGCATCAGCGAGCGTGGCGAGGAATTAATCAGACCGCAGACCGCCTCTCCACACACACAGCTGGGACTGGGCAGGGAGAAAGGTCAAACCCATTGGTCAGAATGGTGGTGGAGGTGTGTGTGTGTGGGGGGGCCTGGTGTAGTTGCTTTAACCTTCGACCTCACAGCCAGACGTGCGAGGAGACTTCTGACACGGAGGTCCGGGGGGGTCACCGTCTCATACATTCTTCTGTAAAATCCTTGCCGCGTGGGGTCCAAGTCGGATCCACGGAGAACGAGAGGGAAAAGTGTGACGCTGCGTAATGGAGGGAAGCGTCGGAGTAGAGAGGAGCACGGGGTTTCGGAGGAGGATGTCTGATGGAGATGGAAAGGGGGGACTCTGTGAGTGCAATATAGCCATTTCCCCCCCTCTTGCCTGGGGCCCAGTGTAGATGTGGTGGACCCAGCCCCAGACGCCACTCCGTGGTTTGGCACGCGCTGCATTTCAGCCCTCTCACTGTTTCCAGCTGAACCAGCTCCCATGCAAACACATGGGCAACCGGTGGGTTTTCTTATTTAGTTGTCGGTCAAGAGTACTTAATAATATTCAAAAAGACAGTGCGACATATCATCTTGCGCTTGCCAAAATGTGATCCCCCCCCCTCTTCCCCTCCCCCCACGACATTTTCCTCTCCGTGTCTTCGGTGGGGAGTGCAGGGTAGATGAAAACGAACAGATACACAACGGTGCAATCTTGAAAAAGGTTTGGCCGACACGTTTTTAAAGTACTCGAGCAGACCGAGGAAAACGGGCCGTGGGGAGGGGGTGGTGGTGGGTGGGGGGATAACGGAAGAAAAGAGGACAGCAATTGCCTTTCAGGAGACTGGAAGTGGAAATATGGCGACGACAATGGGCCGCGGATGCGGCCCCGAAGCGCCGGCAGTGATGTGGCGTATGACTTACTCAGACTGATATGTCCTCGCTGACCCAGATGCTCTCATCCCTGCCTCAGCTTTTTTGAAGTTAAATAAACAGTGTGTCACAAGATCCTACACATACCACCCAAGTGCTACAGCGTGTGTGTGCGTGCGCGTCTGTGTGTGTATGTGAGAGCGCCTCTGTGTGTGTCCACGGCGCTGGTGTCTACGGTTTGATTTGTGGGTCTGCACGCATACTCACTGTATGCGTGGACGCGGCGAGGGGAGACGGATAATGTGTGCGAGCGCGCGCAGGAATGCGTCTAACCCGACGGGGCCGGCGTGGACGTGTGGGACACGTCGGTAACGACAATGTCGGGTGACAAATAACGCTGACGCACACTGTCCCTGGTCTTCATCCTGCTTCAATAAAACAAAAAAAAGAAAAGAAAAGGAAAGAAAGAAAGAAAAAAAAAGAGCGTTGGTCCTTTGAACATTTTAATTAAACTAAACAGGACCATCCCCGCCCACGCCTATGAGTTATGTACATCTGAAGACAAACAAGACCATCTTTTACAGGGTAGACATCAAATACATGTCTTTTTTATGTCACCCTGGGCCTGCATGGTGACTTTCATTATTTCGAAAATCCATCTGGAATTTTGATGGGCATGTTTTGAAGGGAAAAAGGCCTCGAAACCACAATGCAGAGATGTCTTGAAACAAAGGTCTCTGCGGTTTTGTCTGTTTCTCGTGGCGAACAACAGCCCTGCCGTCTCCGCTCCGATAGCTCATGTCTGTAATTTTAGTTTATGCCATCATTATTACAACGCGTTAACCGTTTTTCATGTCGCTTCTTGGAAATACAGCGAACCGACGGCTTTTCTGTGTTCTTATTTGAAACCGTACAAGTAGAACTATAAAGTTTAAATAGAGGAGAAAGGCTTGTTTATATATTTAAACTGGAGACGTCGTAAAAAAAGACATTGGATGCACTTTTGTTTGCAGTCCGATTTACTTGAAATTGAACAAAACCTGACACAATAAAATAAAAAAAGAAGAAGCCACATATGGAGCGAGGTGGGCGAATGATTCAGTCCCACCGACCTTGTGAAAAATCGTCATGGAGTAAACTTTACTCATTTATCCTCGAGTTAGGGGAGTTGCAGTGAAATTTCACCAACTTGCACTTCAAATGCAGATTGAAACTACAATATTATTAAGTGTATCCAGAAGAGAACATTTCAAAAAACTGAAGGGAACAAATTTTACGGTGAAAATTTTGGCAAAACCTTGACACCTTTTAGTCTTCATATGATTTTGTTGTATTTGAAGGAAGCTACAATTCAGTTTAAGTTAACTGTAGCTGCCTGTTTTTATGCTGCTGAGGCAGCCACAATGGTTGCAGTAGAAAGTGAAGCTGTTGCATGAAATTGGCCCAAAAAATTCCAAAAATGATCCCATACATCTAAAAAGACAATATTTCTCTGAGTTTATAACTTGTAGTATGCATAGTGTTCACTACATTTTAGTTCAGCTCAGTTCATTCCAGTCATATTGACAAACAGCAATATACAACCTTAATCTAAATCAATCAAATGAACAACTTGTAAAGGACAGATTGAAGGAAAAGCTCATGATCTGCCTGTTTGCCATTTACTGATTGTTTTATTTCAACATTATAGAAGCAGCAAAATTAAACGTCAATGTAAATTACAAAACTTCCAAAAATGACCTGAAATCTTAAAACAAATTCACTTCCTGAACGTTTGAATTGTTTCAGTTTGACCTTCATTCCTTTGCTTGCTTTCCAACAAGACAAACTCACAAACATCACATTTATATACTTTTATAAAGTATAAAAAGATCAATACATGTGCTTTTTTAAACATGCTGCTCATGTGATGATGACATGTTGCAATGTTCATTTTGTAAAAGTGTCTTTAATGTAAAACAGAAACATTGATGACAAACTTGAGCCTAACATCAGCTCCCAATAGGACTGTTGGGGGAGCATGTTGGGCAGTTTTCTCCTTTGATGTGAAATAATGTTCATACTGTTGTGATACACGATCTCTCCTTTTTCTAAAAACAAACAATATTTTTCCTCTGATTTTCAGAAGTCACAATTAATACACTGAAGACTGTGTTGCTGGAGCTCCATCAGTTCAAAAGTGTGTCTTTTACCACCAGAGGGAGTCTTCTCAGTCTCACAGATCGCTCCCAGAGGAGATGAAAACATCTTCTGAACATCTGTTGAAAATTCTCATCATCCCGGACGAAGAAAAGGGCCATCGTGATGTTTTGTTGATGCTGTTTTTCTCATGCATTGCGCTGTAAATCAGACACTGGCGGGGCCTCGCTGCAGCACATCCATCAGGCTGCCTGTCCATTATTATTATTAGTCATTACTCGTCATGCGGCGCTATTCTTCTTCTGCTGCTGCCTCGTTGGAACAGACGGAGAGCCAGCCCGTTTAATCTTTATGGGGTTTACTGTTGTGGTGGAGCCCATCGGAGGGGAGCCCGCGCTGGTGGGGCAATGCCCCGCGTTGCTCAGCCTGGTCGGAGGCCTATAAAAAGGCCATTTCACTTGCTTGCTTTCAGTTTTCTGTACAACAACTACACGTGTTGAGCTCAGCCTGCAAGCCCGTCCCAGTCACTGCATATCCATGCTGGAGTAGGAGGAGGAGGAGGAGGGGAGGAGGAGGAGGAGGAGGCGTACAGCCCTTTTGTTACCTGTACGAGACTACCTGGCTGCTGTGACTGACTGACTGACTGACTGGCCGTGTGTGGAAGATGTGTCCGGAGGATCGGACAGAGTGAGGCGCGCTCAGAGCGAACTCACCCCCCCACCGGTGTTTGGCGGGGGCAGCGCGGCAACTCGTTTCCTGTACCTGGGAGTCGCTAATTAGGTTGTGCCGTCAAAGTGAGGAACAGGAGGCACTTCCTCCAAGAACTCATTCACCTCTTTCCCTTCCCAGCGAGCTGCCGGGCTTTATTTTGGAGGGTGTTTTTCTTTCGCTTTTGTTTTTTTTATATATATTTTGCCACCTTTCGGCTCGTCACCAGCATCTCACCTGCGCCGGCTCGGATCATGGATTTCGCGCGGCCGAGGATCGCCGAGGAGCTGCAGCTTGACGTCGCGAAACCCAGCGGGCGTACGTGCATCTGGAAGGGTTAGTCAGGGGACGCCGCCGATGCGAACCGGGAAACAGTGCATGGCCTCTGGACAACGTGCTACCGATCATGCACAAACCCCTCCGAAAGCGGAGTCTCTACGTGTTCCTGTGTTTTGGCATCATATACCTCAGGCTTGGGTGAGTTTGAACAACCTCGTAGAAACCCCCTCCTCCTCCTCCTCTTCCTCTCCCCTCCCTTTACCTCACGCACACACACGCGCGCAAACACACACTGGAGCGAGGAGAGTCTCAAATCCACTGCGACATCAAAATCTCGCCTGCCCTCTGACCTCACGTTTAAAACCTTATATAAAAATCAGGTTTGAATGCATGTTGTGAACACTAAAAAAGAGAAAAATCGATATTGTTGAACGTTCGTGTGAGTTGGGAGAAGTGTTGCCGAGCAGGCCGATCAAATCGATGCGATTATCCAGTTCACCTCATGGGACTCCTTCTGCCTTCGCTTTTTTTGTTGTCCCACCAGATCATTTGAGCCGCTGTCTGTGCCAGATCCAGTTCGCCCCTGCATACCTTCGTTAATAGCGGCAGACTGAGTTGCATTTCCACATTCCTGCGCCCAGACAGAGTTTTTACCTGTTTTGCAATCCCTCACCTTGATGCACAAACACAGGAAGGACGCGCGTCTGCTCCTGCTGCTGCTGCTGCGAGGAAATCACGACACTTTGTGTCGTTTTGTACATGTTATGCTGAATTGTTGTGTGTATATTTGCATTGGTGTCATGCGCATTAAACTAATGAGGAAAATCAGAAGCTGCAACTTCGTATTGTGCACATTTTATTTCTAATTCAAAAGTAGCTTCTTATCTCTTTGGATAACGACGCATCAGAGTGTGATCTCATCAAAGCGGCATGATTTGAACTTCAACCACACTTCAGCTGATGTGTGTCCGGCCCCTGCACTGCGCACAGCATCAGTAGGAACAACTCTAAAGAATTTAAAAACTGCTTTGCTCATTTTTGACCTGATTGAGGCCACACACACGCTCGATGTGATTGCACTTTCGCTGGTCCCTGCAGCCCGCAGCCAGACACACACGCACACAAAAAAAAAACGCGCCAGCGCCCCCCGTGAGAACCTCACCAAGCCAGGTATGCTCATATCACATGACAGGAGCCCCATTATGGGGTAAAAGTCGCCCATCTTCCAATTTTACTAATCCCAAAACAGTTAGCTCATTCCTCCCTCTCTCTCCCCCCTCTCTCCCCCTGTATGCCTGCATCTTTCATGGCACCCTCTTCATTTACAATGACTGGAGCCTGCAGGTGTTGAGTGAGAGTCACGATGTAGCGGCGACAGAAAGCCTCCTCCGCGCTCGGCTCCGACACGGTGTCAACTCTCTGCTGGGGTCCGATCTCAGGCAACTGGAGAGCTGTTTAATTTATATCTGAACGTTTAATTTTGCCGCCCCCCCCTATCAGTCAGATTATTTGATTCTATTGCCGTTCAAGCTTGACCGCAGATGCCCCGAACGGGTGGGCGGGTGTGGGGGTGGGAGGTGAGGGTGTTATCGAGTTTAAACGATGCAGGGTCAGTACCATCACGCCTCATGTTTCCAGTGAGGTAGTTCATCACCACCTTGAGAAAATTGACGTGATAAATATCCTTAGAACGATGTTTAGAACCTAACTCAGCCAGAGCCAACGACCTGGTGTCATTTATGAAAATTATTAATATATATTTAAATAAACTAATTGCATTTATTTTAATTAATTGTTTTGCACTTTTTTTTAAAGAGATAGTTTTACTCACACGCAGAGATAAAAAGCCTCAATTCTTTCCCCCCTTTTAATATGTTTCTAAATAAAAAAGAATTGGATGTGTAATATGTTTTGGTAGTTTAAAAGTGATGCTGTTGCGTTGAAATCGGTTTCTTTTTACCACGCGCCCCTTTTTTTCTGGCCCCTACACAAACAACGAGATGGAAGCGAGACAACAGTCGAACCTGACACATTCTGCGGACCACATTATGTGTTAATGTGACAGCTACTTGTTGATTCCAAATGAAGCTCTGCCAAAAATGTGCCGGGATCTTTTTTTTCCTTCTTTCTTGCACATGGAGATGTGATGATGGAGCAGCCAGCGTCTCTGTTTGTTTATTTTTGGCCGGGACGGTGGGCTCGGCGGTGTGGGAGGGAGCGTGTGTGGGGATGATGGTGGTGGGCGGGTGGGAGGGGGGGGGGGCGATGATGATGATGATGAATGAAACCTCCTGCGCGTCCACCCGGGATCGGATCAGTGTCACCCTATTGTCCCGTTGTGGCAAAGTGGGCGGATAGCAGTGTCTCTCCCTGCCCAATGGCAGCCGCGACTCTCACGAGAGCGGAGAGAGGCACTTTTCTGCCATGCGAAATCCCTAAAACCATCATCATTCCGGCTCGGGAACCCGCAGTACTGTGTAACAGCCTCCGCTGCTGAGAGATGACAGAGCCAATCTCAGCGCACACACGGCCCTGGGAGCTCGGAGCTGCGTAGAGCCACGGCACCGGAGACGCGGGGAGAGGAGAGGAGAGGAGACGGGAGGAGAGGCGACGGGAGGAGAGGCGCGCAGCAAGTTCGTTCGGATCCCGGCGCGACCAAAGGCGGGGTGGGGTGGGGGGAACCGCAACGCCAGGAATTAAGGGAGCTTCTCATCTTGCCCCGTGTGTCGTCTCGCTGAATCCGAGCGTGGCCATTTGCTCAATGTCATCATGATCATCCTCTCGTCGCGCAGTGTACTGCTGTCAGTCTACTACCCGCAGATCTTCCTGATCCTGACGAGCGGCAGCTACCTGTAAGTTTGAGCCAATTAACGCTTCCTAATGAACTTCCGAGTGCGGCGCGCGCTCATCCTGACGCGGACGCACGCTTTTCGCTCCCTGCCTGCCTGTTTTCTCCCTCCCCTTCTTTTATTCCCCTTAATAATCACACGCACTCTTCTGCTTCGACTTGTTGAGTCCTCCGCTGATTGAGTACACAGTTCGGGATGTCTGAGTGTGTCACTGAGGTGGAACTGCACAGGAAGCAGGCGTGCCGGGTTCACGCAGGGAAGTTGAATCAAAACCTTGAAAGTAAAAAAAAAAAACTGGAGAAAAATCCTCATCGGGGGAGAAACATCAGCGGGACCAACGCTCCACGTGGGAATCTTCTAATTAGGCGTAAAACAGCAGCAGTCCAGATGTGGCGTCTCCGCGCGTCCGAGCGCGTCTCCGCGAGGGAGCGGCGTTAAACACTTTGCGCGATCAGAAGAAGGGTAGATTTTTTTGGAGTGGGGGGAAAACTGCGACACGGATTCACTTTGGCCACAGAGTGGCAGAGATGTTCAACACAATCGGACGGGGGGAGGTTCAGGCTCCTTTCCCCCCCCTCACAAGGAAAGAAGATCAGCGCGCGCGGACACCGTTAACCTGTCAGAGCCACGTGAAAGATCGCCCCGCGTCCTGTACCTCATCTCTCGTTAATCCGGGAATATTTTTTTCCTCTTTCTCTTTCTCTCTCTCGATATTATCGTTCTCAGGCCACATCATAAAAATATCCTCCTGCAACATGTGATTGACACGCTTGCGGCTTTTGAATTAAAATCTCCTGCAGGAGCACACTGGCGTTCTCCAAAGTTTCCAAAATAATTACTCACCCGTGCTCCTGCCTGTGCTGCCCGAAGACCCCAAACCTGATGCTGAAATAGATGTGGTTTCTGGCTTCCAGTTAAAAGTGGGCTCCACTGCTAAGTTTAGCGATGGCCTGCACATCAAAGCAACATACCATTGTTTGTTTTGATTATTTAAGTGTGTTTTCTGTTGAGCGGGGGACCACGGAATACGTTATGAGGGGAATATTTAAATGTAGGCTCAAAATGATACAGGGACCCTTTTTTTCTTTGCAAAGCTGCAAATAATAATATTGTTCTGCTGCATTTGAAGTGTAAAAACGTGCAGAAATCGGACGCGTGGCGACTGAACTGTGAGCTATTCTATGGGTTCATGTTGGGCGTTTGGGGAGAGGGGTGGTGGTGGTGTTGGTGGTGGGGATGCACACCTCACGCCTCAGTTTGGAGGAATGTCACACTTTATGGTCCAATAGCAATAATCTGACCGCCCTCACTCCGGTTTGTTTGCATCACAACCGCCTGAGCAGATATAGTTCAAAACAGGATTTCAAATTAAAAGCTGAGCTCTCACCTTTTATTTATGGACTGTTGAAGGTAACAAAAAAATACCCTCCTATGCATTGAAGCACCACAGCCTTCACTGCTTCTGAAACAATAACAACAATAAAAACAGAGGAGTTTGTGTTCTCCCTGACTTTGTTAAGGTTGTGTTGCGGCGCGCTCCCTGGTAGCAGATGCATGCCTGCGAGCCTAATAATGTGTCAGATAGGTTCAAAGTCGTCCCCTGTGATGGAGTATGTGGCTGGAAGCTCACCGTATGTCATGACGTGCAGACTGCAGTTGCTCCTAAGGCCACGCTGCGCTGCGGTGGAATCTGTAAAGCCCTCACCGCTGAGGCCGCTCAGATCCAAACTTTTCTGCAGCAATAAGAAAAAAAAGAAGAAGAAGCAAAGCCAACGTTTCACTGGGAATCAAAGCTGCCTGTTTAGTTTGAATATTTGGAGGCTTATATAACGAGAAAAAACCCTCTTGATTTCATCCAAAGCTTCTTGTTGATGATCCGACTAAATGCACATGTAACGGGCCTCGTGTGTAATGCAACTCAACCTGAATACAGAGACGTTGTTAAACATTAAATCCATAAATCTGCAAATAACACAATGATAATCAACAAAATGTAAGTGCTAATTGATTCAACTCTGCATCTCGCTGCTATTCACAAAACCTTCACTGAGCCTGGATGTATTTATGTGTCTGAGTGTGAGACACTTGTCATGGTGTTACTTCCTGTTGACTCTCTGATAGGAGGTGGGCGAGTGGTCCCCAAGCTGCAGGCGCACACACAGAGAACACACACCAAGCAACCAGAATCACATTGGTAAACTCTGATGATGCTTCTTAAGCTCCGCTGTGGAATTCCCTGTTTGGTGTCGTCCGGTGGGTTTGAGTCGCCCGCATGGGACTGTGATTCTGTGAATTAGCAGGTGAAGGACGTGAGAAATAGCCAGCCAGGGGAGGGGGAGACAGCTCTAAAGAGGTCTGTTTGCTCCACTCCTGAATGTCAGAGTGCTGCTGCGTGGGACTCTCAGTGAGGCCGCGGTGTATCTCAGACGTATATATATGACTCAGATGGATTTTTTTTTTTTACCACTGTTGGATCCACGTAAACAAACCGGCTCCATTCAAGCCTGACGCTGAATTTCTCCGGTTGCACATCACTCGTCTTAATGAGCCTGTCCTTTGGGTTTGCACAGCCTGGATGTCACGGTTGCCACGGACAACCGCATATGCAGCGGAGGGTCACGGAGGGTCAGGGGAGTTCAAGCCTCTTTAACGGCACAGGGAGCAGAGAGGGGCTGGAAGCAGCAGTGGCCCGTGTGGAACCAGAACGCACCTGATTGGCGATTTGTCGGAGTATCTGATTCCTACTTTTAGTGCTGGTTTATACTTTTAAATTCACAGCCATCGAACAAAAACGCACGTTTTCATGCACTTGTTCCGAGGCCAAAGTCAGTTCAGCCTGCTGTCCGCTCCACATCTGGATCATCCAGGGTCTTTTCATTTCAAACGCACGCCGTTTATTCTGCCTTCAGAAAAACGTTAGCCATCTTTTGTGGTAACTTTCTGCGAGCCGGGTTCTCAATGTCAACAGTGTATACAATGGCACTTCCCTTCTACATGCTTTAATGCGCTCCCCTGGCTGCAGGAGCAGGAGAATGTGTGCAGTCCTCAGTTTGGTAACAAATACTCGTCTCGCCGCCCCGGAGGATTTATGTGGGCTCGCCGTGTTTGAGATTGAGATTTATGGACGTGGGGAAACTTCAGCAGGCGTCAGGAAGAAGAAGCTGGAGGTTCGAGAGTGGCTGCTAATCAGGAATCACACGTTTCACCTTCGTTTGAGGCCTCCGAGTATCTCCTGCTGGAGCGTGTATCCACAGCCCCTCTCTCTCTCTCTCTCTCTCTCTCTCTCTCTCTCTCTCTCTCTCTCCCCCTCACCAGCTCCTCCACTTTCACCCTTTACATGCTGCTGCCGTTCGCTCTTTCGCCGACACACAACTCGCCTGTGTTCGTCTGTCCCGTTTTGTGGTCAAGCGTTTGGAGGTCGACGTCATCCTTGAAAGGCGGTGTTTGCCTGCGCGCTCATTTACGGCTCCCCGGCACTGACAATGTTTGAAAAGTATGTATCTGCTCGGTTTTGGGGGGCTATAAACAGAAACTTGGAGAAAGTCCGCGTTTTGTTTAGCCGTAATCTGTTTTGGCTTTCTCGGCGGTTGCAAAGCCATCCCAAACACATGGCTTTATATTATCACGTCAAGTGATCACATGTGTTCCCGGCCCTCGGAGGCGAGCCCGGTCGGGAGGCGTGGCGTTCGCTGTTCGGCGCATTAATAACCTACAAATTAAGGCGAGCGACGTTGAAAAACCTTACATATTTTCCATCCCGAGCTGACGGCGAGGTGGCAAAAGTGAACGCAGCCTCTCGTGAAATTTACAGGCAGCGTTTTACACACTGAGCGAGTTTCAAACACGAAAACTGCGCAAATCACAAGAAAATGAAATGTTTTGTGACATTTGTTTGAGTGTAAAACAGCGAGCAAGTCTAAACTGTATTTATATGAGAGTTTGGCTACGATTCGTGCTGCTATGTTACCTAACAATTAACGCAAAAAACCTCTTACTGGAGCTCCCATCATTCAAACCAACGTGGATCTGCCTTGTCAGGAGTCAAATAAGCAGTTTGTTTTCCCGCTCTGGGCTCCTTCAG
The DNA here is from genome assembly GCA_032274765.1 of Malacoctenus tetranemus. NCBI lineage: Eukaryota > Metazoa > Chordata > Actinopteri > Blenniiformes > Labrisomidae > Malacoctenus > Malacoctenus tetranemus. The sequence goes on from JAUESF010000080.1 coordinate 5,641,130, forward strand.
CAACTTCCCCCTGACTGTGCAAATGTTTCATGTTGGATTGCATTCGTACATTCTCAGGTTTTTGATTGACCTCTAATCCATTAAGTAGGAACACCCTCAAGGAGAGCAGCTTTCACCTCGCTGTGGAATGTGCATCAATCACCGCTCCAATTGAATCCTGTTTCTGGAGAGTCTCACACAAGTGAGTCAGTCTGACCATCCGCTGGAAGTTCTAACCGAGTTTGTTTGTGTGTGTGTCTGTGTGTGTGTCTGTGTGTCCACTCTTGCAGGGCCCTGTCCTCGGTGGTGGCTCTGGGTGCCAACATCATCTGCAACAAAATTCCCGGGCTGGCACCTCGCCAGCGGGCCATCTGCCAGAGCCGCCCAGACGCCATCATTGTTGTGGGCGAAGGCGCCCAGATGGGAATAAATGAGTGCCAATACCAGTTCCGATATGGACGCTGGAACTGCTCGGCGCTGGGAGAGAGGACGGTCTTTGGTCAGGAGCTGCGAGTAGGTCAGTCTGGGTTCTTTCACTGGAGGGAGGTGGCAATGTGTGTGTTCTGCATCTGCACGTGTCTGTGTGTGTCTCTGCGTGGTGATCGATGCTATGAGTTTACAAAGGTCGATGGATTATGGTGTTATTTTTCACACAAGTTTAAGGATGATTTTTTTTTAAAACACTGACATGATTACATGGAAGGATTTGTTCAAGAAAAGTGATAATAAGTCAAGTTTCATCATAATTTACATGCAACTTTCTTCTCTAAAGCAGTAACAGATCTGTGCTTTCACGTCATCAATTCACAAAGAAATTTCTTCTTTGAAATTATTGAAAAAAAAATCAGTAAATAGACAAACTGCTGTTCTAATCCTGACATGATCCACTGCAGTGCCCACAGGGACTCTGCAGTGTTGCCTGACAATTGATGCAGCCTTCAACAAGGACAGAAAAACACTATTGAATCCGTCTGAAATGCAAGTAAACATTTCAGACTACAAAAGATCGTCCCTCTGAATGAAGCTCACACTTGCTTTTGTCATTTTTCATTTGGTGTTTGCTTTATTTGTACATTTTCAAAATGTACTTTTCTGCATCTGTGAACACATTTCTTTGTTGTTGCAACATCTGTTTCTTGAAGGGCTGTACAGCTTAAGCATCTAAAAAATGTCCAACACAATCAAAGGTGCATCCAGTGACTATGACCTTTGGTCTGGTGTTGCAGCTGTGAGCTTGCTGAGTGTGTCCGACTCGCAGATCTGCACCAGCACCAGTTGTTCGGCCTCCAAATCTGTACAGAATTTCTCGCATCTTAAGCTGCTTGATGGTTGATTTAGGGTTTTTGCAGAGGTCACGAGGTTAAAGTCAGGAATGCCGCGCGAGTGATTAAGTCATTGTTTATGTTCACAAAGTGTTATTATCAATGACAGATCTCCACATGCTTGTGTCAGAGTGTGCTCTGCTGATCGCGGGCGAATTAGTGGAACGCTTGAAACAGAGAGCGCAACAAAAGATGGATTACAGCTCAGATGTTGTGTCTGTTTGCCGTGTCAGGCGGGGAGGAGCAGAGCGCGTCTGCGCCGGCTGTGACTGCTGACGGTCATTCGGTGATACGTGGTCGACCAAAGCTTCAGCAGGGTTTTATTGCTGAAAGTGTGACATGCATGCGTGAGTCGAACCATGTTCCTGTCTCCCTTTTTATTAAATGATACCAGAGGGTCATCAGAAATGTGGTACTCCCCGAAACGCCGTGAAATACGGCGCTCTGCGAGCCAAAGCCGAGCTGCACACATCACACGGTTCAAACTCCAAACCGGTTCCGCGCCGTCTCTTCGCCTCGCTGTTGTGTAACCGTTTCACTTTGGCCTCGCTCGGGGAGGATGTCGCACGCGGCCACTTCCATCGGCAGCTAGTCGAGTTCTCTCTCACGTTCTGCTGGTGTGACGCTCTTCGTCGCCATCGCTGCTTTTGTCAAAAGTTATGGAAAAGCTACCGAAAAGAAAGTAGCAGCGGAGCCTTAATGGGAAAAACGTATGGTTGAAAAATGATATCGCAAATGAGGAGACAACTAATGGTGTTATTGCAAAGAACTCATGTCGAACCGAAATAGATGGACACATCTGTTGTCAATCGGACTAAATTGGTTGTGTCCATGCCTGGCTGCTCCATGAGAGTGTGCGCATACATGCAGGAGGAAGAAAGGCCCGAAGCAGGCAAACATTTACGTTTACGATGCTCTTGTTTGAGAAAACTTTGCGTTCCGCAAATCTCTCTCGCATCGCTTTTGTTTTACAGGGGGGGGAGGAGGAGGAGGTGGAGGAGGAGGAGGTGGAGGAGGAGGGGGGGCGACATTTTATGTATTTCCTTTCATTTAGAAGATGCTTTGTTACCATTACGTTGCGGTTGGGCTGTGCATTTAATCCGGGGCCTCTGTTAGCAATCATTCGTCTTTGGGAGTAGCTGAATTAGCTCCAGCTCCCTTTACAAAAGCATTTTTCCTTTGTTGTGAATGTGGCGCTTCCCTTTGTAATGGAGCTCATGTTGTTCCCCTCAACACTTAACATCCCTCTCTTCAGCTTCCTCTTCTTCTTTTTAATGCCCTTTTCAGGGTTTGATATTCAGCAGAGCTTCTTGGGAAGCGTCCGCCCTTCGCCTCCACGTATCTGTTAAACGGGCGTTCGTGTTTTGATGTGTATGCCGTTGACCTCGAGTAAACCGCGGGACAGAAACGCACGTTTTTTGCTTCCCACAATCCTCGCTCTGCAATGTGACCGCGCAGACACTTCATGCCCGCCGCCGCCACCACCGCGCGGCTCACATTTAACGGCATGTGCTCGCTTACACTGAGGCCTTTTTCAGCCCTATGGGGTCTCCTTGGCTTTTTGTTAGTGATGGGACATCTACATCCCCCTTCAGTGATGCCGTCATCTGAATTTCATGCTCGCTTCTGGCTCTCATTGTTTGGTTTCCATAGTAGATCCGCACAAATAAATGCTTAATGTGCCCGCACTGAGTACATCACTGTTGGTGTCCAGTTATGGTCATAGAGCGATGACTGCGGGCCCCGCCATGATTGTCCAATAATGATGGGACGTGGTGGCCCTCTCAATAAAGTGTCCCAGCGATGACGTCTTTCTCTGGACCAGTGGGGAACCAGATTTTAGTCACTGTTCCTTCGGCAGATTTACTGAAGGCATTCTTTTTTCTGTATTTGGATTTATGAACAACAATAAGTAACCAGGAGGGGTCCAAAACAATTTGGGAACTTAATCGCAACAAAGTGAGACCTTTGTCGTCATAGTTGAACCAGGCGCAAGGAGACGTTTGCTTCGTTGCAATGTGCACATCTTGAACTCTCTTTTTTATGCTCAAATTATTTTGTATTTATTTAGCATTTTTCTTGTGTGAACCAATTCCTACACAGAGATTTTCATCTTGAAACAACAGCGTGATTTGAGAGAATTGGTTTAAATTAGCCATCTAAGACAAACACATGTTGCTGGGATTTTGTGGTTGTCAACACAGTTGTTTTGTTTTGTTTGTTTTCTGTGGAAGGGAGCTCAGAGCTGTTTGTCTGGTGGTGAGGTGACTCTCGCTGGTTATTTAGGGTTGTTCTTTTGACTTTAGCAATTTCAATGAAGTTTAATTTAGTGAAACACTGATTGGTGAAATATTCCAAAGAGTATTTCAATAGTTAAAAAGGGAAGTCCCCCAAAAATAACCTAAAATACAGAAAAAACATTGAGTTTATTGACCATGCAGCTGGAATAATCCAGCAGTGTTGTTTAATTTGACACATGGCAGCAAGCAAATGTTTTTTGGGCCTCTCATTTATTTCAGCGTTTTCAGGTCTGTTCATCACTGAGTTATGAATGTTACTCATCATCAAACACCAAAACAAAAGGACCAGTGTAACACAGCCGATTTGTCTCAGTGTCTGTCTGCTCCTTTACTGAGGTGCCGTAAGCTGTGTCCAAGGAGAAATGATGAGACGGTTTCAGAGGCTTTGTCATCAAACTGCGAGCTGATCTACAGCAGACTCATCTGACATGTCAGACAGGCTGATCATGTGCAATGTCTATTGTTCATCAATGAAACTCATGATTTATTACCTGATTACTGTGAAACTAGCTGTGAGCTTGATGAGTCACATGTGAACAACAAAGTGTGTGACGTAGCCAGTGTTTCAGGTCGATGAGTTTCCATTTTAATTCCCACACAATTTATCTCGAATCTATAACTAAATGTTTCCAATTGTACTAAATTTATGATACTCAGGTCAGACACACACGCACACACACGCACACGCACGCAAGACAACCAAAAGAAATCAGGCAAGACATGAGATCTATGCCTAAAAAGTAGCAAAGCAGCCCATTGTTACCGAGGTTCGTTGTTCACATGGGATTAAACTGGATCTGGTGCGGAGCCAGACGGCGATGCTCCTTGGCCTTCTGTGCGAGGGCGGCGAGATCAAGCGCTCCCTTGGCTGAAGGTGAAACAGGCTACTGGATGCGATGCGAGTGTGCTGATTCAGTTTCACTGTGTCCCACTAGGTCATGGCGGGAGACCACAGACACCACAGCTACTGCAGAACGCCCCCGCCGTTTAGACACTGTGGAAAAGTGGGCGCCTGCGTTTCTCTCTCAACACCTTCATTTCGGCCCGCTCGCGCGGCGACCGCCCCGTTTTTCTGCGATAGTTTTCCAGTGTTTGTTGCTCTCCGACCGAAGATGTCGCCATGTTTTCTGACCCTGTCCGTGTGTATTATGGAATTCTCCTGGATGGCATATGAAATCATGGAATACACCCCTTCAACGAAAATGTTCCGATCCCTTCTTTCGATTCTGAGAATTCCCACATCATCATAATCAAGTGCAGGGGAAAAGCTGTTCGCGTTCCGCTCCCATTTAAGTTTTTCATTCAAATCCCCCCCCAAATTATGAACACTAAACCTTTCCCCCTGCTCCGCGATCCACTCTCCGTTTTGGACCGGAGGGAGGAGATGTCGGCATTTTTTCAAGAGCTAAAGATCAGCCGACCGCAAGTCTAATGCATTTTCTCTGTGCTGCCTGCTCTTGGAGGCAGCCTCTCTGCTCTGGAGCCGCTCCATGCTATTACATTCGCTTTCCAAGAGAGCACACATTAATAGTTGGGTTATTGAGCATTACGGAGCTGGAGATATCTTCATTCGGCAGGAGGTGATTCAGTTTCAAAGGAGGAGAAAGGGGGGCGGGGGGGCGTCACGTGATATTTATTCCACTTTTTTTCCTCTGTAAACAGACGGAGCGCACGCAGCTCCTGCTGGCGTCTCCTTCCAGAACACGAGACTCGAGGGTCGATGTCAAAATGAAAGCGTTTCCAGTTTCTGTTGCCGCTCCGTCCCTCAACAGCTTCCCTGTTTTTTTTTGCGCGCTGGCTCCCTTGTTATGCTCCAACTGACAAATTGGAGAACAACGCCATAAACTCGCAGTGAGATTCGAAACTGGCAATTTGAGCGAGTCTCCGTTTCCTCTGCAAAAGCAGTTTTAGCATTCTTCCCCCCCCGTGCCCTGCGACGGCGCTGGCACCACTCGGTATCTTCGGTCTGCGAAAATGTGGAATAAATTACTCGCCGCGAACAGAAATGGGTGTTATTGAGTGACTTGTTGCAGTCTATTAAGAAGCAATAATAAAATTAGAGACAGATCCATCAATGAGTCAGAAAGAAAGGAGGGAGAGAGAGGGGTGAGGGGGGGGGGTCAGAATGAGATGAGGGGCAAACGTGCACCCCCTCCCCTCCTTTCAATCATAATACTTGGCCGGCTGTCCGGATGAATCATTGCAGTTGAATTATTGCTGTCCCGACTGATCCCACGACTGTGATTTGTTGTCGCTGTTTTATTGTGCATGTTTAAGTGCGTTCACCCACGCGTGAAGTGCATCAAAAGCCCTCTGCGGGTTCTGTTACACGTCTGACATAATAGGTTGTTTTCGATCCCTCGAGTGATCTTTGCCTCGCAGTTCAACTCTTGCACACAAACGACGTGAGCTTACTTTATTCGACCCGAGCATTCGTTCGACGTTTCCTTCTTTTTTTTCTTGCTTCGGCTCTGCGTCAGCGCCACGATCACGATGTGCTCGTTTTTATTCCCATTTTTCACGACCGGCTCCCACGCCGGAGTTCCTCGTCCCGGGTGCCGTCAGACATTCCTGCGGCTAACCACCTGTAACAGAGAATCTCCTCTTCACTTAAAAGAGCTGCACCCGGGAACACCTTACAGCCCTGTTAAGATCGCAGCGCACTTGAAGTCAGCGATTAGGGCCGGAAAATGGACACCTTTCAACGGCCGCGCTCGCCATCAAAGGCCAACACTGGCCCCCTTGTCATAAAAAGCGGCCCCGCTCTGGTTACTCCCTGTTTGACTTTCCAGCCAGTTTGTCACCGTCCTGATTCATGCTTTTTTTCATTTGAAAGGGGTTTCTTGTTGTGCTGGCAGTGAAATATTACAAAAGTTCAATCGGGCCTGCCTGCGGCTCGTTGCACAAGAATAGATGCAGCACTTGTGCAGGTGAATCGCTGCGAGAGGGAGGACTGCTATGTTGTGACAGAATAAACAGGTTTTGCATAGATCTGCTGCTCAGAGAAGAGCGCTTGAACTCACCGTGGAAGAACCGAGAGCAAATTTATATTGAAGTTGCTGTCAAACGAGAGAAGGAGGTCCGTTGTAGTATGTGACCTACATTACACATCTTCCGTTGCTCTCTCATGTCAGTCAGATCGCCCCCAGCTGTGGGTTACAAAAAAACCCACAAATGGATGATAAAACATGAAAGCACCGAATGAAATGAAGGGTGTCTACATGTGTAGTTTCCCATCCTCCTTCATGGAGTCAGGTTTCAGCTGGTCTCTTCCTTGCTCTTTTCCTCAAGCCCTCCCACCCACCCCCCTCCCTCCTCATAAGCAGTGAAGACAGCGTACTCATCCACCTGCCAGGCTGGACTCCCAGGGCCAAAACCACAATCTCGTCATATTTGAAGGCCGTCTCAAGTCGGCAGGTTCATTGAAAACCACTTGTGTGGAAAGCCGTCCTGGACAGGCACGTACTTGATCGGGAGCTGGAGATGTAGCAGAGGGGAAAGGTTACTCCAGACAGATAGAGCCAGACATAACTCAGAGCTGAGGCTGCTTTTGTGTGCCCAGTTTAAACAGTGGAGGAGGATAAGTGAGAGCAAAGAGGATGTGGTGGATAGAAGCTCGGAGATCTTGGCTGCGAGTTGCCGATGACCTTTTTCTTAAAGGCCGAATCCTTTGACTGAATGATCATAATGATGATTTAATGTATCTCATTTTTAATCTGAGTGGTGGTCTGTGCAAGACCAGTGGTACAGTACTGTATCCAAGTACAGATTATGATCATTTGTACTTTACTTGAGTACTAGGTTTATTTGGACCCTTATCACTCTCATTCACCTCCATTTCAAAGTAGTACTGATCACTTCTTGTTTTGCTCCTTTGTTCCCTATCCATCTTTAAAATCAATCAGGCCACTTGGTGTGTCCTTCCAGGGAACTGGTCACAATACCTGCTCTTAACTGGAATCTACGTAACAGGGGAAATATGTCATGAGTCACACACAGCGAGCAGCGCCTTCCTTCCACCAAACAGAGACACACAAAGACAGACGGACATGTGGAGACAGCTGAAGTTGAAGAGACTGAAAGGAATAATGTTCAGAGATTGTGGCATGTGGCATGTTCTTGCATCATCATGGGGTGCATGTCTGTGTGTGTGTGGGAGGGATTTTTGGATGGTCAAATTCATTACTGTTTTTTGACACGTTTCACGAGGTGTGGTGAAGTATTCCTACACTTTTTACTCGTATTAGTACTTAAGTAGCTTGTAAGGCCTATACTTTTGAATACTCAAGTGTACTTAAATGCAA